>JAGFPH010000483.1:187221-208667 GCA_018207615.1 Philaenus spumarius
CTCTCCCAATAAGAAGTGCTATGTAGTATATTCGCGTTGCGTACATACATATATATATATATATATATATATATAAAATACATACTATATCTCGAGTGGTAACGGTCGCGAATTCAATGCTTTTTCCCCAAGCAAAAAGTGCCCAACGCCGCTAAAGAAGTTTTCACTTCAAAATTAATGGAACCAATAAATATATTATATAATTTTAATTAAACTATTAGAAAAATCAAACTTAATTTCAAATATGGTTTAAATTTGTTATTTAAAAATAGTAATTCTTCATTCGATCATTAAAAAATGCCATTCTCACAAAAAAAAAAATATTTAACTGATTAATTAATTAATACTCCATATTCGACTTATTTTTGCATGTAGAATCTGAATCTGCATAGACCGTTACAAAAATAAAAAATAAAAAATTTAAATATAAAAAAAACTTATGGTTTTAGGCTAATTTTGGTTGTTGTAGACAATTACCAAGAAATTATGTTTTTAGTTTTTTGTCGATAACTCGGTTATCCTTTGACCTACTGAAACTACAAAAAAAAACATTTTGTCTGTCGTTAAAAAAGGAAAATATTTTGCCTCTTGTACATTTTTTGTAAAATTAACGGTTTTCAAAATATTCCATGTTAAAAATTTGTAACGGCCGCCATTTTGACAATTATAAAAATAAATTCTTTGGGTTTGGTACACTTGTTAATCGTAACATATAAAATACTTATTCCAAAATTTGAACTCGAAATCTTATCTATTTCCAGAGTTACAGTGCGTCTTTGTACAAAAACTAAATGGCGGATTATGGCTTAACTAAGCCGAAATCGGAAAAATGTTATACTACATTTTTGACTTATTTTTGCATGTAAAATCTGAATCTGCATAGCCAGCCCAACCTTTTTGTAACACCCTGTATATATAAATTAATGTTTCTTTGCTTCTTTGTTTCTTTGTCCTCTAATAGACTGAAAAATGATTCGACCGGTTACAATTACAACCACATTCTAAGGGGTTGAAATGGGGTTGCTACCCCTATACAATAAATATAACTTTAACTATCTACCTACAAGCTATAAAACTAAAACTATGTAATATTAATTTGAGGGATATAAAAACTGTTTGAAATTTGATTACTTAAGTCAAAGGGATGAAATGGAATAACTACCCTTAAAATTAAATAGTAATCCATACACTTACTTTTCCTATATTCTCAAAAACTGCTCAACTAATTTCACTAAAATTTTGCAATTTACACATATTATTCCTACTTGGATTTTTAGAGAATATAGTCACAAATATATTTAAATGGGGTGACCTATACATACAATCACAACCTATACACAAAACAAATAAATTGCACTAAATTCCTAAAAACTGTAAAGCTAAAATTGTTTAATATTATTCTTAATCGATATGAAAAACATTTTTGCAATTCGATTACTTGAGTCAAAGAGATGTAATAGAATAACTACCCTGAAAATTAAATCGAGCATAGCGAAGCATTACCGGCAGTAGCCTTCGTGCGTAATAAATTACCATCTTTAGCCTACACTACAATATTTCTTTGTTTATGCAAACTTAAAGCCCAAATCCTATCCAGTTAATCCGTAATCAGCCACATTTTGTTAACCGCATTTAACTTTCCCAATATTATAGCTTACGTAAGTCTGCTTCACGGTAGCAGAGACAAAATTCACACGATCCAATTAACAGAGATCGTACAAATACTATGTCTACATTTTTTTAAACGACATTTGATCAGTCGAGTGGGTACGTCAACGAGTGTTGTTGAACACGCAGAAAAGCCACGATGGCATAAAGCTAATATATATCGAAGATATCGGAATGTCAGTACGACCCCAGCCGGTGAGACGGTGAGTCGGTGAGGCCTGTTGTATTTATAGTGAAGTCGTACACCCCATAGGAAGCGTGAAACCATGTGTGCGCTCCGAACTAACCCGACAATATGTTTCTAATTGCTGAATATAACATAACCTAACTCTAACCTTCTGTTAAAACACTTTAGACAGTACAAAGGAAATTCCCAGAAAGCAGAATTTTCGTGTAGGCGACACAAGTTAAGATTTTATTTCGTAAGTCTTCAAATGAAATTGAAAAAATATAGGCGATTGTCTACTATGTTGAAAAAATATTTGCGATTGTCTGCTATGTTGAAAAGTATAGGTGATTGCCTAGCCTACTATATTGAGAAAGTATAGGGGGTTAATAATAATGTTGTTTTTTAACCGTCTGTCGGTCGGTATATATATAGACTGTAGATCTTCTTACTGTAACATCTCTAGCTATGTGGGTTACATGCAAAATATTTTAGCATAACGTTAACAATACATTACTTAAAAATAATAAGAAATATTTACCATAAGCATGACACCTATACATAATTACATACACACACACCCTCACAAAATACTATTTACTAAGTATAATATTTTCGTAGCCGATGATACGTAAAAATTAATTATGACAACTAAGTAAACCAACAAAAATATAAATATTAACAAATGGTTGGGGGGAGGGGGGAGCAAAGACGTGAAAATAAATAAATATTTGCAACATTAGTAGTTGAATTCACGGATTAATTCCTATATATATATATCCAAGCCTGTTGCACGTAACGAGCAAGATATTCCCAATTTTCCCCGTTAAGATTTTGAAGAAATACCTTCCAACTCAACTCCAATTTCCCAAAATATTGCTTTCCAATAGTTCTCAAGATTGGACAAATCGCAAAAAAATGGAAAATATCTTCTTTTGTTTTCAAATTATACAGCGAACAATTGTAATTTCCCTCTCCACCCAAGGCCAGTAGTTTAAATGCAGTAGCTCTGCTCTACATTTGATTACATTGCGTATTATCCAAACATCCTTATCTAGATACAAGAGGTTATTTAAATTCAAAGATTTATAAATACTGTAGTATGAATCGTAGAATTGTTACGAGCTTGAAGATTATGTTAGTTTAGGTAGGCGATTATTTACTATACTTAAAAATATAGGTAATTGTTTACTATATTGAAAAAATATTGGCCATTTTCTACTATATTGAAAAAAATATAGGAGATTGTCTACTATGTTGATGAAGTATAGGCGATTATTTATTATACCTAAAAATATAGGTGATTGTTTACTATATTGAAAAACTATTGGCCATTGGCTATTAGGCTATATTGAAAAAAATATAGGCAATTGTCTACTATATTGATGAAGTATAGGCGATTATTTACTATCCTGAAAAATATATTCAATTGTTTACTATATTGAAAAAATATTAGCCACTGGCTATTATATTGAAAACAAATATAGGCAATTGTCTACGATGTTGATGAAGTATAGGCGATTATTTACTATACTGAAAAATAGTATACTGAAAAATTGTTTGCTATATTGAAAAAATATTGGCCATTGACTACTATATTGAAACAAATATTGGTGATTCTCAACTGTGTTGAGAAAGTATACGTGAGTATTTACTATATTGAAAAAATATTGACCATTGGGGGACTATAAGTTGACATGAAAATACTATTTATCAATACTGTAGTCTTACAATATGACTTTTTTCTTACCGCATCGCAGGAACAGTCAAGTTCGACCTAGCAACTTTTTTAGGTAGAATTTTAGAGATTAATTTTATTGCTAGTGTAAATGCAAAAATAAAAGTACCGTATATTTCACCACTAGTACCTAAAGTGCATGTTTATGGTGCGAGATCGTGGTTTTACGTGCGAGGCAACGCTGAATACATTTAAAATCGATCAAGCTCCAAAAAGCACTTTAAGTATAAGTTATGAACGATACTTTTTATCATACTGCAATATAATCACACGAACACTTAACTAACTAAATTATATTATTAATTTTTCTATTGATTTTAATAATCGCATTTAATCTATGTGCGACAGTGCTACTATCAGTTGGAAAACAGCTGCACCTTTTGAAGTTACAGCTGTTGTAATTTTAAAGTACCGCAATGCATTGTTTACGTTTTGGAGTTAGTACAATAAAATACTTTTAGTTCCTAGTATCATAAAGAAGTGAGCTGGTTATTAAATCAGCTGACGTTTTTAGCAAGTAGTGAGTTACCTTCAATAAATAGTTTCTTTACGGACGTAACGCGTGCATTAAAAACATCAGTTTATTATAATATGATAAACATATATTTTCACATTTAAGGCTGTTTTTTTCACTCTACTGCAACTATCGTAGTTTGGCGAGTGAGAGGGGAGAGGCAACATGCGCGTAATGCATTACATTAATTCCAATTCATGTTTAGCAGTAATGTCCAACTTCCTGCATTACGATCCACACTCGGCCCATTGTCCCACGCGCCACACTTCTTCTCAACACAAACTCTATTATGTTCAAATGTGAGATAGGAAATACATCGATATTACTGAAATTTCATAAATTTTTATCCGAGAGCTTGTACAAGTCTCGACAAAAGAAATGGAGTTTGCCTTATTAATAGAAACACATCGTCACGTCATATACTCAATACTGTATATCGAACTAAACTGTATACATAACTGTTACCATCCAAAAGGCGAAACCGTACTGAGCCCGTAAAATGGATGGCACATACAGTAAGATAAAACGATGTAAAAATTTACCAGACACAAGTCTTACCTTAATAGCGAAGTCGAGATATCTGAAATGTTCCTTGACAGGTTATTGGATAAATACAATTAATGTACACATTTATAACAATAAACTTTAGTTTATTAAGAAAAATTGATACGCCCTTAGTTATAAAAAATAATGAAATGATATACGCCCCAAAAAAAATATGCTAACAGATGTTTTATTCAATTCCCTCCCTTACAAAAAAATTAAAGAAAAACCCACCCTGTATTTAATTAAATTATTTAAATTTTGACTTAGTTAAACAAAGAATAAAGAAAATTTGCTTATGGCATACATGGTCTTAAACATTAGTTTACACAATAGTACTTACAAAATAATTTGGTTTATTTTAAGTTGGCCAACGTTTATTTAAAAAAATATATATATATATATATGCGCATTGTATATAATAAAAAAAACTGCAATTCCAAAAGGTATAAACAAAATAAAATAATATAAAATTTTGTACTTAAAGTATTACTGTAATTATGACGTCATTATTTTTATAAAAGGAAATTTTGATTTCTGACCCTTGGGGTCCGTAGTGTTAAAATTAGGTAGGCCTACCTCACCGCCCTTATTATTTAATAAATAACATATATATATTACAGAAACATACTATTTTAATTACATAAAAATGTTTAATAGCCTTTTTATATTTCGGAAAGTCACTAAGTTTTGCTAGCTTATTATAAGTTCATACTGATTAAAATAGCCTTTTCTTTTTATTTTTTATAATAAGTTGTTAATTAAACGATCGCACTTTTTCTATGAAACAGCGTAGAAGTAAGCTGTGGCAGCGAAGGTGAAGTCACATATAATTATGGCTGCATATTCATTGGAAGTTGAACTTAAACCAGGAACTTAAACCAGATTTCTCTAAAGGACCTGAACATAATATAGGCATTAGTTGTTTTTTTTTTTATATAGCCCAAAGTAAAATATTATGTTAGAATAAAATTACAGCACGTTTACAGCAGCCATGCTGTAATTAGTCCTGTTGTAAACTGTCGTAACGTGTCAATTTGATCTAATATGGCTTTATAATTTAATAGTGTCACTAGTAATTAAAAGATCAATCGTTAATTGGTACAGAGTTACACTTTGGCTCTGGCAATCTAAAAGAAATATACAGTTTTTAATTAACTGGCTGAATAAAACTTGGTACCAACCAAACCAATCTTGGTTGCTCTATCTTTAGAGCATAGTTTATAAATTATAGTTGACTTTACATGAACTCACTTTAGTTTATATTGTCTATTTTCAAGGCTAATTATTTAAAAGACTGTTCAGGCTTTACAAAAAATATCAAAATTTATGGGGCTAATTAAAATTATAAATTGTCTTTCGCAAAACACAATAGGTTACACGCAACAAACAGTAACTAATATTAACAACATTTGAAATTATGGAAATATTCAGATATCCGCGGACTACATGCTACATATTAAATAAAATTAGTTAATTTACCTGGTGTACGACTTATTAAGGCATGAGGTAAAGAAAGCACACTACATGATGTGGAAACCCAAAAGTAAAACTTTAGCTTCTACTCGGCATAGTAGACAAAGCTGATATGATAAGCAAAATGGCGAAGGATGCTCTGGACTCCAACCTCGTGGTTCTCAACGGGTCCAGTTAGTGCTGCCGGTGTGTGTGTAAACGGTGTACTACAACCCCTGCAGGCGACCGTGTATGTAAACCCCAATGTATAGCAGTAGGAAAAGAAAAAAGATTTCGGGCAAAATTAGGGTAAACGTTACATAACCAACCACAATAACCATAAAAGAGCTATCGATGCTATACGCACGAAATTAACCAGAGGCCTTAAGCATTAACCTCAATGTCTCGGATTTTCATGATTACTTGTATATCGGTTATACGAACAAAATGCATTATAAATCTATTTTTTTTAACTTTTCCTTAGGGCTCGGCAAACCCAGCCACCATCTTGAATTTCAACTCCCATAAGAGCAACAAGATTACTGGAGTAATAATGATCAGAAAATTATTCTGAATATGTCATTTTAAAGATTAGGACAGTCCAAATGTGCATATCGTTTAGTTTTTTAAAATTTGGTTTGAACTAAATTTGTTCTTTGACTTAACTCAAAATCAGTGTTTGCGATTTTTTTTTCTTATTCAATAATGCAAATATCAAAAATTTATAAAAGCTCACCACAATCGAAGTTTAACTACCTTTTAAATAAAAGTAATTTCAATAAATTTGAATAGTTTATGATGAAAAAATCTGCTTTATTGTGGAAGCATGTAGACGCCGAATTTGTGTTCCTACCTGTGTAGCCTGCACTATGGTGGAACGTTTTCGGGCCTATGTTTATATGAACTTTTTTCTTATTTTTAGCTATAGAATGAGCTTCCCAGACATTGCCGCATAGTTCTGAATCACCCTGTATACAAAATTTCTGTCACCTACGAATTAAAATTTAGATGTTCCTGAACGATTTCTTGCAAATTGCAAAAGATTATCTTCAAAATTCGACGAAAGGTAAGTTATATTGATGAGGACTGTATCGTCCTGGTATTGCACACACTTCATCCTCCCACTAACCCCAAAAGTTGGAAAAGAGAATCTCCGCAACCAATTTGTCCGATCAAGTTTACAAATTTTGTTCGAACTTTAAATTTATTCAGGTTTTAAAGTTAGTTCCTAATGACGGATTTTTCGGATTTGTTCGGACATTTGCCATCTTTTGTCCATAAAGAAAATTATACAAGATGTTTCTAGAGTGTAAGTCAACTCTCGTTGTCAAGTCAAAAACTGCAGCTAAAAATACAAGTATAAACAAAAAACACAAACCTAGAGGACTAGTCCTATGTTTCCCGTCTAATCTAAAATTAACTAAAAGTTAAGAAAAATTCGACCACGCAATTAAACCGCTGACGTGAGTTGAGCGAATTTCCAAAAATTAAGTTTATGTGTTTTAGGGTTTCAACCAATTATTTGGAAAATTTGTCTACTCTCGAGGGCGTTGAATAGCTGCCTGCGTGTACGAAATATATAAGTAGAATTTGTTTGGGCCTCAGCCTCCAACCCCGGCTCACGCGCTGCTTCGTTCCGCTCGTAGAGAAAAACTCGTTTTGTGTGTTTGCAATCCAATCTTGCTGCCTACAGTAAAGACCACGAAAGAATACCGTTGAGGGACGGGCTTGTGTACACCAATCGCCTTAGTGCGACGTTGACACTTTCTTCCCACGCTTCTAACTGAACGCGGCTTACTCAACGCATTTATAATTCTTTAAACTGTGCGCTCATGCCTCGAGCGGTAAATACCAGGAGTGTTCGAGACTAGTAGATATGGCAACGTTGCGCGCCCATCCTATTGGCCGCCACGCAACGGTATTCTTTAGTGGTCTTTAATATAGGATGTTGGTCTGTTTCGCTTTGCGACTTTGCATCTCGGCCGACTTCGTAACAGAAGCTGCCCCACGGTAAAATCCCCTCGTGGATTTGAACCAGGTACTTATTTGGAATTTTACGATTTGATTGATTTCGGGGTAACCAGACGAGCTATAAAGGATTGCGAACGCATATATATATACAGTTTTTAATAACACCCCAAAACGTGTTCTGGGGACCATGATCGGTGCTCATTGACTACCCCCCACCTTAGGTCTCACCATAAGAGTCACTGTCAAGGACGTCACTATGGGGGAGGGGCAAGGGGGCGTCGCCCCCCCCCCAATAATCTTAAAATCCAAAATGTTGGGAAATTTTAGATTTTGAAAAAAGTTGGAATTTTGAATTTAATATTAAATTGCTTGCAAAAACCCTCAAAAACTCAATTTTTATGTTTGGGTTTTTATTGTTAATTACCAACATTCACAAGTAACAAGCAAGTTATAATCAAAAAATGTTGGGCAAATCCAAATATTTCTGTACCAAATAAATACATTGTCTTCTTTTAAATGATGTTCTGGGAAATTTAGTTCCTTGTTATTGTGGCGTCACTGACATGCCATGCACTGCTCCAGGCTGGCAGACCCGTGTTGCCGGATTGGGTTTTTCCCAAAATGGAGAAATTTTGAAGTTTGCGGCAAATATTGGGGAAAAGAAAATGGTGGGAAAAATATGGGGAATGTTTTTCAATATTGTGATGAACATGTTAAATAAAATTTATGTAAAATATTAAAAACTCTTAAAGTACTCAATATAGCACCTACAGTGTTAAAAACCCTTCTTAGAGAAGTCCATTAAAAAAAATCCGATGGTGAGCCTCCAGAGCCCATCTCCACTGGGATTCCCACACGACATAATCCAGAGTCCCATTCTGCGCGTTTGCAACCCCACACAAAAGTTGGAAAATATGGTAAAAATATTTGGGACATTTTAAATTTTGCCCCCCCCCCCCCACTACCCCAATAATTTGTTGTAGCAACGTAACTGGTCACTGTTGGCTCATCTTTCCTATGCAAATTCGCTAATAAGAAAGAACTCAGCACTAGACTCTGGAACCGAGATGTAAACAGGTGCAAAAAACACAAAACACGCGTAACAACTAAATATATTGCCCTTGAAACATTTATTTATCTATAAAGTAGGCCTACTACAGATTGTTTATAGGAGGAGCGAAAACACTCGCAATGGCCAAATTTATTAAACAACAAGGAATGCATAATCTAGATGCATACAAAAAGATTAAAATTTAACTGATTTTTTTCAAAATGTAATTTGTATGTATTAGTAGTAAAATATTTATTAAATTTCCTTTAGAAATCAGGGAAGAAAGATAGATAACAAGTTATATTTTAATAATACCTCATATGTCACTGAAGATGACGACTTTGTCGTTGAAACGCGTTTGACAACTAAACGTATTTTTGTGAGAATTGTGTTCAGTGTTTTTATTTTTAGAAATAATATTTCTCATGAGTCAAGCTCGATTATATTTATATAGATAACAAAGAATATGTCGCGAGTAAAGTTTGGGATGCATGTGTTTATATCTATTCTTATGTATTGTACTGTATAAAAGTTTGACCTTATGTGAGTATGTATGACCTAGCGTATTATGTGTATTAAGGGTTTGTTTTTTTACTTAAGGTTCGGCAGACCCAGCCACCATCTTGAGTTTGAATTCCCATAAGAGCAATTTTAAACGGGTAATAAGATTACTGGAGTAATAATGATCAGAAAATTATTCTGAATGTGTAATTTTAAAGGTTAGGACAGTCCAAATGTTGATATTTTTTAGTTTTTAAAATTTGTTAGTAACTAAATTTGTTCTTTGACTTAACTCAAAATCAAAGTTTGCGATTTGTTTTCTTATTCAATAATGCAAATATCAAAAATGTAAAAAGATCACCACATTCGAAGTTTAATTACCTTTCAAATAAAAATAATTTTGGATAATTTATGACGAAAAATCCACGTTATTGTGAAAGCATGTACACTCCGAATTTGTGTTCCTACTCGAGTCTTTAGCCTGCACTCTGGTGGTTATCACATCAAGTTGCTAGCGGAGGAATACTAGAAAATAATATATCCGTTAAGGCTAAACATCCCAGGATTAGTTCCAAATTCTGCCACCACGGCGCAGCACCAAAATGGAGCCATTTTGTATTGGTGTTTATTGGTGGAATTTTCGTCCGATGTTCATTTGCAAAACTGATTTGTGAACGGAATAAGATTAGAATTCACGCCAATGAAGCTAAATTTTAATTAAGTTGCTGGTTTAAAAAATAATAATAAAATAATTGTGTTACAAAACGAAAAATGCAAATCGCAGGTAGTCATTTTGAAGACAATAAATTTTAATTAATTTTACACTTTTAATTTTTAAAATCGCCTGGCTGGTTTAGTCGGTATCGTTGTTTATACATTTACAGTAATGAGAACAAACGCGAGAGTGACACGAAGCAGGTGCAGTGCCGCTGTGACTCCTCGCGCCACCTATCCCCCCACCACGCGTCTCAGATGTTGCTTGTATACAGTTGGATGACGGTTTCCTTCGCTTCCATCCATGTGCTCTCCCGTGATTCTTCTTTGTTGTACTATTGCGTCGTCTTGTAATTATTGTTATTGAGAACGTTATTTCGTTTAACATTTGTTTTCTCATGGATCGCCGAGGAACAACAAAATCTAAAAAGCAACTTCGGCTTTCAACGAAGGCTAACTATATCTTAGTTAGCCTAAAATATAGAAAAAAGGAGTGTAACGGGTGTTACTGAAAATGGATAGTGAAGTTGAACTTCATGTAAATGTTCTTAAAACTCTGTGAATTTTAAAACTGTAAAATTTTTAAAAAAATATGAGTTATTCCACAGTAAATGTATGTAATGGAACTGTAATTCAAATTGATATTGGCATTCAATTTTTTTAAACATAAAATTAAATCTTGTGTAACGGGTGTTACATTAAAATGTAACGGGTGTTACGCTGTTGCTAAAATTAAGATTTTTAACATATATTATATAATAATAAGGTGTCAAATAACAACAAGAAGTATAATTGAGGTTTCTTTGATCACTATAAGAAATAAAAACTTATATTTCATAAAAAAACTTATATTTAACAAATATATATACTTAATACATTACATGGATATAGTTCAATACTTTTTATACCATGCCTATTATGAATTAGACTTACTAAAGATCAGTCTTATAATATATGCCCCTATCAAGAATTAATAGAATAGGCCTAAAACTTTAAATAAAAACAAAATAATCGCTAAATCAAATTCTAGAATTAACAATTTGGAACTTCATAAGCTAATTCATTTTTCAAAAATATCAACTGCTAGTGAAAACTCGTAAAGAATTGTAAAATGTCCTTTGGGCTGCTGTAGGTTGTTGTAATTTGCCAAAAATATTCTTAAATTTGTCATCTCTCAGAATATGATATTTAATATCCCAGCGAAATCTGAGATATTGATGATAATTGCGCTTCTTATTTTTCTCCCTACATTTTTTTTACTCTGCTTTGGATCTTTTCAAGTTGTTCTTCTTTTAGTGTATTGTTCTCTTCTCTTCTTTTTTTATCTCACTCTCTGGCTTTTTGCAAATGCTGCTGACACTTTACAACGTCACTCATCATTTTATCGTGAGAAAAAAATGTATGAGGTGTAATAGTAATAGAATTAAAACTTTAAAGATAAATAAAATCATTTGATACGCCTAACATTCATTGCCCAGTAAATATGTTAAAAGATTGATTCTGGAATTACAAATAGGATATTCGCAGTATGAAATTTGAAGGTGTTATCGTGTTCAATTTTATTTAAAATAACATATCATTCTTAACTTTTTAAGTGTTGCTACCAAAATTAATAAACTCTCAATAGGGCTATGTATTTAAATTCTACTTAAAATGAATATAAATATACTAAACACTGAATGGTTGTGAGTTGTGTTGAATTGTAACACCCAATACATTAAATTATGTAACACCCATTACGCGAATTACTCATTAAATTATAAAACTAAAATTAAAATAATAATACCAAAACATTAGGGAAACAAAACCTCTTATTTTTACAGTAAAAGTATTTTCCTAAGGTGTTTGTTCATTTTGTATTTTGTAATACTAACTTTTGTAAACAAAATGTAACGGGTGTCACATCACGTATTACTTAAGTTTAAAGGCAAATTACAAATGAAAAGACAATATATTATCTTAAATTATGGCATTACTATTTAGAGAATTCTTTCAGCTATCTTCTGTAGCAACTTCAATCATTAGATCAGCTGTTTCATATTTATTGCAGTGCTGCTAAGTTCACAGAAAAAACATTTCCGGAGGATAGCTGTTGATACTCACAGAACAAAGAACTTAAACTAATTACAAATATCAAAATTTGCTAAAAATGTTAAACATATTATCAAAGTAGAACTTTTCACCTTGACATGCAACATATCACATATATATTATTTCTCAAGGCCATTTTTTGTCGGTACGCCATAACTTCCTTAATACATCATCAAATTACATGAATGAGACATAATTTTAAAGCTTTCCTTAACCACTACACCGGAAAAATATGCAAAATACAATTACACGAAAAAAACAATTTTCCTGGCGTTGGCAACACTGATGATAACAATATCCAGCTGGAGAGCTGCCGTTACGCCATTACATTGCTATATGACGCACTAAATACGCTCTATACAATACTAAATATACGGTGTGTACTTTAATTAAGTGGGATTTAAGTAAGTTAGAATGCAAATGCTTCGCACAGGTCAGCTAGTTGAATTATATTATATTTTATTTTTATTTTTTACACCTCAGGCTTACTTTAAATAAATGGTATTTTGCACTATTCATTTTTTATTTATTTCTCGTTTTCATGTATTAAAATATAAGTTTTATTTGAAACAAATAACTAACGTTATAGGGTAATATTATTCATACCCTAGTGTTATTGAATAATGTATGGCCAAAGAACCTGTATATAGGCCTACTTTCATAAATCCTTAATTTGAACTACTGTATATTTTTCTATATTTATTCTAGATGTCTCTTTTCGACTTACAGAAAATACTTTTTAACAGATAACAAACACCTGTCGTAATCCGTAGTCTAGTCTAGTAAGTGTGTCCGGCCAGAGTATGAATGCGAGTAGTGAGTGAGTTGACGAACGCTACAGTTGCAGGGCCGGGCAGAGCGGCTGGCTGGGCTGTGCTGGGGGAGGGGACTGGAGCGTGAGAGAAATAATGATAATATCTTTAAAAAACGATTCCGATACGACCATTTGACCGAGTTAATATCTGAAAACGGCAAAATTCTTTTAAAATTTGTATTTACAAAATGACTACCTGCGATTTAAACAAAATATTACAGCAACAAAAAAATCTATACAAAACTTTTTTATAAATCAATTTAAAAAAAAAACATCACAATAGCGTGAATGTTTTATTCATATCATTTACAAAATAACTTACAAAACAAAAATCGGATAATAATTACGGAAATTATTCGTAGTACAAATTTGCCGCAGAGGTGCTGCCATCTATCGGGCCAAAAACACAACTTTTTCAGGGATGTTTAGCCTTAATGTTCAATGTGTGAGAGAAAGCTGTGTTTAATAACACATACTACCATACATTGTCACGCATGTGCATTTCAGTACGTTAACAGTCAGGGTTACGTATGTAACCCTCTATTTTCCGCCTTTATGAAGCTGTCCTATTTTTGCTTGCGGAAGAATGAAAAACTAGCAAACTCGATGCTAGTAGTGTACAGCTCTGCCACTTGGAGAGCTAAGGTCAACTCAGAAATATTTGTTCACTCCTGCCTAGCCTTAAATATGCATCTAAGTTACCACCGCAGGGAAGGCGGATTATTTTATAAGTTAAGTATAAGACTAATTATTTTGTGTTCAGTTAAATTTTATTTTATTTCATACACAAACCACCAAATATTGGAAGTGACGGTTATTTCCCAACAGTTAAATTGTATTTGATTGTAAATAATCGGTGGAAAGTAAATATTTTTATAGCGGGTGTTTTTGTCTAAAAGTCGATCCTTTGACAATGCACTCGGAAACGCATTGTAACAGCACCGAATTCTCTAACATCGTTTAGTAGAACTCCACAGATAGGTGTTAGAATTTTAAATGACAATATGCGCGATAAGTAAAAATGGCCCTACCAGTTTAATTGTTTCTGTATATCTGATGGAGGATTTTAAAAGTGCAAAACTAGATTCAACCCAGTTCTGGTCGGTCGATTTTAAGCCGCTTTTTTTATGTGTACGGGGTTCCTGCAGAATTTAGGCGCTCCTACGCAAAAATATAACCTACAACTCATAAATATAGTTATTTCAAAGACTAAAGTCTGATATTTGCAAACCAAAAACTCTTAATTATTTCTTAATTTATTTTAAAACAAATAATAATTACTGTTTTTGATAATATTTAAATGCGGAGAAACAGCTGTTCGATTAATATGCAGAGAATCGCCTTTTTGTTTTAAAATAAAATCGGCTGACAAAGCTATTCAACAAAACACATTGTGTTCGTGTTGATAATCGGCCTGGTGTTAATCTTGTGGAACAAACGAATTTGTACTGTCCTTTTTAACAAAAATTAATTATTATTGATTAAAAGTATTAACAAATAGCCATTGAGCTTGACTTGTGAGAAAGTAACTAGATAATAAACCTGAACACGAAATCTCACAACAAATACGTTTCCTACTTCAAACGCGTTTCAACGACAATGTCGCCATCCTCAGTGATGCACGGGCTACAGTAACCAAACTATAAATATTATAAGTTATAAGTAGTTATAGTTTGGTAACTGTTGCCCGTGCATCACTGAGGATGGTGACATTGTCGTTGAAACGCGTCTGAAGCTAGTGAACGTATTTGTTATGAGATTTTGTGTTCAGGTTTTATTTTATCTTATTAAAAGTATTGGTGGCTCATTTTTATGGATAAAGAGCTTTATTTCGAAAAAATAATCACTGATAACGCTTGATTGTAAGTCGCTGTCGGGTTGCCTAAAGAAAACTAAAATGTGTTAATGCCAAGTGCACGTGTGGGAAAATTCAAGAGCTTGTTAGTCAGGAAGTGTGTAAGGAATGGCTTTGAATCTTTGAACTATCTCGTCATAAATATGAACAGTTTAAGAAAAAACACTATTAATTTTTCCTCAGTAGGAAAAGCGTAACGACTATTATCAAATCGCATATTTTGTATCCGCATCGTTATACCTACGGCCACAAGCGAGGACGTTGAGAAAAACGATGCTTAGCTCCGTTTTTTAATTTTCCGTGGATACCGTTTTCGTATAGTTATACGCACGAGCGTAATACGTGGTGAGATCACGCGTGTCCGTGTGGGCTTGCGCGTGAATTTAGTGTTAAATATGCGTGCGCGTGTGTGCGCGCGCGCGCGTGTGTTGTGTACTAGCAAGGCCTTAAAACCTGTTATATCAAATAGCGCACGGCCGGTTCACAACGCTGCCTCGACACGGTTCTGCAAATGACACGCGCAGTAGAGATCGTGAGTTGATATCATATTACTGCCTTCAGTTTATTAGCGAAGGCGTTGTATTTTCTACAAGAATTGTTTTCTCCGCGTTGCAGTATCGTAAGTCTTGTAGCGGCGACGCGACGGCGAATACGTTCGACGTGGATTTGAATCCGATCGCATCTCCGTGGTAAGATTTCCTCTCCCGATTCGATCGCGTGCGTAGGGCGTTCGCAATACAAATGGTACGGAATGACCTGCAGTTAACGGTAAAGCCTTGCCCAACAATTGAAAAACTAAAGTCTTTTAAGAAATGTGTCGAATATCTTGGTAAATGGATTTAAAAATATTCGGATATTCTTATATTTTCGGCAAGCTTTCCTGTGAATGTAATATTTTTAGAATTGTGTGCCTACTCGAAAATAGCTTCCAACAAACAAAATTTAAGAAATAAACCTCTTCAGGACAAAATAACTTTACATGTGTATGTGTCTCTATAGAAAATGTATCTGTAGGGGCGGCGTGGCGCAGTGGTTAGCGCTGTCGTTCACTGTAGTTTGCTTGTATACGTGGTGTATTTTAAAAATAAGGACTGATTCTACATAACATACTGATGAAAAAATGTTCGGTGAACGCAGGTCCGGAAATTCTCCATTTCGAATTATCCTTCAGTTCTTTTTTTTACAAAATACTTAATATTTTTTTAAATAGGAAAGATATTGAGCTTAAACTTTGTATACCTATTTGTTGTGTAATCGTTGATGACTGTACGAAAAACCAGAACGTTCTTTTGAATATTTTCAAAATGGTTGCCGTTTAAAATTTATAACGTCAAATATTTCAAAAACCGCTAACTATACAAAACAACACAAGAGACATGTGCTTTATTAATGACAAACACAACGGATTTTAAATTTTGTCTGCGGCTCAAAAGATAACATATATTGGAAAAAAAGAGTTTGTCTTGCTCCCTCGTATTTATACCGTAATTAAACGCGTTAGAGGTGTGCAATACCAAGACGGAACAGTTCCACACAGTTATCTGCGGTCTTACTAATCTTTCGTTGAATTTTGAAGATACATTGTTTTTATTTGAGGGAAGTTGATTATGAACATTTAAAATATAATTTATAGATTACGAAAATGGTAAATTGTCAATTTTATCAAAGATATTTTCTTACAAAAAAGACGAAACACACGTTTTTTAATTAAATTACTTGAAAACAGGAACAAATATGGACAACTTGTTTTATCTACTGATTGGTCTAGCCACGCTCCAGTACGTTACTAATGCAATAGCAAACTGCAGCCTGCTCAAGGTTGACTCCGCTCAATGAATTCGTTGCATTTATTCGAGTGGTCACCCTTAAGAGAAAACATGTATAAAAGGTGAAGTGTAAAGCGTTTATATATACAAAAATAATGTTATGATTTAAATAATAATAAAGTATAGGCTAATAGACTGCACCTAAAATGGCCCGATTTTGATTTCCTGAGTAGGAGATCACATTACTATTGGTATGGAATAGCGGTTAGCCTAATATATATAGAGACGGTTGATATAGCCTACAGATTTAAAACTGACAATTATTGGAATAAAACACAATTTTATTCATTTTAACGATTCTATAACCAAATTTCTTCTAGTTCGCCTAATCTTTATCTAAACCACGAGAAATCTAAGAGCATAGTGAAAACCTGGAGGAGTTTTTAGGGCGATTTGCAGTTGTTACGTGGTGACTTTGTAGCGGTGGGGTTAGCGTACCTACCAGACGTACTGATTCGAATCCGGATGTAGAACACGCACTTTTGTGTGATCGGAATACCAAACAAATATTTACAGCGAAATAAAAGAAAATCATATTGTTAATTATTTCCCGTCATATCTGGGAGAGTAAAAAATTATCAAATGCGAAGAAATATATTCTAAATTGTAGGGTGCAGGAAGGCGATCGATTTTACAACGATAATAAGGTTTAAAGGCTCTGTTGAGTAGGCCTACCGTGTAATTCTCCCGCCCCAATACAAAAATAGCCTTGAAAATTGTTCCCAAAATTCCCTGTGTGATTTGAACCATTGCTTGTGCACTCTTTGCTTCGACCTAACCGTAGTCTATAGATTATACGTAATCCAATATATTACAGGCTCTGATACAACTCGTCCGTGCTAAACAGACTTGCTGTACCTGTTTTGACTGTGTTCTTGATAGATATCCCCATCTTCAGGAAAGCAATGCTATTCTGAACTTCTTTAATCGTAATAGATATTGTTAGTGTATTATAGTGCCATAGTTATTATTTTATTTATTGTTGGAACTCTTGCCTCCGGTTCGCTTTACTTGGCTGTGTTTCAACAGATGGAAATGTATATTGTAAGAATACCGTAGTAAACGTATTCTTCTGCGTATTGTTTTGTTTGATCTTTAACGGTTTAACCATCGTGTAAATAAAAGGCGCCAAAACACCCGTGCCGTACGTTTAACTAGAAAACTAGTTTCAGTTTAGACATTTAAGAATGCAAGGCAAATATTTTATTCGCCCCAAAAGGCATATTTGGGGGTGCGAGCGGCAGTTTAAAAATGTTAAACGTGAACATAGTTTGAGTTTTACATCATTTTAATGATGAAATAAAACAATAACACACAATCTCACAACAAATACGTTTAATAAATCAAACGCGTTTCAACGACAAAGTTGTACTTGCAGTTGTACTTTGGCTTTTGTAGCTTTATCACTGAGGATGGCGACTTTGTCGTTGAAACGCGTTTGATTTATTAAACGTATTTGTTGTGAGATTGTGTGTTATTGTTTTATTTCATCTATATTGTTGTCACAAGTCCAGCTCATTATTTACTTATCATTTTAATGGTAAAGTAAAATTTCGTGAAAAATAATTTTGACTAACTGGGTTTCCTTTCAAGGTGTCGATCCTGAACGAAAAATTTTTGTTTTGTATTTTAATACGCTGTTGTTAAACGATGTTATTTCCTTTCGAACAATACCGCACTTTCCCAAAGTATTTCCACCATAAAAAAAATGTACAATTTTCAGTAGGTGAAAAATATTTTAAATTGCGATGCAGATCGAATGCATTTTATCGAAAGATCTTTTAAAGCTGAACGTTTTTCGTAATCCGACTAAAGTGAATGAAGTTACCCTTGCTCGCTAAAGGCCTACGTACCGCACGATTGTACAGAGGGAATCGTAATTTATGATTTCCAGGAATAACTTGGAAAGCCAAAGTCGTGTACGACAGCTGCACAGTGTTTGATATCGGGTTGAAGTGTGAACTGTCCGGCCGCAATGAACAACACTAGCAGGTCCACTTTGCCCAGTTCCGTTAGGATATTTGCATTATTAGTTGCAGTAGTGGGCGGCAAGTCGGAGGGGGGGGGTCCAGCTGCCATTACACGCGCACTCAGCAGCACTGCAGATTCGATTTGAAATTTTTAATTCGATCCATAGATTCATATTCGCGAAAAATGTTCTTTTCCGTACGTACATTTTATGAGAGACATTTTCTTTTCCGTAAGTTTTTGCGGTGTTTTTTCTTTTTGTACGGTTTTAGTGTTAATTTTTATTTTATTTACTGGTTCTGCGAGAATTTTCGAATTTCCGTACGTGTTTGGCGGCAGTTTTCGTTTCCCGTATTATTTTTACGCGAGTTTTCTTTTTCCGATCGGGGTTTGCGTGAATTTTCCTTTTCCGTAGGGATTCTGTGTGAATTTTCGTTTTCCGTACTATTGGTTTTGAGGTAGTTTTCGTTTTTCGTAGAGGTTTTACATGGATTTTCCTTTCTCGTACGGGATTGGCGGCAGTTTTCGTGGCAGTTTTCGTTTTCCGTATTGGTTTTGCGCCAGTTTTCGTTTTCCGTATTGGTTTTGCCCCAGTTTTCGTTTTCCGTATTGGTTTGGCGACAGTTTTCGTTTTTCGTACAGGTTTTACATGGATTTCCCCCCCCCCCCCCCCCCGCTTTCACACCCGTTTTTTTTTTCGTACCTGTTTTACATGGATTTTTCTTTCCCGTACGGGTTTGGTAGCAGTTTTCGTATTCCGTATAGTTTTTGCGTAAAGTTTTCAATTCCGTACGTGTTTTGCGTGAATTTTTCTTTTCCGTACGGGTATATTAAAAAGGAATTATAAAACATGTGTGTTGAGGAGGGAGAGGATTGGCGTGCAATGCATGCACAGTCTCACCTAATGTTAGCTTAGGCTAAATTAATGAAGACAAGACCGAACATATAATTTTCTCGCTTAACCACACTCTATCGTAAAAGGAAAAATTCGAGGCAGTTAAATTATTGGGTTTTCATTTAGACAGTAAGCTAACTCGGAAGGCTCAAGTATCAAATCTTTGCTTACAACTATCTAAGGTAATTTATCTTTTAAGAATATTAAAGCAGTGTGTTAACTCAGAAGTGCTTCTTATGACATATTATGATCTATTCCATTCAATGCTGATGTATGGTGTACGAATCTGTGGCAATTAAGGTCCTTCAGAGAGAGTTTTTATAATGCAAAAAAAGCTATAAGGCTCATTATTTAGTTATCAAATAGACAATCCTCTAGACACGGATTTTTTTAACTTGGGATTCTGACTTTGCCTTGTATATGTATGTATGTATTGTAATTTAATTCATATCCAACAAAATATATTGCAATTTGATAAGCAGTATGTGAAACATGGTTACAATACGAGAAATGAATTTAATATTGTAGCTTCTAGTAAAAGACTAGCTAAAACTCATAAGAGTTATTATTACCAGCAGTATACTCTATTCAATAAACTGCCTCTGTATGCGAGAACTTTTTCTGAAATAATTTTCAAAACTGTTATTAAAAAATGGCTAAAGCAAAAAGCTTTCTATTCTATGGAGGAATACATGAATTGTGATTTAATTGATATAAACTTGTAATGTGATACGATGTTATGTACCTATCTATATTCCAATGTGACTTGCCAATTGCATGTATTGTGTTTAACAGCAATAAAGCTATTATTATTATTATTATTACGCACTCATAGCTACATACACATATATCATACTAGAGGGCTCCGCCCCCTGCTCGCTTCGCTCACTAACCCCCGCGGGGAAGCAAATGCAAATAGATTGTTGTATTGTATGATATTTTCACGAATGACGATTGATTGACAGAGATTTTTTATTTTTTTTACAGAAGAGAGGCAATTTTAAAGTTATCAAAATGTGATACCATAAAGTATCAATTGGTCAAATTTCAAACTGGTCAAATAGGCCATAGGCGCCCTACCTATGGGCAGAGGTGAGCCGCGGCACCCAGGGAAAGGAAAATATTTATATTATTAATTATAGTCGGGTATTTTTCTTTTAAGAGAATTATTTAAAAGTCAGTATTACATAGAAATGGTTTAGCACTAGAATATGTTTTAAATGTTATGTACCGTTTCATTTTACATATACTTATTTGAGTTTTTACAAGAGTTCAAGCAAGAGCTGCTGGGTCACTACTTGGTGCCGCCTCTAAGCGCGATGTAGCTTTGTGTATTCATTTACGGTGTAAAAATACAGACTCAATGCTGTGTGGGTTAATATTTCACCTGAACAGCCGAATTGGCTTCCCAAATTTTAGAAGTTTTCTAGGGGAGGTCAACAATTTCCCTGGACTCCTGTGCTGAAGGAGGGGAAAGTACCTTAATCCCTATACCCCGGTCTAACCGTTCCTAGAAAATATCATATGGGTGCCCTTGAAAGAGGCCTAGTAAAGAATAATGTTGGTATAATTTTAATTGTGATAGGTATTTGATTATGACACAGTAAGCCTTTTTCGTTGTTTGTGTTTGCTATTTCCTAACCTGAAAAACTGTTGGTTGTGATGAATAATTGCGT
>JAGFPH010000483.1:208677-218980 GCA_018207615.1 Philaenus spumarius
TAATAGTTATCAACAGATGTTTGAATTATAATACAGTAAGCCTTTTTGGTAGATTTTTATTTGTTTTTGTTTTTATTTTGTTAACGTAACCTAAATAAAGCTGTTGGTTGTGAAAAAAATTAACTAATTCTTGATTTGGTTGCTATGGTAATGAATGTAAATTCATTCAACAAACGTGCGGTGTTTCAGCATAGGCCACGCTTAGAATTTATTACTGCGCTTTTGATTGGAATCAGCTGCTTTATCTGTTATAGGACTGGGAGCGAGCCCTCGTATTTTGATCATCTTCAACCCTTAAAATCAGTGCACTTTCTTAGTGCACTTGTACATAGTGGTATGAAGGTAATCTGAAGATTTTAAGACCAAGCTATCATAGTTTTGGCTATACTTTGATTATGAATCAATCAGCCAATCAGTCAGTCAGGATTTCTTCTTTTATATATACGTATTATACATGCATGCACATATAAACTCACTTAACACTTTTAAATGTATTCTATTATTGCAAAGTACTATTTCTATCTACTTGATCATGTAACAGTCTTATAATGTACGGAAACTAATTTTATTTTTAAATAATGTCATATAATATTCAACCAATTGATTAAAATACTTTGTAGCGAGAAATGAAAAAAAAATCATAAACATAGTTCGATTAAGTTAAGGTAGGCCTAGCCTCATTTATGATTGCGTAAGTTTTCTCGTTGTAAAAACCACCCCACACGTGTTCTGAGGACCATGATCGGTGCTCATTAACCACTCCGACCTTAGGTGTCACCTTAAGAGTCACTGGAATAGCTCATCTTTCCAATGAAATTAAAGATGCGATTTTTATTTAAAAGAAATGTTATAATAATAATCTTAGTTTATTATTTAAGTGAGCCAATTTCGTTCTGGTAAACTCTAAAACTTGGCATGTTAGGATTGAGGGATGCTGCTGATCATAACAATTGTAGTGTAAGTTCAGTTCTGTACTCGGGTAATCTAAACACTAAAAGTGATCATGTGTACCGTTTCCTTTTATTGTTCAGTGCCATATTCTGAGGAAATATTTTTGAAGTGTAAACTTCTTTTCTATAGGCGCACCACGTCTAAAAATTGCGGGCGGTGAATCGGATTTTACCGTCACAATATTTTCGTCACGCGTCACCCTTTACTATATATAGTACACATGTGTATATAGCCGATTATATAGTTTACTTGGTAATACCTCTGAAATGGACATTGTGCTTCCTCATTTCGTTAGTTGCGTTAAAATAGTTTACTTGGTAATACCTCTGAAATGAACCTTGTGCTTCCTTATTTCATAAATTGTGTTTTATTAAATATTTTCTATACTTTTGAAGTGTTAATCAGAATATCGCCATAGAAGTTTACCTTAAGCACACCTCGATTTTTTAATTTTCAACAATAAAATCTGGAAATCAATAATTAACTTAGTAAAGGATGCTTATTTTAAATCGAATCGGTATTGGAGTGATATATTAAAATATTTTTGCTTTCTTTGTCGTCCGTGTGTTGTGAGGTAATAATAAAGCTTTATTGACATTCTATTTACAAGAACAAAAGTCTCTCCTTTCGGAGGTAACTGAGTTGAACCATATGTACATATCTTTCAATGGTACTAAACCTAATTAATAAAATTAATAGAATACAACAAAACACAAAAGCAAAAACTAAAAAGACAAAGGGAAAGAAATAATATAACCGTACTCTTTTTCACAGTATTAAAAACTGTATAGATAGTATTTTTATAACTCTGGGCCACAGCACTCTTTTGCTTGTTTGCTCCATTGGTCGCCTACTTTCTCCAATAATTGATCCCTCCCGATGGATATCGCCCATACGATATTGCTAGTCTTCCTTTCTTCCTTTGCTTGTCCCTGGGAATCTATTCTGTTGTAAATTTCGCAAACGGTGATCTTCCAGCCTTGCTACATGTCCAGCCTATTTCCATTTCAACACGTGTGCTTATAATGCCAAGTTTTTGAACTTTACCTTCCTCCGTAACTTCTTGTTGCTTGTTTTCTCTTTATGCTTCGCCCCTAGCAAACTTCTCACCATCCTGAATTGTGTGGCTTCCAATCTTCTATCTAATGTGTTTGTGAGGGCCCAAGTTTGCCATCCATTATTTTGAGGTAGGAACAAATGACATAGGGTAGGAGGAGGTTAAAAGGTTTGAAATAGAACTTATGTTGTTGAAATGTAACGCAATAATATCAAAATGCGCCGTGAGTTGGTCTGAGAGAGTAAGAGCAATTAACTACCAAAATTCTGTGTAGACCCTCTTTAAGCGCTATACGCCCCCCCCCCCCCCGCCGTCTTCATCAGTATTAACGGCATATAGTAAATACTTCAGGGGAAAATATACGGTATTATCCCGTAACTGGTCACTACGCTCTCCGAATACCCACAAATTAGGCTTCAACGAGAAACAGAGCCTAGATTCAATGCAAAAATGACGCAACCACAAACCGTAGGCCTATAATTCAGGCGATCTCTCTGTCGCGCCATCGCAATCGCGTCTGTACTTCTTCTTATAAGGGCAAAAGTAATAATAATAAAAGATAAAAATATAAAAAGTGGTCGGATACTCGTCAACCAGTCGATCCAACGCAACGACTCCCCCGCGTAATGTTCGGGCCTCCAATGGCAAAGAATGTTTTTAAGACCAGAGTAAGAACGAACGTATAACAGTATTTAAACTAACCTCTCTAGTCTCTAGTTTCTGAACAAGACACGACTTTTAAATGACGTTTTGTTATAACTTGTTTATTTCAAGGTAAAATACTAAGTCTTGCAAGCTGTAGTCTCAGAGTAGGCAAGCTTATAATAGTTAAGCGTATTTAGCAATAACAGTACGGTAGTTTAGTGTCTGTACACCCTGTAGCAAGGGTGTGTTGATGACATATGTATACAGAGTGGATACAAAGTCTGGAAACGGCTTCATTTCTCTGCTTCTAACATAGATGGAATAATATTCTGAGCTCTTATTTTAAAAGAATGTCTATTTTTATTTTGCGTAATCGGTGGTTTTAAAACTGTGATAATATCAAACGTTTCCCAATATGGCAGCCATCTTTTTTAAATTTTTAATGGAGATTTCTATTTTGAACTGTGGTTTCGGATTTAATTCTTAATTTTAAAACTTTTTTACTATGTGCGCTTTTTTTTTAACAAAAAGGCGCACCGACCGATCACTTTTTGGATGAGGTAAAATATAC
Source organism: Philaenus spumarius (assembly GCA_018207615.1). NCBI lineage: Eukaryota > Metazoa > Arthropoda > Insecta > Hemiptera > Aphrophoridae > Philaenus > Philaenus spumarius. Next base: position 211,902 of record JAGFPH010000483.1, read on the forward strand.
GAACTCGCGATAGGCGTCTTTAAAGTAAGACGCTTTTGATTTCTTCGATGATTTCTTCTTCTTCATTGTTTTACACTCGTACTAATATAAACCAGAAGTTTAATGTAACAGCTGATCATAAAAGAATAAATAATCGACGAAATAGAATAGGCAGTGGTAAATTCAAACGCTTAAACGAATAAATAGCTGTATGGATTTAGTCACGCCACCCTACCGATGAAATGGACATTTCACTTCCTAATTTTGTAAGTTGTGTTACGGCTAAATTAGTGTACTTGGTGATACTTCTAAAGTGGATATAGTGCTTTCAAATTTTTTTAAAGTATAATTTTGCTAACTTGGTTGCTATGGTAATGAATGTAAATGCAATAAACTCAAATTTACTATATTTTTTTCGAATTGTACCTTCAGAAAGATAATCTTTACCAGCTGTCTTTAGCCGGAAGATGACTGAGGTATTCCGAACCTAATATTTTAAAACTGGTTTTCAACTTAAAGTTGTATCGGTGCGAAATGGAAAAGTCAGTGTGGATTTTATTTCTGTAACCCAGGTTGTCCCTCAGTCACAGACACCGGCAATTAATCTAGGAACAGGGAAGAGATCATTCATCAGATGGGCGGGACAGCTAACGGGTAGAATTTGGCAAGCTTCGCAAGTCATTAGAAACTAAGACTGCCGTATCGATTTGTGATAACCGATAGCATCGCATCGTATCATATCGTATCGCTGTTAAACTTTCCCTGAAGCACTCGAATACTGTGTGACCGAATCGTCATAGTACTCACCCAGACCTATAACAATAATGTTTAACGTAAACAGGTGTTCTTCACAAAATCATATTTACCTTATTTTAAATAACTTATGCCAGCATTTTTATTTTGTTTGTATACAATAAATATTCTATTTTAATAAATTATTTATCTTCACTTGATTTATTACTTTTATATTCTGCAATAATATACATGGTATTGCAAAATTATAAATACACTGTATACAAGGAGAGAACTCCCGTGCTTCGCATACTGGCATACAATAAATTCGTTAAGGAAAACAATTGACAGTGACAATGGGGAAGTGGGTTGGCCGAGGGGCTGAAGGCTCTGTATGCTACAGTTGAAACAACGTAGGTTCGAATCTGCCTATTGTCTATAGATTTACCTGTTCTATGCACTACTCTTCTAGTATAACTGGCATACAATAAATTCTTTAAGGAAAATAGACAGTGACAATGGGGAAGTGGGTTGGCCGAGGGCTAAAGGAGCTGTCTGCTACAGTTGAAACCACGTAGGTTCGAACCTGCCTATTATCTATAGATTTTACTGGTCTATACACTACTCTTCTTTAGTATAACTGACATACAATAAAGACGTTAAGGAAAAAAATAGACAGGGGCAAAACAAAACTGTAATGATTTGCGAATTTCATTTCTACAGAAACACGGGTTTCCCCGATGAATTATGGTTGACGTGCTAAATGCGACGTGCTACGTGCGACGTGAGCGTGAATGTCCTCCGGTCCGTGCGGACCTTGAATATGACGGAACTATATTTTGCTGCGGATGATGAAGAGCCACTTATTGCTTGTATTATACATTACACTTACATACAATCTCTTCTATAACTCACCTATTCCCCTGGCTATATACAGATTGCCAGACGCTGTCAAATATGTTCGTAATGTTTAATCCTTGATTCCTTTATCCGGAAGAGTACCGAATTGCGATGTGATAAACATAAAACTATTGAGTAAAGACAAGGTAATGTTGTAGTTGTACTAAATATGCTCGTCTTGGACTTAACTCATAGAATCGAGTAGAACAAAGCTACGGCTTAGAAAGCTTTATTTAAACGCTAAATTTAACCGAAAGTTTAGGCCTATAAACTTTAAAATATTTTAATTGATGAAAGTTTATTATAATGCAAATTTATATTATAGTCCGGTTAAATTAGCCAAAATAAAAGAAAAAAATCCCGAAGTTTTGAAATCCCTGTATAGCATACTAAAATGCCCCAAAGATGGGGGTGAGCGGGAGGTTGGGGAGCCATCAAAGGTACCTTTTTACACGTTTTCTTAAATAAATCGGAAAATCGTTTAAATTGATATCGTTTGAGTTTAGCGAAAAACTAACCCTATACAAAATTAAACTTCAGTAAATTGTCTTCAAAAAAGATTCTATTAATTTGTCTCGTAGTTGGTATGGTTTTGAAGATAGAGGCCGTGGCAAATAGAACAAAAATCTGGGTTTTTTTGCTTAATTTATACAGTAAACTTAGACAAAACGGGAGGAGGGGGGGGGGTTGAATCCCTATTTTTTTAAATTGGCAAAGTTACTTATTCTAGTGTCCTACACAACATACTAAAATTCCCCGAAGGTTAGAGTGAGTGGGAAGGGGAGGATTTAAAAAAAATGTTCTTAAATATCACGGGAAATATTGAGCTTAGAGAAAAATAATCATATACAAAATTAAACTAGAGTAAATTCTCTTAAAAAAATGCCGTATTAATTTTTTTAAGGTTTATAGTTTTGGAGGTAATGCCAGGGGAAAATATAAAACAATAAAAAAATCGAGATTTTCTGCTTTATTTGTACGAACATAAAATACATGTAGGAAATTTTTCTCATTGTTTAACATTTTATACATGATTGTCTATTTCTTAAAAAAATACACTTGGGTCTACTTTGCTTCTATTTGACAGCAATATGTCACCTACGTCAAGAAGCACTATGACCATGAAATATCAGTAGTTTTTTTATGGCTACACTGATGTGAACAGTAATAAAGGGCAGAGAAGAAGCGAATAGGAAAGAAATCTGCAGATATTTGAACTGCATTTGAAGGTGACAGTTCAACAAGAACAATTTTTTCAAATGAAAACGACAAGACAAGGCTGATTAGCTTGCTTTCACAACAAATTATTGATGCGGGCATTAAAATACAAGTTGCTGCTGGTGATGCTGACACTCGTATCGTGGGATGAGCTATTGACAAATCTCCTCTACATCGAACAGTTGCTGTTGTCGGTGAGTATGTCGACCTGCAATTATTGCTAATAACACTATCACCAGCAACTAACAACATCTTCTTTATCAAGTCTGGAAAGGAAAAGGCAGAAATACAGATGTTTTCGTATCAGAAACTCCAAAAACTTGAATTTAACTATATAATTATCTGCCTTCATAGTTTCAGTGGATGTGACACTACCTCTGCAATGTTTAGGAAAGACAAAACAACAATAGTGAAACAAAAACAACACTGAAGGAAGCAACCACATTCTATGGCCCATCATCTGCAGTCCCCGATTATGTTTCAAGCTCCATTTCCTGTAGATGCACAGGTACAAGTGGATATGTTTCTGTCGAAAAGCTGGAATAAAATGAAGCTCTGATTGTACCAACTGACAAGGATCTTGCACAATTGGTCCAATACTGGATGAAGAAGAATTCAATGTGAATTGTATTGAAGATGAAGACATTTTTTTAAAGAAATAGACCTTCATGTGTAAAATTTAAAACAACGAGAAAAGTTTCCTATATGTACAAATAAAGCCGAAAATTTAGATTTTTGATTTGTTTTTTGATTTTTCCCGACATTACCTCCAAAATTATAAACCTTAAGGAACAATCAAAAGGTCCTTTTTGAAGAGAATTTACTCTAGTTTAAATTTATTTAGGGTTAGTTTTTCGCTAAACTCGTTATTTCTCAAAATATTTAAGAACAATTGTAAAAAAAAACTTTAAATGACTACCCCTTCTACTCAACCCCATTCGGGGAGTTTTAGTATGTTATATAGGACAGTCAAATGAGTACCTATGATAAGTTTCAAAACTTCGGGATTGTTTCCTCTTGTTTTGGCTAATAAGTTAACTGTACAATTGTACAAATTAAGCCAAAAACCCAGATTTTTGAATTTTGTTTTATTACCATGGACTATAAACTATAGCAATTACGAGAAAAATTAATAGGATCTTTTTTGAAGAGGATTTACTGTAGTTTAATTTTGCATAGGGTTAGTTTTTCACTAAACTCAATATTTACCGAGTTATTTAAGAAAACGTGTAAAAAAGACCTGCGATGGCTCCCATACCTCCCGCTCACCCCCCTCTTTTCGGGGAATTTTAGTATGTTGTACAGGACACTCGAATGAGCAACTATGCCTAGTTTCAAAACTTCGGGATTTTTATCCAATATTTAGCCATTTTTTGGCAAATTTGACCGGACTATTAATGAAAAAATAAACTCAAAATGTTTAGTTAATTCTACAAAATTGGTTGAATCCTGGCGACCATGGTTTCGCCAACGAAGGCATTTACAAGGCAGCTTATCACAGACTAAGGAAAATATAGAAAACAGACATATACATATTACAAAAGAGAACAGTTACTCTGCCAACAAACAAAAGTAATGGGAAAGGGTGTGTGCTCACCTGTGGTCATAGGGAAGACAATGGTTTAAGCAAGGATGAGTTTGACATGAATTCAATTAGTACAAGGTTGGAGTTTTTACAAAATAATCTCTTAATTTCTAACATTTCCAATTCATTTAATTTCCTACTTTTCTTATTGACATGCCCATAGGTTTAAGACCACACCATTTCCCTTTACTTTGGTTTGTTAGCCAAGTAACTATTCTCTTTTGTAATATGTATATGTCTGTTTTCTATATTTTCCTTAGTCTGTGATAAGCTGCTTTGTAAATGTCGTCGCTGGCGAAACCATGGTCGGCAAGACTCAATACATTTTGCAGAATTAACTAAAAGTTGTGTGTTTACTTTTTCATTAAAATTGAGTTCTACCGAAAACCTTCGGTCATGAGTGTAAATCGTACAAATTTATATTGTTTAAGTTCATTTTTAAATTAATCAATAAGAAGTGAAATTTAATTTAGCAAAATATACAGGGTGATTCAGAACTATGCGGCAATGTCTCGGTACCTCATTCTATAGCAAAAAATAAGAAAAAAAGTTCGTATAAACTAGGCCCGAAAACGCTTCGTTTTCCAGATATCCACCATTTTGTTTTTTTTACAAAATAATTCGTATCTAGAGAACGGTTTGACTGATTGAGTTCAAACTTGGCAAGAAGTTTAACCTAACAATGATCTTTCTCAAGAAAAATATTCGATTCGATTCAATCATGCGTTTCAAAATGGCGGCTTTTTGAAAATTTCAAACCTAAATTACTCAAAAACCGTAAATTTTAACAAAAAAATGTCTAGTCGTCTTTTTTGTAGCCCTTTTGAGTCCCTATCGGATGGTGTAACTGTCAAAACAATCGGATAAAGGAAAATAGCTCAGTTAAAGATAATAACAGCAAATGTGCATAGAATATTGCTGTGTTTACTCTGTTGATGTAGGATGCCGGGTTGAACAAACCAATAACATTATGTAATTATTGGTAGTTATGTGTAAGTATTACACATAACTTAACTATTACACTTCATCCGATTGTTTCGACAGTTACACCATCCGGTAGACAATCAAAAGGGCTACAATTTTTATCTTGTCAGTTTTTGTTAAAATATACGGTTTTTGAGTCTTTTAGGGTTAAAATTTTCAAACAGCCGCCATTTTGAAACGCACGATTGGATAGAATCGATTATTTTTCTTGAGATAGATCATTGTTAGGTTAAACTTCATGCCAAGCTTGAACTCAATCGGTCAAGCCGTTATCCAGATATGAATTATTTTGTAAAACAATAGGATATCTGGAAAATGAAGCGTTTTCGGACCTATGTTTATATGAACTTTTTTCTTATTTTTAGCTATAGAATGAGCTACCTAGACATTGCCGCATAGTTCTGAATCACCCTGTATAGTTGTAAAATTGTAATGTAAAAAAATTGTTTATTCAATTTCATGAGAAGCAGAGTGGCCGAAAGGGTAAAGGAGCTTGTCCTGTTTGCTACATTTGGAACCTCCAACAACTGTTGCTACAGTTCGAACCTGGTTATTAGCTATACTATTGATTTACTTGCTCTATAGACTACTGCTCCCTCTATCCTCAGTAGTATAACCAAGTCATCGTCATCAGTAACGACAAACTTCTAAGTTATAAGTTTGTAACTGTAACGGTCGCTGATGATGATGCCTTGTTCATCGAAACGCGTTTGGCGGTTATACGTTTTATGCGAGAAACTGTGTTAATTTTATCGTCATTAATATGAAGCTGTTCGTGTTGCTTAATAATTCACAAATAAAATAAAGCGAAAACACCGAAATACAGTTTATTATAAAGTATTGTAAATTAATGTTGTAGTCCATTTTGAAATTAATAAATATTCTGTGAAATTCAATTTAAAACGTCTGTTAAATTTAAAATATGGTTGTATAGTTTTAATGTAAAACAATTGTACCAATTTCGAGTTCGACAGTGCACCTGGTTTGTAAGAAATATTTTTTGCAGTATAAATAAGACTACAGTTACGACGATTAGGCGTTTCGCCTTTTATTTTGTATCAGTCGTAGTTTCAGTCCGAACAACGTTGAATCAAATTAAGAAACTGTATGTGAATGTGATAACCTGCAAATGGTATTAAACTTCGAGTGAAAACTCTAACTTTCCAGAACACTTCTCTTTGGACGGATAGTTTTACGAGGACCTTGCCAGCGGGACTGTAGCGTCGACCAAACACTGCTCAGTATTTTTCATACAAACAAATAACTATAAAGTCGAGGGAATATACTCCCGGTTGTTTTCAAGATTCGTACAGTATTTACGGTTTTAGTTGCGTCGACCCTGAATCGTTGCGGACTTTTATTTTGGTAGATTTTTTTAAAAGAATTATACTTTTGTTATTTCTTTCACGGAGGAGTTGCAACAGAACATCAGTACTTGGGTGCATAGAGCATATAGGGAAGGGACTCTGCGTTTCTATTTCCGCTGCGAGTAAACCAGGGTCCGAAGTGTCTAGGAATAGATCAGGACTAAACGGAAGCGACTCTTGTGACGTTTACACCTGACCCCAGTTCAAATAGAACAATGACATCATAGAATCACGGCATTCCTGTGTCTATGTGGAAAATGAAAAGCCAGATCAAATCGACGGGAAAATACTGCAGTCAGGTTTTATAATATTTA
>JAGFPH010000483.1:299465-313012 GCA_018207615.1 Philaenus spumarius
GTTTGTTTTTTATACAAGTATTTACTGTTTCCATACGTTTAATGTTAAAATGTGTGCGGTCGTGGGACCCCGTCAGGAACGAAGTTCATCACGCCTTTTCTTTAAATCTTATTGTAATTTAATATGGATATTTTGACTATAGATATTTATAAATTTTCGTGACGTGATAAAAAAGCGATATGTCCCCTCTATGCGACTTTCTCTTTCTCTCTCTTCCTCTCGGGAATTCGTATATTTCGTAATTTATATAATTGTTTCAATGTAAATAATGCACAGCAAGGAATAAAATCAAAGAGTTTCATTTAATATTTTTAGTTTCATCAGACAATAATTTTAGGTTAGGCCTAGACTTAAAATTGCTTTAGTCCTAACCTAAAATTTAGTGTGTATGTTGCCGTTAAGGCAGGCAAAATAAATTAAACATACACATACATTAATTTTAGGTTAGGCCTAGACTGATGCACCAACATTTTACGTTTATTGAATTTAACTGTGTTTACCATCTTAGCTTTGATGTTATAATTAATTCTATACCTTTATTATAATAACATTAAACGTATGTAAATAGTAAAAATACTTGTTTATAAAACAAACGAATAAAAAACGGCAAGAAAAACAAAAAATATTGTATACCCATAAGTATTGCAAAATTAAACATCTATGAAACTTATGCTTTGTTTTGTTCCTCATTTCTCATCCATGCAACCATAATGTGCCACAGCGAAGCGTGACAGCGTACAGCTAGTAATTCTATATAAACATGTAAGAGGCTTTGTCCTGACTGAATGTCATAGAATCAACATAGAGCAAAAACTACTTAAGGTACAAATACAGGTATGTTCTTATGTATGGGGTCACAGACGCACGCACTAAGAAAGGATTTATCAAAATTTTAATTTTATTATTTATAAGCGTAAAATAGTGAACATTCGAGGGTTCACTCCCAGCCCTATATCAGATAAAACAGCTGTTCGGATTAAAAGCTTAGCAACACATGTTTGTTTACATTCATTACCATAGCAACCATTAGCATTTTTAGATTAGATTATATTAACTAAAAGCAAACACAAACAAAAATCAACGTAAAATGCTTACTCTATTATAATTCTATTCAGACATCTGTTTTTACCTGTTATAAATCAAATATCTGATTTGGATAAAAAAACTTAACATAATTTTAGGTTAGGCCTACGATGAACCAAAACACGTTTATTTGCAACCAATTTGGCAAATTTAGATTCAGGTAATTGTTCTTCACAACTATCATTTTTTTAGATTAGATAAAAGCAAACAAATTAAGTCATGTGTCTGGTGTTATATATTATATTGTTTTCATTAGTTGGTAATATCAACATTTGTTTGAAATTTTGATATTGTTTATTTAAATAAAAGGTGAAATTACAACGCATGCCACAATTCGAATTATCGGGGAAAGACGTGTATATTTCGATCTCTGTCTTACATTAGCTATGTTTAGGTAACCGCTCAAACGTAATTTCCGTGAAAATATAATAGTATACAATAATCTGTTTGCATTGGCTTCACCATCGTTTGCCGCCGGGGTTGGTGAGCGAAGCCCCTAATAAATAATAAAATGAACACATTTCTCACTAAACCTTATTGTTGACAACGAATTAGGCCCGTTCAAAATTTCACTCTTAGATAAATTGTTTGTATTTCTAACTCTTTTAAACTTTCTATTCATTATTGCATATTTAATTGATTTCATTAAAATAACTTGAACTTTCATTTATTAAAACTGTTTCAATTTGAACCATGCCAAATTGTTCATAATACTATTTTACTATGAAAGTTTTTGTTAAATAATTTTTACCATAAGTTTACATTATAATTGCAATTAGGTGTCAAGTATTTCGTTTATTGTTTTCTAAATATATTATGTTTATTATATTGTATACATTTTGGCCCTACTGTGCTTGCTTCGGGATCTAGGTCACCGCTACCCCCACCATCCTACCTCGATCCAAGAGCCTCTGATCTAATCAATCGTTATTTCAGTGAAAATATCAGAGTATACAATAATCTGTTTCCATTTGATTCGCCGCGTTTGCTTTTGAGTGAAACAAGCGTGGGGCAGAGCCCCCAGTAATATCGAATAATCTTTATGGATTGCATATTCAAGCTACAGTCATTTTAATGATCAATATATATTTTTTTATATTTAAGTTGATACCACTATAATCATATTTATTTGTGAACATAAAATGTTCATTAATTAACTAAAGTAATGTTTATACAATTATATCATAATGTATTTAGTTGTATTATACATAGTATATAGTATACGCGTATAATGAGTTATTATGTGTGTTTCTAGTATTCGGTTTTTTTCTACAACAATATCTTCTTATTGGAATATTATTGCTCGTTACGTATTTAGACCACGATCTTAATGAAACACTACCTTTATTCACTTGAGAACCAATTTAAGTTAGTTATAACTATGTAACTGTAAGAATCACTGTAAGATGATGATGATGGCTTGGTCATCGAAACGCGTTTGACTATTAAACTTTTATTATTTATGTAGGAGTGAGTGCCACGCAAGTGAGTTATGCGCGAGTGAGTGCCAATGGAACGTTTAATGGCTTCCAATATTTCGCACAGCTTTAGAAGTAACGTTCACAATACAGTAATAACTTATGATTAGTTTCTGTTGGTACTGTCTGTTTAGCCTGTCATACACTGTTTATTCGGGAAATAATTATAACGTCCTACAATTATTCGGGAAGAATGGGAGATTGAAATTTGTAGGAATCAGCCTTTTTATTTTGTTGCTTTATTTGGGTACCTTACCCTCATAAAATGGGCGCAGTTGGACATCCGACCTTACAATATTCAGGGCGGAATTGGACATCCAACCTTGCAATATTTCGGGCGCAATTGGCATCCGACCTTACACTAATCCGGGCGCAGTTTGACATCCGACCTTACAATATATAGGGCGCAGTTGGACATACGACCTTACAATGTTCAGGGTGGAATTGGTCATCCAACCTTACAATATTTCGGACGCAGTTGAACTTTCAACCCTACACTATTCCGGGCGCCGTTGAACATAGAAACTTACAATATTCTGGACGCAGTTGAACATCTAACCCTACAATATTCGGGGTGAAATTGGACATCTGACCTTACAATATTTAGGGCGGAATTGGACATCCAACCTTACAATATTCTGGGCGCAGTTAGACATCCAACATTACAATATTTCGGGTGCAGTTGAACATCCAACCCTACAATATTCCGGGTGCAGTTAACATCGGATCTTACAATATTTTGGGCGCAGTTGAACATCCACCCTGCAATATTCCGGGTGCAGTTGAACGTCCAACCCTACAATATTCTGGGTTCAGTTGGACATTTAACCCTACAATATTCCAGCTCCAGTTAGACGTCCAACCCTACAATAGTCTTCACGCAGTTTTACATCCAACCCTACAATATCCCAATCGCAGTTGTTAGTGATTCAGAGAGCGCGGGCGCAGGTAGTACAAAATGGCGATTAGGTGGATAACCAAGCATTTTACGTCATGTAAAATATTATTATATATTATAATATTATTATTATATATTATGGATTTTTAGTTTTGTTATGGCTCCCGTGGTTTTTGATTTTCTAACGCCCTGTATTTGTTAATGAGTTATAAAGTTCTCGAATTATTCGAGTTATTTCGGGAAACGGTCGCGAATGTTTTACTTAATTGACTTGGCCTTTCAAATTAACCGTTTAAAAATATCCGATTACGTCTAACATTAATCGTGGGAGGTGCGGAGGAGCCTCGAATAAACACCTATCGATCTGGCTATTTTGTCGAAACATCGATCTATAAAGTAATCGAACGATAGTAGCGTTCCAATACCGAAGGAGGTAATTTTAAGTTAAAGGAGGGAAAAGACAAATGAAGTCACATTAGATCTATAATTAAAATGCAATTTTCGCCGAAAGAAAGGGAAGGAGCCCCGTCCTCTAAAGTCTAAAGTATTCTCAATTGTCTTCGGGTGCGGGAATAAGTCATCGGGAATGGGACAAGGGATTAGGGAACAACAAATCTACGGAGACACCGTTAATAGGGGGGAGGGGGAAGGGAAGAAAGCCTCCTATTTCTACCGTCACTACCCTTCCTTTCCGATACAGATAGATTATCATTGAATTATTAATTTGAGTCCGATCACAGTTTATACCCTCGCCCTGTCGTGACGTAGGTAGTGCTGTACCGTTTAGTTCCGTCATCTCTGTTAGTCCGTGTGTAACAGCCTTGTAGCTGCGCCGAACAAATTGTCACGACAACTGCCCAATCCATGATGAGATGGATTGAGGTATTCGATGAGGGTATGCGATTAGGGAACTCTAAATAGGCAAGCGGTGGAGTACTTGACGTAAACTTAAGTCTACTCCTGAGCAAATACCTAACCTAAGAATTAGAGATACAAATGATTCCATAGTATGAAATCAGCTGTTATTGTAAGTGTAGTCAACAACTGGTTATATAGTACTACCACTGAAAATCAGCTGAACTATGCATTTTAAATTTACATTGGGCTTTTTGTTTTCACTACCTACATGCACTTATAATATTTATACTTTTGTTATTAATGTAACTAAAGATCCGAAGTACCATTCGAGTAAATGCATCGAACTCGGTGAGGAGTCAATCTTAAGAAGACCGACGTATGCTATTGCATTATTAAGACGTTCGAGCGCGACTATAATATCCCTTGTAAACACTTATGTTTTTACTAATGGCAGTCTTATTAGCGAATTTCCATAGGAAAGATGAGCTATTGCAGTGACGTATGGTGAGACCTAAGGTCGAGAGCAGTCAGTGAGCACCGATCATGGTCCTCAGAACACGTTTTGGGGTGTTATTAAAAATGTTATGTATATATGTCCAATGTGTTCGCACTGTAACGGGCGCATTTTAAGTCCAATTTGGTACACTCGTTGGTTTTACAAGTTCAAAAAATAAAAAAAAAACAGGAAGTAGCCTACGTTTTTTGACTAGAAGTAAAAAAAATTGAGATTTTTCGTACTATAATGAAACATTATGGGGGGGGGGGGTATCTTAAAAATTAACATATGTGATTATTCTGCAAGTTTTGTTTTTTTACACAATATTGTAGGCCGTCTTTTTCCCCAAAAATAGATCAAAACGTAAAATACCATAAACGTACCGAGTTCAAATCCATGTTCAAATCTTCTGATTCGAGGCCGACAGCCATGATGCGAAATCACGAAAGGGACTGTCCGCGGCGAGCGAAGCGAAGCATTCCACAATACGAGGCCGCAAGGCCGAGGTGCAAACTCGCAAAAAGAGTTTTTCCGCTGCGAGCGGCAAGAATCAGAGCGCGAGCCGGGGCTGTAGGCTTAGATACAAACAAACTCTACTAATATATTTCGTACACGTAGAGCAGACCTTCGCGAGCAGACCAATTTCCCAAATTGTTGGTTTAAACCCTAAAACAAATAAATTTAATTTTGGAAATTCTCTAAACTTACGTCAGCAGTTGAGCTCCGTGGTCGAATTATTTATTCTCTATTATATAAAGCAAAATCCTGCCATTCACGCAAACTGGCCTACTGCGCATGCATGAGGATCCATAACACCGCTGACCTCACCGGCCTACTCCGATCCAACTGCCCCTACCCTAATAAATTGAAATTTTCTTGAATATATCAGAGTGTACAATAATATGTTTCCATTTACTTCGCTGCGTAGGTTTGCGAGCGAAGCGAGGGTAGGCGTTACTCAATTAATATTTTAAGACTGTGTAATCTATATATTATATATACAAGCCAAATCCACTGACTCACTGATTACGATTTCTCAAAAACTACTGAACGGATTGTAACGAAATTTGGTATGTAGCTTCCACTAGGAATATAGGTGCTCACTAAGAAAGGTTTTTAAAAAATTCGAAATTTTAGGGGTTTTGGGGGGGGGGGGTCAAAGTTACTTAATCACGATTTGTCTAAAACTACTGAACGGATTGGAATGAAATTTGGAATGTAGCTTCCTCTAGGGCCGTAGGTGCTGGCTAAGAAATTCACTAAACAAATTCGAAATCTTATTGAGGGTTTGGGCGGTCAAAGTTACTAAATCACGATTTCTCCAAAACTAAAAAACGGATTGGAATTAAATTTGGTATGTAGCCTCCTCTAAAGCCCTAGGTGCTCGCTAAGAAAGTTTTTCAAAAAATTAGAAATTTTAGGGAGGTTAGGGGGGGGGGGGGGCTTCAAAGTTAGTAAAAAAAAAAACACTGAACGGATTGGAATGAAATTTGGTTTGTAGCTTCCTCTTGTCTATCCGTCAAAGCCGGAAGGGGCCAGCTAGTATATTTATGTTCCTCAGTTACTTTCTGAAATTCACTGACGAAATTAGTAAGAGAAGTCCAGATTTTATAACTTGATATGGGATTTAAGACCATCCAATGTAACAATGAAAGCTAATACAACAAACATGTTCCATAACCTCAAAATTATAAACTTCAATATTACTTTCCTCCTGGTTGAAGGTTTAGTATCAATAAGTATTTGTCATAAAATATGTGGCTAAATTACAGTATACGACCTTTAAACTCTATTATATAAACAAATTCCTGTCATTCGCGAAACAATTCTGGCGTCAGGATCCAGGTAATGCTGCACCCATCACCGATCCAAGTGCCTCTGTCCTAGTTATCGCCAATACCCTGTTTGCATTTGCTTCTCCGCGAGTCGCCGCAGGGTTTGGTTAGCGGAGCAAGTAGAATACGGAGTAAGGATCAAAATCGTAATTATTTCGGACGAGGCCGTGAACGACTCGATACATTTAGGCTATTAGACGCATCAGGTTATGTTTATAGGAAGTCCCGTGCTTTGTGCTCCTGTGCTCTAGATCTAATTTAATTGTACATTTATTTCTTGTTCTCGTTTTTGTTTCCCTTTTTTTTAGAACCTGTTTACTTTTATTTCCAGTTTGTATTCCCCGCCAGCTCCACTCTCGGATCTATATTCAATGCGGAGGATAATTCCGTTTACTATACTTTGACACTGCGATGCACCGATGCTTTATTGAAATATCCCCCCGTAAGCACAATGCATATTTAAGACTTGGTAATGGGGTGTTGGTGACATTGTTGTATAATAGATCATGGATCAATAGATCACAAAGGTAATTTCTATATCTTTAATAGCGACTTGGTTACCACAAAAGTGCAAGTAACATTTTATTAAGTTAAGTAAAGACGAAGGTTTTAACGTACGTTAAGTGTGTGTGTGCATATGTTTTGATTAGGTGGAAGTAGCATGTATGTAGCCTAAAATGTATGTTGTGGTACAGCGAGTGACGTCGAACACCTAATAGTTGCAGCTAGTTTGCAAACGCCGTGAGAGGTGAAGTGTGGTGCAAAATGAGCAACTTACTCGGCAAATTCATTAGTTCGATTGATCGATTCATTCATTATTTTATTTGGCTTTGGGACTGTAGGCTTAAACTTGCATAGACTGCGTCAATTAGCGAAATCTATATATATAAAAGCGAAATACCACTCACTCACTCATCACGATTTCTCAAAAATTACCGAACGGATTGAAATGAAATTTGGTATGTAGCTTCCTCTAGGGCCATAGGTGCTTACTAAGAAAGAAAATTTGGGGGGGGGGGGGGGGGTTTGGTGGGATCAAAGCTATTAAAAAACGATTTCTTCAAAACTACTGACCGGATTGGAATGCAATTTGGTATGTAGCTTCCTCTAGGGCCATAGATGCTTACTAAGAAAGGGTTTGAACAAATTCGAAATTTTAGGGGGTTTTGGGAAGATCAAAGTTATTAAATCACGATTTCTTCAAAACTACCGAACGGATTGGAATGAAATTTGGTATGTAGCTTCCTCTAGGGCCATAATTGTTCACTAAAGATGGTTTTTAAAAATTGGAAATTTTAGGTGGGTTTTGGGGGTGAAAATTACTAAATCACGATTTCTCCAAAATTACCGAACAGATTGGAATGAAATTTGGTATGTAGCTTCCTCTAGGGCCATAGGTGCTCACTAAGAAAGGGTATGAAAAATTTCGAAATTTTAGGAGGTGTTTGGGAGGGATCAAAGTTACTAAAATCATAATTTCAGATCTTTTATTATTTTATGACAATAGTGCTTTTATTATTTAAGATATATAAAAGCCAAATACCACTGACTGACTGAACACTTAACAAGAATACAATTACCTTAAAAAGGTTGAAAATACCAACCACCACGGGCAACGCCGTACGGGTCAGCTAGTACAATAATAAATTAACACTAACACAGCACAAAGTAAGTTGGGAACAAGCAATAAAATGATACAAATTTTGCAAGTAGACTAATTATTAAAATAATATAATACAATTTGTAAAACAGTTTAACTTGTAGAAATGAGTTAAAAAGGAAATAATTTGATCACGCAGCTAAACCCCTGACGGGAGTTGAGTGAATTTCCAAAATTAAGTTCATATGTGTTGGGTTTCAACCAACTATTTGGGAAATTGGTCTACTCACGAAGGCGCAGAATAGCTTCGTAGCGCGTACGAAATATTATATTGGTAGACATTGTTTGCAGCTCAGCCCCGGCTCACACGCTGCTTCGCGAACTTTCTAATTATGGACTTCGCTTCGCTCGCAGTGGACAAGCATCCTGGCCTTCGTCCTCGGATCAGAGATGTCCCCACGGTAAAATCCCCCACGTGAGTAAAACCGACTACTTTCGTCGATTTTTGGAGAACCGGGTGGGCTATAAGAATAGTTCAAAATAATGTGCAGAATAATTTCCTATACTTATTCCCCCCCCCCCCCCCGAAAAGTTCTATTCTAGTACGAAAAATCTGAAAAAAATACTTCCTGTCAAAAAAACGTGATTCCGGTTGATTTTTGCGAACGAACTCGTCAGAGCGACATAGAAAACCAACGTTTGTACCACATTTGGACCAAATCGAACTTAAAATGGCCGTTAGAGTCCGAACACATTTATAACATTTTTTAATACACCCCAAAACGTGTTCTGGGCACCATGATCGGTGCTCATTGACCACTCACGACCTTAGGTCTCACCATAAGCTCATCTTTCTTATGAAAATTCGCTAATAAGGAAAGGTTTAAATATTTTAAAAATTTCTGGTTAATTTATAATAAACGTAGACAAATGAGATTGAACGAAACGCAGGAAATTCGATCTATCATGACAAAGCGAGCGAGCGAACGGTGGCTACACGAACTCCTCCACGGTCCACAGACAAAACCTATTGAATAATTAATTCTAATAACTAATGTATTTTTGCATTAATGCATTAGTTAACCCAATTAGAAATGTTGATACAATGCGCTGTCTTCGTCTGTACTATACGTAGGCCGGAGTGTGCAATACCAGGACGAAACAATCCTATACAGTCCTCTTCAATATAACTTATCCCCCCCCCCCAGCTCCCAGGAAAATGAAAATACAGTATGTATAATATTAATTGTAGTTAGGTATTTTTCTTTTAAAGAATTATTTCAAAATCGGGACAGTATTACATAGAAATGGTCACATAACACTAAAATATGTTTTAAATGTTACGAACCGTTTGGTTTTATACAAACTTATTAGATTTTTTACAAGAGTTCAAGCATGAGCTGCTAGGGCACTTCTTGGTGCGGCCTCGATGCACGGTGTAGCTTTGTGTATTCATGGACGGTGTAAAGGTACAGACTCGATGCTGTGTGGGTTAATATTTCACCTAAATAGTCAAATAGGCTTCTCAAATTTTAAAATTTTTCTTGTGAGGTCAAAAATTTCCCAGAACCCATTTCCCCTTAGAAAGTATCAAATGGGCGCCCTTGCTTATCTTTCATCGAATTTTAAAGATAATCTTTTTCAATTTGCAGGAAATCGTTCGCGAACATCCAAATTATAATCGTAGATGAAAAAATGATAAATTATGAATTTTTATTAAAAATGTTTGATTATAATAAACTTAAAAACAATAAATATCGGAATAGCGAATTTTTTGTTATCTACTAATTATACATTAGGGCTTTCTGCAAATTTAAAGTCCACATAAGTTACTGTTGGCATATATGTGTTATTTGTAGGTTCGATCCTGACTCTGGTTATCGGTTTACCTTCAAAATAAGCCCCCCCTCCCCGGTCTTCATTATTCTAAGGATAAATTATAAACGTTATAAAAAAAAGGAAACTTTACCATAGTTTTATCCAACTTGCTCGATCTGAGAACTGCCGCCTCCCCGTGTTTGTGGGGCGGGGATAACGGTTGATGAGCGGATCTTGGGAGAGTCGCCCGGCTGTCGTTCCCATCTCCGGCTTCCGCGTGACCGCTACGCCTAGGCTTCGGACTCGTCAATCCTCTTAAGAAAAAAAAGTAGAAACTGCATAACTTACGCAAAGTAAACGATTCAGATCCTATTAGCGTCATTTTGCTCAGCATTCTGCCAATCACTGCGGTTCCAGTTCAAGACAGGTTTATTGAGTCCGGAGTCAATCCTCTCTCACTAGCCTTGCCTAGCCTAGCCTATATCAAATCACCGCGTATAATTATATTTATTTACTTCTCCGCTACTCTGTGTTTTATTTAATTTCAGCTAATAGTTTCTTCTAAGTCTACAGTTTATACCACACGATTTGTTCCCCTTATTATATCACGATAATAACAGATAAATTAAAACTTTAAAAACCCCACGAACGGCTGAACAGATTTTCTTGAATTAAAGCTTAGAACACTCTCGACAAGTCACATTTCACAAAAAAAAAACTAAATCAAAATCGGTTCATCTGTTTGGGAGCTACGATGCCACAGACAGATACACAGACACACAGATACACACGTTGAACTTATAACACCCCTCTGTTTTCGGCTTTTCGCCGTGGGTTAAAAATAGATTTTTTCCGTATATTCCCTCAAATCGCGCAAAAGTGTAAATTACTATTATTGTACAACGTGTATTACCGGTCTGAACAAAAAAAAAATTGAGCTTGATTCGACAATCGGTTGCGGACATACGAGTATCAGCGATTCTGAGGGACGTATCGCCAGGGAGAGGAGCGGGTACTTCGCCCAAGCCGTTCTCTACATTCGAGGTTTCTTGGTCTGTATTGACTGGACCGTAACGTCTAAGCTTGTTTCCCGTACTCCGGTCCTTTAGGTAAATCTCGAAGAAAAGAAATACAGTAATGTAAATGTAAGGCTATGTTTTATCGCAGCGTAGAGCCTGTGTTGGGTTCTAGCAGTGTTTGGGATTACAAGCGAGCTGCAGGTATGCAGAGCAGAGTTTACTCCTGCCCTACCTCCTTCTACAAGATATATTTCCTCTATCTAATTATTCAGATTGTGTTTTATCCGAAACCGTCTCCCTCTCTGCTCCTTCCCTTATCTTTCGACAATTACTTAGTCTGGTCTAAGTGCGCCGCGCAGTGCCTACACTCGACATTCTACTCTCGATACACTCTTAAACATCCGCTATTTATTATTTTGTACTAGCTGGTACCCGGGGTTTCGCTCGCGGATGTGATTAAATAAATAAAAGGACTGTCGCTTACGTACTGTGCCTTAGCATTACAAGCAATAAAAAAAAAGATATTTTAGATCCGAGTTCCTCGGCCCAAAAACGCACAGCGAATTTCGCCCAATCGATGTATGTATTCCTCTTAGGCCTAACTCCCGAACGAACATAAAAATTACAAATCAGGTTTTGAGGTGTATTTAACAACTACGAGTACATTTCACATTATTGCGTACTGTTTTGATATATATTTACCGGTTAAACCAGCGTAGGCTATACAGTAAATTAAAACACAAACGATTTTGTCAAAGCGTTGTTCCAAATCGGTCGTATTATATTGTAATGGTCGCGTGACACGTCCGTTCGCAAAACCAATAAATTTTGTCCATAATGATTTCATTTTTCAATTTTTAAATAGGAACCCTAAATATTTCCGGGATAAAAAGTAGCCTAGATTAATCTCTGAAAAGTCATCTACATGCAAATGAAAGTTTCGTCAAAATTGGTTCTGCCATTCGGGAGATTAACCCTGACAGACAGACGGAGTTTATATTTTGGTAAAGTGTGAATAACCGTATGAGCTTAGAAAAAAATATTTATTTCGAGATCGCAGACAGAAACTTAAATTTTATTTAGGCTATATGTGTAGATATAGATATATAGATATAGATATCTATATATGTGTATATAGATAGATCTTTATATAAATTAAACATTTAATAAACCCTCGAATGGCTGAACAGATTTTCTTGAATTATAGCTAAGAACACTCTCGATCAAGTCATCTTTAAAAACAAAATCAGTTCATCCGTTTTTGAGCTGCGATGCACAGACAGACGCAGACAGACGCAGACAGACGCAGACACACGTTAAACTTGCGTCGGGGTCCAAAAAAGGTCATTGCATATTCAGACGTTATTGGAAAATTACGCCCAAAATCGCACAGTACAATATTTAAATAACGAGCAGCTTAATAATAGAGAAAAATATACAATAATTGACATAAAGACACAAAAAAAAATCTGCGTGAATATTCGCTCAGTACAATCAGGATAAAAATAAGAGAACATACTCGTATTACAAAGATGGGAAATCATGATGGAAAAACTCATACAACGCGTAAAAAGATTCAGACGATATAAATAGTCAAGGGATGTTTTTTAAGAAACGTGTAATTTTGTGATTTTTAAATGCTTTTAAGAAGCTAGTTCATTAATTTTGCACCAGCTTGTAAAGGAAGTTTACTGTATAAATTTAACCTGTGCTGTCTGACATGATACTCACAAGCTTGCCTGGTGCTTACCTAGTTGTGTATGTCAATATTTTGGACATTATCGCACTTAGTATGTAAATACGCGGAAGTGTAAGTCGTCGCAGCTTCTTGAAATACTGTAATTGTTAAAACTTTGTTTTTAGCAAATTTATGTAAGAAAGATGAACTATTGCAGTGGCTCTTATGGTGAGTCTTATGATATATAAAGTCGGGTGTAGTAAATGAGCACCTATCATGGTCCCCAGAACATGTTTTTCGGTGTCACTATACTTTATCCGAACAGACGTGCGCTATAAACCATAAAATCGACCCTCGCTCCCACACGCGCAGACACACTCACACGGCCTATACCTGCTTAATGGTGGTTCTTCTATGAATCGCCAACTAGCCCTATTCCTACAAAATCACATTTTTCTAACTGTTAAGTTTACTTAATTTTTACTTTAACTACTGAATTCTTTATATTACTCCTCCCAACATGAGTCTAAACATGTTACAGTTGTGACAACTCTAAGCGGTTTTACGGTCAGTAGGTTACAAAATCATAAATGTGACTACTTAAAAATGGTTATTGACATTTTATTTGACAAATATGTTATGCTCGTGTTAGTTTAATAATATTATTATCTTGATTTATCAGTAATTGTACAGTAACATTTAAAACGCATTTGTATTTCTTTTTATATTGTTTTACTTTAGTATACGTTTACTGTTATGTTGATTCTGATTAGTTTCTTTTTTT
>JAGFPH010000483.1:320102-336258 GCA_018207615.1 Philaenus spumarius
TGTTTATTTTTTAATCTCGCTTTTTATAAGTGCTCATTCAAATTCTGTATCCTCGTTTTTGCTTATTTTTTTATCTCGTTTTGTGTAAGTGAGACTTTCAAATTTTGTATCCACGTTTTTGTTTATTTTTTAGTCTCGCTTCGTGTAACTGGTCCTGTTCATTCTGTAGCCCAATTTTCGCTCACTCTGTTGCCCAATCTCATTCTATAGCCTCTAGTCGTGTACCTGCTCATGCTCCTTCTGTAGCCTTGTATCACTCCGTGTGCCTGCTCCATCACCTTCTGTAGCCTCGTATCGCTCCGTGAACGTGAATCTATACCTTCTGTAGCCTCGTATCTCTCCGTGTACCAACTCCTGCACCTTCTGTTGCCTCATATCACTCCGTGTGTCTGCTCATGCACCTTCTGTAACCTCGTATCACTCCATGTACCTGCTCATACACCTTTTGTAACCTCGTATCACTCCGTGTACCTGCTCCATATCCTTCTGTAGCCTCGTATCGCTCCGTGAACCTGCATCTATACTTTCTGTAGCCTCGTATCTCTCCGTGTATCAGCTCCTGCATCTTCTGTAGCCTCGTATCACTCCGTGTGTCTTCTCCTGCACCTTCTGTAGCCTCATATTACTCCGTGTACGTGCTCCTTCTGTAGCCTCGTATCTTTCCGTTTATCAGCTCCTGCGCTTCTGTAGCCTCGTATCACTCCGTGTACCTGCTCCTGCACCTTCTGGTTTTCCACTTCTTTTTGTGTGTATATATGTTTTTTTTTCTCTTCTCATTTGAATATATATTTCAGTTAATCATTTAATGTTGCCCCATCCCGAACAGATTTGAACACAGGAATTATTAAGGATTGTTTCTTTCGAATTCAAATTCTATGCAAATTTTGCACAAGAACAACAAATAAAATTCAAATTCAAAATATGTTTTTTTTTTATGAAGATGTTTTGTGGTAAAAGGGAAAGCGGCTGGCAGGTTAGTTGCTTTGGTTAGGGGATTAACTCCTGAAAGCAGTAGCGCACAGCCCGAGCCATCGCACAGACCCTCAATATTGTAGTCAAAGTTGTTATACAGTTTAACGATTCTACATTTTATACGTGAAAACATCGCCGCCAGTATTTTAAATTTTGTTATATTTTAAAAGATTACACTATATATTTGCCCCTATAATGTGGGATACCTGACGGATAGTCTTGGATAGCTTTTAGCACGATCTTTCTTTGCTGTACGAACGGCTCGAAGCTAACTGCCACTTGTTAACGCTGCAGTATATGGGTTCCACCTCAACGGACTTACGTCGTGCACTTCTGTACAGGACCCGACTCCAGTCGGCCCTGACCGATGTGACACGACGCGACGGCCCTAGTGCACTAGTAGGCCGTTAAGAGGATCAACTTAATTTTCATGAAGCTTCTGTTTTTCGCTGTCGTTGTCATTTAGAGAAATGCGAGAGTAACGTTAATTTACTCCCTAAAGAGGGAGGCAGGCAGGAGTACAGACAGGTCTGATTAGTCCGTTGATTTACACGATGCAACGCCTCCCCGCCTCCCTTCCTCCAGCACTCGTGCCGTGCTTCCTCCTCCCAATTGACTTAACTCATTTTGTATTTAATCAACACTTCACGGCATCCGATATAGGGTTTGGTACTTACCGACTACCGGGTAGGCCTACCTGGTTTGGTAGCCTACGAGAAGTTATTGATAACAGACGGGTTAAATTCACACAACAACAAATCAATAGGGAACAACACCGTGGTTGCACACGTTGTGACAGAAAGAGGCAAATGACGTGTGTATAGTTTAAAGTTCTGCAAATCTATGATTGAATTCTTGTGCGAGTACTTCAAATTAAAAAACAGAATTATTTGCAAGTGTTGTCAGCAATTTACATTTTAATCGTTTGAAAAACTCGCGAGACGACTATCTTGAACAGTGGTGCGGAAAGTCGTAATTTTCACTAAAATTCGTGGCTCCAATTGCCTCCTTTTTAGTAGGAACTTATGGGAGAAAATTGCTTACTTAAAAAATTAATTATATTGTACTTGGGTTTGGCACACTCAGTGCATACCCCCAAGAGCTTTCCGTTGGTGTGTCCATCGCCTTATAAATCGTGCAATACCACTCGAGTAAAATAATCAAATCCAGAGTGGAGCTAACCTTCAGAAGGCTGGCCCATGGACACAAATATGATATTTTCTAGGGGAGGGGGCTAGACCGGGGTATGGGGCGTATAGCAGTGAACGTGTTACGGCCCCATACACGTTCATTGCTAAGGACGCACATGTGAGCTTGACACTGAACACTATGAGAAGCGGCCGACGCACAGTGCATTGCGTGCTTCGAACTCCAACCCCCGTGTTGGGAGTATTTTCAATACAAAATGCATTGCGTGCTTCGCACGCCATCCCCCGTATTGGGAGTATTTTCAATACAAAATGCATTGTGTGCTTCGCACGCCAACCCCCGTATTGGGAGTATTTTCAATACACAGTGCATTGCGTGCTTCGCACGCCAATTTGAGGCCTATGTGCTATAAATATATGTAAAATCAAACGGCACATAACATTTAAAACATATTTTAGTGCTAATCTCTTTAAAGAAAAATACCTGACTATAATTAATAATATACATACTTTCTCTGGGGGCTGGGGAGGCGTGGCCCCCCCTCTGCCCATAGGTATGGGCGCCCATGGGCTGGCCTATGATATTTCTTTCGTAAAGCGCTCGATCATGACTAGAATATCGCCTGTATCGTTTTTACTAATGCCGGTATTATTTTTAGTTTCCGCCATGTGCGTACATTTTGCAGAAAGTTCCAAAGTACAAAATCATTGAAACTTCATTTCATGAATGGTATGGACGTGGACTGGTATCTTTGCTCGGGGTGTGTAGGAAAGGGAATTTGTTTAATTTGCTTATTTAAACTTTACGATGTATGAATGTGCGCGTGAACGTTCTTATAAGTAGTTTATTCTTTTAAGTAGTATATTTACGTCAATAAATATGTTCAAAATTAGACTATTTTATTTTGTAAGGTTTGAGAAACTGTATTTGCTTACGATGTTTCTTTTTTAATTCTTGTGCTTTTACGGGCATTTTCCTGTGTGTTTATTGTGTATTTTGGTATCGTTTTAGACTTAAGCTAAGTATGTCAATATTAAAAAATAATAATAATTATATATGGGTTAAGTGTAAGAGAATGCCTGATGGTTCTAACTTCGCCCGAAATAAAGTCTATTGTATGTACAGTTTGTAGGTAACAAAATTCGCCCCAATGTTTTACTGCTATCAGATGACGCGACTGAAAATCATGTTTTTCGTCTTGTTTATAAGCAAACATATTTAGTAAAAATTTTTTTGTAGACAGCCCCAATGGTCTATCTTAAGAAAAATAAGCGATTATATCCAATGATGCGTTTCTAAATAAATGGCAGCTGTTTGAAAATTTCAAACCTAAATTACCCAAAAACCGTACATTTTATCCGTCGTGTTCAGCGATAAGGCTCGTTTCCACTTCTCAGGCTCAATAAAAATGACGGTATCGGAGTGAAGCAAACCCGAAAGAATTGCACCAAACGCCACTACACAGCTCTCTGGCCTCGGGTAACCAGCACTTGGTGTGCCATAAGCAGTCTTGCAATAATTGACTCCTGTTTTTTTGAAGAGGGGGAAATGACGGTCACCATCATATCTGATCGGTACATTGACATGTTGCAGAACTTTTTGCGACCAAACCTTAATGACCTTGAACTTGACCGTGTGCGGTTTCAACAAGATGAAGCACGGGGCACGCGACCCGTAGATCGATGGAAATTGTGAGACGGATGTGTCCAGGGGGTAATTTCAATAAGGGGTGATCTCAGGACTCCGTGTGATTTTTTTCCTCTGGGGTTACCTCGAAGGTGAAATGTACAAACGCAGACCGCGAGATTTGACTGACTCGAAGACGGCCGTTCGCCTGGAAATTCAGCTCATTCGGATCAACGTCTTACAACGAGTGATGAACAACTACAGATTAAGCATTCAGAATTCCATTGGCAATGGGGTTCATCATCTTAGTGCCCCATGTTTAAAACAAATTAATGTAAAACCTTACGGTTCGTAGAATAAGTGAGATACATTTTTTATATATACTCCTCCATTTTAGAAAATCTTGTAAAAAATCAAATTTACGAAATCGATTTGAAAGCAATTTTTTAGGTCGAGCACTTTGAAATAAAAATTTTTTGTCTTTTGAAATGTTTTCTAAAAACTCTTCCTTTTCGAGATATTAGCAACTTTATGTCGATTTATTTCAACACGTTTAGGGCCGCCATTTTGTTTTGGGTGGTCCGATTTTTATTTTCTTAATGTAATTTTCCTAGTATTAATTAGACCTTTAAAATGAGGTATCACATGACCATACTTCCCATTTAAAAATTTTAAGTTGCCCCCCTATACCCCCCTTTAGAATAGGGGGGCGAAATGTTTAACCACCTAAAAAAGTAAAAGAAATGTTATAATAGGTATGGTCAAGGTTTCACATTGATATCTCAGGCCGTTTAAATTATATCCAGGTGTTCCCGAATATAAAACTCACTCTGTATATTTTCAGAAACTAAAAACATGCTGTAATTGTAGAGTTGAAGTTAGTTTGGTTCAGGTTTTTTAGGGGTTGCAATTCTGTTATACAAAACGTAATTGCCAACAGTATAGACAAAATTATAATTTTAAGTGGTGCGTAAAGTTTTACCGCAGCTAACCAGAAGTTTTATATCCTGTCGTAACCGGAATATTTATCTATATAATTAAAATGAAATGCGCATCGCTTGAGAACGGCTGGACCAATTTGGCTATTTTTTGTTTTAAAATGTTCGTAATAGTCCGAATTAGGTTTTTATGTAAAGAAAAATTTAAAAAGTTCCTGAAAAATTTTCTAATTCGGGAAAAACTGAACATGCTTTTTTCGATGGGATTTTTGTATGGACTCAAGACCATAACTCTCAAAAGCAGCTGTTCTGATAAAAAGCTTAGCAACTCATTTTTGTTTACATTCATATTTATATATTTATATTCATTCTTCAAAACCAATCTATTTTTTAGGTTAGATTGAAAAACTAAAAACAAACACAAACAAACATCAACGAAAAATGCTTAGCCTACCTACTGCATTATAAAATTCAATTCAAACATCGGTTGTTACATGTCTATATACTTAGAGATATGCTATTTAAAACAAACATTCATGAGTTTAAACATAATTATATTAGAAACTAAACAAACAATCTGAATGAAACTAAAAGCTATTAAAATATCACATTTTTATCTTTATTTTGATATATAATTGTGTATTTAAATACCAAACATTATTTTATACTAATTGGCCTATACATTTAAAATTACAAACTCTATTTGCACCACTTTGCTACATCCTGAATTAACACGGATGTTACAAAGTTGTTCAATATACCTTAACATTCGACATACCAACGAACATTACATTAGTTTAAACATAGTTATATTGAAAACTAAACAAACAATCTAAATGAAACTAAAAGATAATATTTTTATCTTTATTTTGATTTATGATTGAATATTTAAATATTAAACAGTATCTTATACTAATCTATATCTGATATCATTGTCACGGTGTTTGTCAGCGGAACTACTCAACCGATGTTAGTGACATTTTTTCAAAATGTATGATTTATTCCAACTTAAAATATAGGTAGTTTTTATTACGATCTAAGGTGTTGAAATGGAGTTGCTACCCCTATACAATAAATACAAATTAAACTAACTTCATACAAGCTATAAACCTAAAATTATGTAATATTATTTTAAGAGATTACAAAACTATTTGAAATTTGATTACTTAAGTCAAAGGGATGAAATTGGATAACTACGTTTAAAATTAAATCAAGCAATAGCGAAGCATTGCGGGTCCACTAGTATATAATATAACGAAATATTTCTCCCAGTTACACGGAATATTTATACGCGACCAATTAAATTATTTATTATAAGAATCACGTAATGTTCAATTTGACAACGTTGCTTCATTTCGTTTGATTACAGTTAATGTCCTAGCTTAGAAAACCTACGTTTTAAAGCTGAAGTATTACTACTGTATTACACGTTAGTAAGGCGAATAAACATTTTTCACGTATATTTTCGATCTTCGTGTTTCTTTCATTTTGTTTAGTTTACAGTATTTATTATTTACCTTTTTGGTGTTGTGAAGTGTTTAGTTTCACATAGCGAAAATATCTGAACTTAACCTGTATTTTTGGAGGTTTAATTTTCTCGCAATTTCTATGTTTGTCTGCCGCCGGAATGGTTTGTTTTTAGACTCAGTTTAATGCTTGCTTTCAGGATATGAAAACAAAATTCCCGCTTCCTCCGGTCACCCTCATATAAAAATAAACCGCAAAAGCGCGAGTATTACTCAGAAAAACTGGTTTGGTGCAATCACAATAAAAACTGTCGCAAGTTGTATTTTATTATTTGCAAACGAGTTTTTTCATTTAAACTCCAAACCGCTTCTTTGTCCCAAATTGTGGTAATTTGTTGTAATATAGACTAATAAGCGATCTTTTACTTGCAATGAACAAATCAAGTTTTGTAGTCGGTGCATTTCTTGACCTGTCAAAGCATTTGTTGTGTAAACCATGATCGACTTCTAATTGAATTATCTTACTATGGAATTTAGGGTAAAACTTTTGATCGGTTGGCGTAATTCCTTTCGAATCGTTTCCAAAGAGTAACTATTGGGCAAAATAGTATAAAATAATAAATACTTTAAAATATCAATGTTGTACCACAGGGTTTAATATTGGGTCCTCTGTTATTTATTATATACATCAATAATGTTGCACCCGTATATTATGCATTCTGAGTTGTCCCTGTTTGCTGGTGATGCAACTGTTTTGGATAACAAATTCTAATAATACCCAATTAAAAGTAGATTTAGAAAATCATTTGAGCATAATGAATAGAATCACATCAGATCTTCTTGTGTTGGTGATTCATATTTGTGCACTCTAATAACAGCAACAAACACTGCACATTATACTGATACAGTCCAGTCAATGAATGTTCAAAGGAAAGGTTGTAGAAAGAAATAGAAAGAACACAATTTTTGAAAAAGGACCTTCTAAGTGCTTTCCTGCACCCCGCTCACCTCATAGGAGTGGGAACTTTTAATATGTTTACCTCCTAACTAGTCCAACATTAAATACAAAAATTAGGTTTTACAGAATGGTTTAACTGTTTGTATGTGTATTGCATGGTTTTTTTAAACAAATTAAAAATATTTCCCGTCTATAAAATATGCTTTTTGTATCCCACTTCTATAGTTCAGAGTAAAAATGAAAACATAAATAAACAGAATTTTTCCAGATTTTACACGATTAAAAATATAAGCAAGGATAAATACACATTATTTTTCAAATAATTATAAAATAGATTTGATTAGTTAAAAAACAAAATAAAAATCACCAATATTTATTGATAAATATAAATATTACTATGTATGATGGAAGCACAAGCAAATTCACTGATTTAGGGCTCTGCAGGAGTTAAAAATTAGTTCTGAGTTGACCGCAGTACTCCAAGTGGCAGAGCTGTACACTACTAGCATTGAGTTTGTGTGCGTTTTATTCTTCCGCTAGCAAATATAGGGCAGCTTCATAAAAAGACGTATTGTATGTGAGTATGTGTTGTTAAACAAATTTTCTCTCACACATTCAAAATTAACGGATGCACTATTTTTCTAGTACTGTATTCCTCCGAGAGCAACAAGTTGATTTGATAACCACCAGAGTGCAGAGTAAACACTCGAGTAGGAACACAAATTCGGCGCGTACATGCTTCCACAATAAAGCAGATTTTTTTCGTTATAAATTTTCAGAATTTATTGAAATTACTTTTATTTGAAAAACAATTAGACTTCGAATGTGGTGTGCTTTTTGCATTTTTGATATTTGCATGATCGAATAAGAAAAACAAGCTAACTTTGATTTTTAGTTAAGTAAAAAAAAATTTAGCTAAAAACAAATTTAAAAAACCAAATGATATCCACATTTTTTAACCTTTAAAATGAATAATTTCTGATCATTATTACTCCAGTAATCTTGTTACGTGGTTACTGAAACCGGTCATTAAAATATACATATCTAAAAATAAATTATATCAGGCTATTTTATAAGCTCAGACGATGCATGTAACGTAAAAGTATTGAAAATTAAATGTTTTGCACTGGTTAATTCTAAGATAGAATATGGTCTCGCAATTTATGAAAGCCAATAATTACGCTGCAGAAGAATTTTGTTCGTATCTTATCGCACAAACCCAAAACCGAACACAGTGCACCTCTTTTCCCAAAAAAACTGAATATATTAGCTTTTTAACCCCCGACGCAGAGGGGTGTTTAAGTTTAACTTGTGTATCTGTCTTTGGCATCGTAGCTCCCAAACAGATGAACCGACTTTGATTTAGTTTTTTTGTATGTTTGTTTGAAAGGTGACTTGATCGAGAGTGTTCTTAGCTATGATTCAAGAAAATCTGTTCAGCCGTTCGGGGTTTTTTTAATTTTTAGTTTAGCTGTTATAAAAACCTTGTTTTATATAAATAAAGTATTGAGAACCTTTTTTGACAGAAACGGGAATAGAGATGGCACATTATTGCCAAGAGCTTTGACATTGCGGAATAGATCAAATGTTTTTTGTACCTAAACCAAATTTCATTATTTATATGGATAGTGAAATCTTACACATATCTAGCACCTAAATTTTTTAATTGTATGCCATAAAGTAAGTCATGTTCTTTAAAAATAAAAGTAAATATTTGTAATTTAAAAAAAATTGCTTTTGTGAGACACTTCAATGGATCTGTGTTGTATGTATGCATACAATGTAAGTAAATTTAAGTTATAAATAGGTATGCTTTGTTTATAAAAAGACTAGAAGTCTAATTTTTTCTTTGTAGATTTATATGTCTAAAGTAGTGTGTATTTATTGGGAACTCGGTCTGCTGCAGATCGCTCAAACGTTCTTTGAAATTTGTTTGATGTATGAATACATGTTTTAAAACCACCCCACACAGGTTTCCATTTTTGTTTCTGTCGTATTTTGTGAGCAAGTTATTTTTGTTTAGTTTTTAAAAATATTACGTTTAACTATTTTTATTAAGACTTACCGCCAGTAATCCTTTTGAAGTTTGAAGTTTTGATCACCCGACGATGGACGGTAAGGTCCGAAACATCGTGATATATTTGTAATTTTTTTATACAAATTTGCTTTTGTATCGCTTCAATGTGATATTTTAAATCGAAGGGCAAACTTCAAAAGGATTGCTGGCGGTAAGTCTTAATAACAAATAGTTATTTAAAAGCATATCCGGTTGCTCTAGACTCTAGATCGTAAACATAATAAATATTATGTATTTGTAAAAATTCAATTGTAATTTTTTAAAATCATGAACAATAAAATCAACGGATGAATCTATCAATAAATGTGTTCTTGTAACCTAAGGTTAGGCCTACGAGTATCTTTCAAATTAGGCTACTCACGCCTGTTTGATATTACATTTTATTTTTCTTAAATCATTTATAGCAACAACTCCACTCCGCATCTAGTGAAGAAATTAGCGAATGAAATTCAAAAATATGAAAACCCCAAGTTTTTATAATATACTGTAAAATTAATACTGTATAACGTTCTCCGTTCTCCGGCCTACTCGTGCTCTGCTTGAATGAGGAAGCTAAGCAAAGAACCAGTCAGCTGTGCCCAAGGTCAACTAGGACGTGTGCGCAAAGGTCGCCCCTTCCCCTCCTCCCCGCACAACAATTTGTGTGCCAAAATTAATTTGGAAGTTAATAATAACCCTAAATATCACCGTCGAGTGACGGAACAAGAAGACCTACGAGTGTCGGTGTTTAGGCTCTGCAGCCTGCGATCTTGAACCCGTTACCGGTCGGAATAAGTTAATCTTAGTAGTGTTGGCATTTTGCGTGGCTAAGTCGTCGCGGATGACTCATTATATATAATAGTCTATACGGCTTGTGAATGCGGATGTTTTCCTTTTTTAGGGTATCGTTGCCGCCACGAGAGTTTACACTAAATGCGGAACTGAAATGTTAAAAGAAAACCTATTTATAAAATAATAAAACCCCTTGTCGGGGTTCCACCAAAGTCTCGAACATTTTGAATATTTTTATAGCCTTATGCCTTGTGACTTATTTTGTCATGTTAATTTAATGCTATTTGTAAAAAAATCTAGTATTTTTGATATTTTATGTTACAATATAAAAAGTAAAGTTATGTGTTCCATGTGATTCCATTTTTTAACCATTTATAAATAGTTATAACTAGTTGAACTTTTTATAGCAGTTATTGTTTGATAATTACGAGTATATCTTATAATAGCTATAACTAACTAGTTTATCGTATAGCAGTTTTAGTTTGACTGTTGTAGCCTATAGCAGTTATAACTAGTTTAGCTTATACCAGTTATAGTTTGACTATTACGAGTCTATCTTATAGCAGTTATAGCTAGTTTAGCTTATTTATAGCAGTTAAAGTTTGATTTTTTACTAGTTGATTATATCTTATAGCAGTTATAGTTTGATTATTGTAGCTTATAGCAGTTATAGTTTGATTATTGTAATTTGTAGCAGTTATAACTAGTTTAGCTTATTACAGTTATAGTTTGATTATTTTAGCTTATAGCGGTCATAACTAGTTTAGCTTATAGCAGTTGTAGTGTGTTTATTGTAGCATATAGCGTCATAACTAGTTTAGCTTATAACAGTTATAGTTTGATTATTGTAACTTATAGCAGTGATAACTGGTTTATTATCAATTATAGTTTGATTGTTGTAGTTTATAGCGATCATAACTAGTTTAGCTTATAGTAGTTATAGTTTGATTATTGCAGCAGTTATAACTAGTTTAGCTTATAGAAGTTATAGTATGATTATTGTAGCTTATAACAGTTATAACTGGTTTAGATTATCAGTTATAGTTTGATTATTGTAGTTTATAGCAATCATAACTAGTTTAGCTTATAGAAATTATAGTTTGATAATTGTAGCAGTTATAATTAGTTTAGCTTATAGCAGTTATAGTTTGATTGTCGTAGCAGTTATAACGAGTTGAGCTTATAACAGTTATAGTTTGATTATTGTAGTTTATAGCGGTCATAACGAGTTTAGCTTATAGCAGTTATAGTTTGATTATTGTAGCAGTTATAATTATTTTAGATTATAGCAGTTATAGTTTGATTATTGTAGCAGTTATAACGAGTTTAGCTTATAGCAGTTATATTTTGATTATTGTAGCTTATAGCGGACATAACGAGTTTAGCTTATAACAGTCGTAGTTTGATTATTCTATCATTATTCGTGCATTACTGAAGAAGGCGACATTGTAGTTGAAACAATTTGACTAACTAAACATACTATGAGAATCTGTGTTCAAGTTTTATTCTATCTAATAGTATATCCTCTCACAAGTCGAACTCAATGTTCGTTTAAACGTTTGACTTGGTCATAATTATTTAAGTAGTTTGTTTCTATTTGTGTATACACTATTTAATATTTATTATGGGTGCTACACTATTTAATATTAAATTTAACATCATTTAATATAATCTCGATGCAGAAAATAATTTAATAAACGTCTTATACTTGTACCTTGTTAAGAAGGTGTGATCGAGTCTTAAGTTTCAATCGAAAATGAACGTACATACAATTATTCCTCGAATCGGATAGCAGCTTTTGCACTTTCCTGTTCAAATAAAGACGCACAAAAAGGGCGTTTTCTAAACGAGGGAGCGCTGACACTTTGACCCGGTGTTTGTTGGCAGAAGGAGTCTGTATTCAGCAGTTTTTACGGTCGCCCAAACTCCCTTTGCATGCGGACTGTCCCCGGCTTGTGGTACAGTAACTCGACAAATATTGAATTATTATGAATCAGTGAAATGTTGTCGGGTTTGCAATTTACGAATAAATGTAGGCTACAGTGTTGGGATAAATGCACAGGTTGCGTCGATATTTCTGGGGCAGAGTGTACGGGTATTTCTGTAATATGCGAAGATATTTCAGGTTATGCGAGTCAAAATAAAGAAAAGGTTTCTATAAACATATGTTCGGAAACACTTCTTTATCAGTCATTCCATTATTCAATAATTTTGTATGTATTCTCGACGTTTTTTAATAAAAACTTAACATTTTTGAGTTATCCTCATTAAGTTTTTTTAGTGCCATTTTGAAACGAATTGTTAGAATAACTTAATAACTTTTTTAACTAGGTATTTCGATTGATGAATTGTGCACAATTTTAACTCAATCAAAAGGCTCGGCAGGAACAAATAGTTCTGAGTTGACCGCATCTCTCGAAGTGGCAGAGCTGTACACTACTAGCATTTGGTTTGTGTGCGTTTCATTCTTCCGCTAGCAAACATAGGGCAGCTTCATAAAGACGGAAACTAGAGGGTTACAGACGTAACCCTGACTGTAAACGTGCTGAAATGCGCATCTGAGACAATGTACGTGAGAACGGTAAACCCTCATTAATCCGGACTAATTGGGGCTCTAAGTCGTCCGGATAATTGAAAGTCCGGATGAAATGAAATAACCTTAATACGAACAAAGGTACATAATGAAACACCCTTTATAGAAAACGAACATGTATTCTGAGTTTAGTTGTATGCACAGACAATACATTAATCCATAAAACATGTAGTAAAATGTATTACATTGTGAATATGAAAGGTCCATTGTGTGGACTACTAGTTTAGAATGGCTTATTCCAAATTTAGCTAAATGTAATCTTTATAACCTGCAGTCAACTGGCTGTCCGGATTAAGCGTAGTCCGTCATGATGAGGTCCGGATTAATGAGGTTTTACTGTAGGCCTATTTGTTATTAAACACAGCTTTATCTCACACGTTCAAAATTTACTGATACATTCCTCCGCAAGCAACAAGTTGATGTGCTAACCACCAGAGTGCAGGCTAAACACTCGAGTAGGAACACAAATTCGGCGCGTACATGCTTCCACAATAAAGCAGATTTTTTCGTCATTAGTTAATAAAATTTATTGAAATTACTTTTGTTTGAAAATAACTAAAGTTTGAATGCGGTGAACTTTTATTGAATAGCAAAAAAATTACACTCTTTGATTTTGAGTTAAGTCAAAAGCTCAAATTTAGTTAAAAACAAATTTAAAAACATAAATTATATCCACATTCGGACTATCCTAACCTTTAAAACTACATTTTTAGAATAATTGTCTGATAATATTACTCCAGCAATCTTGTTACGCGTTTAACATTGCTCGTATTTGAGTTGAAATTCAAAATGGTGGTTGGGTCTGCCGAGCCTTAAGGATTTAAAATTATTGGCCTTGCCATGACTGTACATTTACAATGTTTTCATTATTTACAATTAAGGACCCTTACAAAATTCTGTATTAATGTATATACAAAAATAATGTATTGTTTGAGATTATTATTTGTTTGGTTATATAGTTAATGTCAGGCTAGTTATAATATCGCTAGGCATTTGTTAACGCCTTACTAATTAACGTAATCTTAAGCCACGCCCCTTTGAGTTTTGTATAAAATACGGGGCATGAAACACTGTTGGGTTAGTTATGGTTTGATTATTGTAGATCGGGCATCACTGAAGAAGGTGATGTTTGTCGTTGAAACGCGTTTGAGTTAATAAACGTATTAGTTGTGATATTCTGTGTTCAAGTTTTATTATATCAAATATATCTTCTCACAAGTCAAGTTCAATATTTATTTATCTAAAACGATATTTAAGTAATAATTAAGTAAAACAATAAAATGTTTGTGTGGTTCGGGGTGGGGGTCTTTTATTAATTGTGTAACGCTTGATTGTAATTACGCAAACAATTTCGTTACGTCGCCGTCGCTGCGAGAACTAAACAACCTCACTGATATTTCAGTGCTTTGTTTTGCGTATTTAACCGCTTCCACTTTCTAGTAGTAGTATACACATAACTGTAGGGAAGGAATTGACAGATTTTGATAACTCAGATAAGACAAACTTCTATGGATAGGAAGGAACTGCCCCCCCCCCCCTCAGTCCGGCAACACACAACTAACTTTGCCCCCACAACATAGGAGTAAGTTTTTCTTACAATTTGGAGAGACTGAAAAGTTTTTGATTTCTCGTCCATCCCCAGCTGTGAGGGTGTGTGTGCGTGTTACTTTGTGTGAACGCTGTTCTTAGGTCTGTTTGTTTGTTTGTATCGCCAATTACTTTGTTCGTGCAATTCTTTGCCTTATTGGGACATTCGTAATGTTCTCAACTGAAGCAGAGACTTAATTAAACGGAACAAATGTATTTTTTTTTTTTAGTTTTTAACATTTGTATATTTAATACAAACAAGTAAAAATGTATTACATTTTTCACTAATTTAACTATTTTAAATTTGATTGATTTGTTTCAATTATAATGTTTGACCGTATTGCAGAAAAATCAGGCGAAGTTCAACATTGAATACGTTTCAAATATAATGAAATCGTGGTTGTTAAATGTGAATGATGTGTAACATTTAATAGGTATTTTTTTTAAAATGCGTTATTTTTCTGGTGCTAAAGTTTACTCTACACCATTGCTGCAGAGATGCCAACGTTTACGCAAGAAAATGCTGTAATACGTAATTGTAATGTTCAATTCTATTTCTAAACGTCTTAAATAAATGAAAACAGAAAGTATGATTAACACAATTTAATCTAATTATTTATAAACAGAAAATAAAACACTTAAACTCAATTCACAACTTTTTTAACTCAGGAAATATTCGACGTATCTTTTCAATGACATCGGACTGCCCATGCAAACGTAAATAAACACGATTGCCGGACTCCGCTATTCCTACAACTTAACATCACTTAATAAAATACATGTATAACAAACAGGATCACACACAATTTTCACTTTATTAAATTCTATAATACATAATTACTTAATGTTTACCGAAATTTGTATCAAACTACAGATATTCGATATACATCGATGTTCACGATTCGATACATTGAATCAATCCGATGTGTGAGACAAGGGCCAAAATGTATTCGTTACATCGATGTATTTTGAATTGATGAAAATAAAAAAAACGCCTGAAGTTCTAACTTACAGTCTGTGGTCACAGTATATTTCCAATTTGTAAACATATACATAAGTTAGTAACACGAATTAAGTTGTTTCGTATAACAGAAATGCAAGCATTAATCGAATAGCCTGATGTTCTAACTTAGTCTTTAGTCACATTATATTTACCCGCATTCAAAATTCAATAGTAGAATGTGCTTATGTTGGCACCACTACTTTATTTTCTAAAAAGGCCGTCTGCAAACATATCAGCTGAGGGTCGTAAAGTAAATTTACGTATTTTTCTGGTTGTTGTAAAATTTGTGCAGAATTTAGTAGAAATGAAATGAATGAATTCGTGTTTATAGATGACTCTAAATGTACGCAAGTGTGTGTGAATGCCGATTGGTTGTTTTGGGCGTGCAAATGTTCCGACGGCTGCAATTTAGATTTTAAAACTACAGTATTTATATAGGCCTCCGTATATATTATATCAAGAACATATTCTCCTTTCTATAAACATGCCCGAAAATTTGTCCATGTTTATTTGAACAGTTTCAACCTCCAGATATGTCAGCTTTGTTGGTAGATGTTTAGTTTTTTATTTTACTTTTGAAAATGTTATTCCTATTATTGAATTTTTGTGAAGCTTTCTTCAGAATTGCGTCGAAGTTCTCTTTATTGGGTCTAAAAAGTATAATTTCGAGCATTTAATAAGACATTGGTTATTTTATGCAGAATACCATTCTTCGTCCAGTTCAGCTATAAGTTACTATTTGTAACCTTAAATTAACAAACCACTAAGAAATACAAGTTTTACAATAATTGTTTTCAAATTGTATATCACCTAAGAATAATATATAAAAAATTGCAGCTCTCTAACATGTAGAAAGTTAGTGAAATTTATATTTGTTGTATAGGAATAGTTGTCCCATTTTAACCCCTTAGACTCGAGTATGGAAATTCAATTGGTCTTTCTTTCTTGTATCACCTAAGAATAATATACACCAAATTGCAGCTCTCTAACATGTAGCAAGTTAGTGAAATTTATAT
>JAGFPH010000483.1:336658-353958 GCA_018207615.1 Philaenus spumarius
TGAGAATAATATATACCAAATTGCAGCTCTCTAGCTTGAAGCAAGTTAGTAAAATTTATATTTATTGTGTAGGGGTAGTTACCCCGTTTTAACCCCATAGACTGGAGTAATCGCAATGCAAATTGTCTCTCTCTCTTGCATATGAATGAAATTAATAACCTAGTTTGAGCTTTCTGGCTCCGAGGGAATTAAAATAGTGAATATTTATTGTTTTGATGTTGGTATCCCCATTTCATACCTTAAACAGAAACAATCAAAATACAAGGGTTATAATTTTATATGTTTCACATAAGAAACGATTGTCCAAAATTTGAGCTCTCTATTCTCATGGTAATTAAAGGTGTTTTGTTTAGGGTAGTTACCCCATGTTAACACCATAAATGTAAGTAATCGAAATATGTTTTCCATTGTTAGCTTTCTCTTGTGCTAATTATTCTCTACGCTTATATTGTTCCCGATCTATCAAACGGTCTGGGCGTGCAAAGCGAACACACATACAGATTATATCGTACTTAGCCTACCCAAACACTTTTCTTCTTTACGTATACACATGAAACATAAACTTACCTACAACTCTTACGTACATTTAATACTTGCATCTGACTACCCGACCTAAACTTTCGCCTTAATTAGACACAAATAAAATGTCCGTAGATAGGCATTACTCCCGGTAAAATTGTATGAGCATAGTCACCCGGATAGACGTACTACATTGCGAAGTTTGCCTGCCTCTTCTCCGAACAGGTTGTGTAAGCTTCTACGGTTGTGTAATATAAGAATATCTCGTTGGTGTTAATTGTAAAGAATTTCTAAATATATTAAGATAAAATACGAATTATGCAAAATAAATTATTCAAATAAACTCCCAATAGTTTCTAAACACGTCCGAACAAGATTCCTACAGTCAACAGCTGAACTGTCGGATCCCGGACAGTGGGCATGCGCAGGTCGACCGTTACACCGAAGCTTTAGGGTTCTGTACCTAAAAAAGGGAAAACGAACCCCTTTTACAACCACTCGTGTATCTGTCACAAGAAATTTTCTTAAGAACGGTTAATCTAAAATGTACTGCTATAAAGCATGGAAACCAGCATACCTGCATAGTTTATATTTCGATAATCGGAACTACAAAAAAATATCACTACGAATTTTAGGAGCCAAATTTGGTACACAAAATACAAATATTACTACTACGAATTTTAGGGGCCAAATTTGGTACCCAAAATAAAAATATTACTACAAATTTTAGGGGCCAATTTTAGTACGCAAAATAAAAATATTAATAGGAATTGTAGCAGCCAAATTATGAACCCAAAATAAACAAAAATACTACGAATTTTAGCCAAAAATGATAATATTACTACGTATTATAGTGGCCAATTTTGGCATCGAAAATGAAAATATTTCTACGAATTATACGGGCCAATTTTGGCAATAAAAATGAAAATTACTACGAATTTTAGGAGCAAATTTTGGTAGGGAAAATACAAATATTGTTACGAATTTTGCGGGCCAATTTTTGAACCCAAAATAAAAATATTACTACTAATTTTAGGGGGCAAATTTGGTACCTTAAGTAAAAATATTGCTACGAAATTTAGGAGCCAATTTTGGTAGCCAAAATAAAAATATTTATTCTGATTTTAGGGGCCAAATGTGGTGCCCAATATTAAAATAATAATATGAATTTTAGGGGCCAATTTTGGTACCCAAAATAAAAATATTAGTAAAAATTTAGGGGCCAATTTTAGTACGCAAAATAAAAATATTAATACTAATTTTAGAAGCCAAATTTGGTACCCAAAATGAAAATAAATACAACGAATTATATGGGCCAATTTTGGCACCCAAAATGAAAATATTACTACGAATTATATTAGCCAATTTTGGCAACGGAAATGAAAATAATACTACGAATTAAAGGGGCCAATTTTGGCAACGAAAATGAAAATACTATTACGAATTTTAGGAGTAAATATTTTTAGAGAAAATAAAAATATTACTACGAATTTTACGGGTCAGTTTTGGAACCCAAAATAGAAATATTTCTACGAATTTAGGGGCCAAATTTGGTATCCAAAATAAAATTATTACTTATTAATTGGGTGTAGTAATTATGTGTGTTTTTTTTATACATGATGATTTTGTATAGGCATATATTGTGGAGGAACAATAAACATATTGTTATAATTTTCAAAATTTAATATTTATTTTTTTAAATTTTCTTTTTGTAGTTTTTAAGATATTCCTTAAAATGTCTCGCTCAAAATCCAATTCTATACAGTAGTGGTTATAGAGGTGCTTATCAAAACTTTTGTTACGGTAATGCTGTGTTGGGGAGCAGTCCTTTCTTCCGACTGCTTTCACCAACATTGTATAATTTCTTCTCGTCATCGTTATTATGTAGACGGTAAGTCGATGGCGGTAGGAAACCGAAGTGCGCACAACACTTCTCCAGATTATCTCCTAGCTGCGACACACGAACAAGGAGACGGGTGCTGCAGAGAGGTATTTTCAACGTGGAAGTTCAGCGCCGCGTTCCGCTCTATTTGTTTCCATACACTTTCCCCGGTTTCTCGGTATCTTTGAATTTTACGCGCATGTCTTAAAGCCAGTATGTAGGCCTACACACAGGCGCGGCGTGGGCTTATCTTAGGCCTAAATCTGTACTGGAAACGGAGTACTTTAGCCTAAATGATTCTTGAACTATGAACTATGGTATAATTTTATGTTGGTGATTCACAGTTCAGCAAATGAAAAGGCAGAAAAGTCAATGAAGACATGTTGGAATAAATACCACGAACGATGTAGAAATCTTTTTCTGGTCTGGCATTTTAACTGTTATTATAGTCCAAACGTAAAAAGCTATGTTTTTCGTCCGAATCTTTTGTACACGATTTGGTTGTATAGCACGAGTATTGTGTAATATTAATTGAATTCAGTTATTTAAATCCTTTTTTCACTTTCTGTTTTATATATAACGACCGGTTTCGACCAGTAAATAAGAGGGGTGTAGGAAAACAAAAGTAAAACGTACCCTATTTAGATTAACGTACCGTTTCTGAGATATTAAGGTATTTGTAAAAATCACATACAGACTGACAGACAGAAACCAGATTGAGATTGGACACATGGTAGGCCTATGTTGTATTATTTGCTTGTTTTTAGTTAGACATTAATATCGATCTTGACTTGTGAGAAGATATACTTGATAGAATAAACTTCAATTATAGTTTGACTATTGTAGCTCGTGCGTCACTGAAGATGGCGATTTGTCGTTGAAACGCGTTTGAGTTAATAAACGTATTAGTCGTGAGATTTTGTGTTCAAAGTTTATTCTATCAAGTTGGTTGTAGTTGACAAATAACCCCGTAAAGTTTTGGACAATCGATGCTGAACACTCTGTATTGTGAAATAATGTGAAAATTGCTGGCGGTAGTGTATGTATTTGCAACCAATTTAACCTCAAATTCCTAAATATTACACATCAAAATTAAATATAGAATAGTCACAAATGAAAATATATTTTTTCGAAAAATTCGTGTCATACTCCCCTTAATATGATTTTGATAAAACTTTAGGAATTTCCGGCAGTGGAAACTAGTGCTTCACCCGATTCCACGTTCACCGTGCAGTACAGAGCGCCCATAAGCCATGTTATCCTTACGACTGTCTCAGCGATAATAGCCAAATAAAAAACATCAACTCCCATGCTACGCTCGGTCAGTTGACGCAACCCGCACGACAATAAACGTGATATTCGCTGTAATGGTAGTAGCATGTCTATTCTCCCGTAAGACCTATAATGCACGGTGAAAGTGGAATCGAGTGTAGAACGGTAGTTTTTACATCAACTGCTATAAAAGCGAGTGTACGCCCGTACACTCGTACGTACGTACGTGAGTAACTTTATATAACAGCTGATTTCATCCATCATCTGTAATACTTAAACAAACCCAGTGTAGATTATAGTTTGGATTTATGTTTACAACTTCAATTGTTATAATTTCTTGTGAAGTTGATTTTTTTAAATATGAGTTATAGAACTAATGTATGCTATAATATACGTTATAATATTTGCTTTGAGGTTATACACTTTATATAAATACAACCTTTTATCATCAATATATTTGTTTATAGAAATTTTAAGAAGGGATACCTATTAGTTTAACTTCGGAAATATTTATTTGTACATCTTCGTATAACATGTAAACATATATTCTATTATTCATTTTTTCACTATAATATTAATAACTTCTACATTTTTTCATCTATCAATTATGAAATGAAAAGCTATTAAAAGATATTATTTGTATCTTTCTTGAAATATATAATAACGTGTGTAAATAAAAATGTTTAACAAATAGGCCTACAGTTTTATAATCCTTATTATTGTACACATTTACCGAGTTAAAAATTCCCGTCAGCATAGTTACGTAGGCCTAGATAAGTATTCCTTAATGTTGTTTTTAAATAATTTGTTTTTTTAAATGATGTATTTCTGATGTGTATCTAATTAATCAGCCTGTGATTTTTTCATGGGGGCTTACTAGTTAAATTGCTTAAAAAATGGCGACAGCAGCCTTAAGCCAGCATACCCCGAGGGGAAGAGTGTTGTGGGGGGAGGGGGGATTGTGTAAACACATTCAGAAAACAAGTTTGATTAGAAGTAATCGGACTCGAGTCGAAAACTAAATTTGTATGTAAATGACACAGGTTCCCCATTATTATTATTTTGTTTGAGACTTTTAGAGTTCATCAGGAGACCAAAGAAGGAAAGTCGACTGGTTTTACATTAACTAAAGGACGGATCTATTACTTAGTCGAGGTGGAACTAAGGCAAGGGGTTCGAGTTTACATTAAGTCCGCGTATTAGTTTGAACACAGTTGAGGTAATCCGGTAATAGAAACCTTACCCGCATTCTTTGGCTTACAAAACAAGATGGCGGATTGACAGGTGGAGATAATTCCGAGCGATCGAATAAATGATTTAGGTTTGTACAACTTGGGCTACTTCTCGGAGTCGCAAGGTACTGTTTCGTTACGTTTAGTTAAGGCGCCGACTTGACATCTCTTGTACCATAGATCATGAATAATAAATAGATCTTGCATCCATACGGGGGCTGTGTGCCGGAAAAAAGGTTGTCGCGAAAATAGTACATGATCGCGCCGCGAGGTAGCGCTAGGGAGGAATCACTGGTAGCATTGGTGTTTCATACAGCTTCCGTCGTTTCCCCAATAGATAACGCCACTATCGTCGAATTTCCAGTGGAACAAAATATTGCATTGGA
The DNA here is from genome assembly GCA_018207615.1 of Philaenus spumarius. Classification (NCBI taxonomy): domain Eukaryota; kingdom Metazoa; phylum Arthropoda; class Insecta; order Hemiptera; family Aphrophoridae; genus Philaenus; species Philaenus spumarius. Next base: position 341,950 of record JAGFPH010000483.1, read on the forward strand.
TCGGAGTTCTATTAGGTTATCCAAATACAATGCTTGTACCTACATTGCGATCATATTTATTGCAGAAGGAAAGTACGTGTGTCCGCTATACAAGCCCAGACGGTTTGACGGACCGGCACCGGATTTTGCGTAGTGATAATTTAGCACAAGAGGGACTTAACGCCGCGCAGTGATATCCTAATCGCCAAATTTTGACAAATTTGATATAATTTCAAAGTATTTTTTCGCGCGAATCCAGATTTGCCGACTGAAAAAATTGTACTAGCTAAGGAACGGCTGAAAACCCGCAAAATGTTTGCAATTTTTTCAGTCGTTCACCCAAGTATAAGGAGTTCCTTGACGAAAAGAATTACTCGTACTTTTTTTGAAAGAAGATGAAATTTGCTATAATTTAAGATTAGTGCTCGGCAGCATCAGTAGTTCCAGAGATTCAGCTCTGCAAAAACGAGTAATTTTTTCTAAAAAATAAAAATAGTAACTTAGGGCCAATTTTTGATGAAATGAGAACTGCATCACACTGTTAAGCAATATTTTATATTAAAATTAAGGAAACCTTTCATAGACAACATTATAACGAATACATAAATATAGCACTTTGAAAGGAACATCAGGAGAATTGTTTTAAAAAGCTTTTTTTCACTTTAAACACCATTTTTCTTCCAAATACACGTTCACTAAATCCGAATAAGGAATCTGTAACACTGACATCCCTGTATAACAGGTCACTAACAACTGATAAAACACGAGGCCACATTATTACGAACGTATTGATGCATTCACCTGTAACTTTGCCCATCAACCCAAGAGCGCGCAACTGATTGTTTAGAAATTCACTGTGACCGAATAGGGTGGAAAAGTGTTATGGAACTTTTACAGCACCTTTATTAGAGCCATACCTTCAAGAAAAAAAGTGTGTTACCATAGGAAGGCGTAGCTCGTTTTGTACGCATCTTCATGGTGTACACAGGACCATACATAATCAAAGAGACAATTGGAAAATCAACAAATATGATTGTTGATTAAAAAGAATGTTCCATGTCACAAGTTTGAAGAAGTATTATGAGAAAATTACAACATGGGATAAATCAGTATAAAGTAAATTCATAAAATAAAAGGGGGGTTAATGTAGGAATAATTGGCAAATAAAATCTTAGATTCCTAATTATAACCAGTTAAATTGTTAAAGTTTGTATAGTTGGAAAGTTAAAGTATGGTTTGTGTTAATAATTTTAAGAAGAAATGTTTAATGTTATTAAGATTTCTATATAAATGTATTGTTATTGTTAATAATTAAAATGTGACAAATGAGACATTTATAATTTGTTTAGAAAATCTGTAATTTTATAAAAAAATTATAAATTTGGAGGACAGTTGTAACATTTTAACCCAACTGGGAGAGAAAAAATATCAAAAGTAAAAAAATCCTGGCAAAATTTGAAAATATCAGTGAAAAATAAGATTCATGAATAGCCTAGGAGTAACCTCAAAATTCGTTTGAAATAAAATAGTTTTAAAGAAAATGAAGTAACGTCGGGATTTTTGGAATATTAAATAAATAATAGTAAACACTTATCGTAATAAATTATTTTGAAATAGTTGTCTTCAGTCCGTGTTGTAGATCTAGCTATACAGCGCTGTTTCGTCGAACACTGTCGGCTTCGTCAGGGTTGTACTAACACATACACGAGTAACACACAACACTAATACACACAAAATCAGAGTAAAACTCAGAGTTAATATAATATAATAAAAATGTTTGTGCCCCCTTACATTATTTAGGTCGTTCTTGTCCAGCTGCAGGACAATTTATTACGATATATTAAACAGTCCAAAGCTTTGTATTTTATAAAAATTGATAATGCTAGTCACGCAAGAATTGCCTACAATTACAGTAATTTATTACGATATATTAAATAGTCCGAGGCAACATATTATATTATATAAAAAATAAACACTTAAATTATAACTAATTAAAGCTAAATTACACTAAACTTACCTTTTTTTAAAACAAATAAATATTAGTAAACCAAAATTAACTTATAACCCTGAAGTAAGTAGTAAGAACATTTTCGCGATTCTTAATGTGTAAATTCATTCATGTTTAATATAAGTATTCATAGAAATTAATTGAAAAGCATTGAGTACAAAGTAAACCAAAGTGTTGACAACTTGAAAGAATGTTTTTAACATAACCAAAAATAAAGTATTTGCGTATTGCGTTTTCGAAAGTTATAGTGTCACTTTGTGCTCGGCAGACGTTGGCGAATAAAGAACTGGTGACGGGACCAATCCAGCGTCGACGAAAGTGCGTTTATATAAAATATAAAAGTGGTTATTTTCTTATTTAGAACGATTTAAATTATTTTAATGTTGAATATATATTTAAACAGCTGTACAAACATAAAATATACCAAGTTGAGGACATTAAAAGTATATTTTATAAAATTATGCCCTACGTGACAAGAGAGATGTGCCATTTTGAAACAGAGTAGCAGAAACGATACTAAATAAATGACATTTGTTCCATTGTAGTCCGGGACGTATAAAAAAACCCAAGCGTAAATTCACTTCTCATCTAGGATTGTCTTGTGCAGATGTATATATAAATTACTTCAACTATTTTCAAGTGTAAACCAAAGTGAGATTATCAACAAGAAGTAGAATCCAGGATAATATTCAAATTGAAGAAGTACAACTAGTAATTGTTTTAAATTCAACCAACAGTATTAATAGTCATCCGTTGAAGGTAATATCAAACCAATTATACTACATAGATATCTTGAACAATCGATTGATTAAATAGTAAATTCAACATTCGGACTTTGACTTTTGTTTTTTGTAAATTCATTTCATTTAAAACTATTGTGTCCTATAAAAAGTGCTCTATTTAATGTTCACACAAGAGACAAAATTATAAAAGAAAATTTATTTAATGCTTCAGTTTTGAATAAACCTTGATGTTACTATACAAAAAGAGTAAGCCTATGTATTAATTTTCAACACTTTGTAGATTATAATTTGACTCCTAACGTGGGGCATTTTAACAAGAGAGACAAACTTGTACATTATAAATTTTATCAAAAACGTGGGGGGGGGGGGCTAACGTGGGGTATTTTAACAAGAGAGACAAACTTGTACATTATAAATTTTATCAAAAACGTGGGGCTTTTTGTAGAATTAAATAAGATTTCTATCCTAGAAGAGTAAATTATAGTACCTTATTATATTTGTATAACATTAATAATAAAATGTATGTTAAGTTTTCACTGTAAACTAACTATCCGGTTCTTAAAACTATTTTTTAAACTAATTGTAAAATGTATACAATTTCTTTCGATATATCGATATTTTCAATCCGATATGTTTTCGGTATCTATACACGAACTGCATCCCTAATAACAACTGCTTAATAGTAGGCGAAGCGAGAGGCTAAAGGCGTTAACTCAGTCTGCTGCATTTGAAACCTGGTCACTGACTATCGATTTACCTGCGCTATACGCTGCTACCCTCGTCTTCGTTTTTCATTAAGCAACAAACAAAAAATAATAAAAATAAAATAAATTTAAAAAATAATAATGAAAACATGAGTTTTTTCAGTTTTCAAAGTTAGTTTCTAATTATAAAAACCCGTACTGCCCGTATCAGATACACTAGTTTCACTTTAGTGCCATTTAATTGCATTGTAGTAGTCCGACTTAAGCCTACATGGTTATGACCGGGGGACGCGTCACAAAAAATGTAAAAATAAAAAAGTAAAGTTTTAATTTATCGAGGCACATAAAATAAAGACGTGAACGTGAGAAAAATTAAGCGAAATTACGGAAATTTGTGGGGTCGATAATTTATCGGTTTCCGGCCCATAGTTCCAATATGAATTAACATCTAAACGACGTAGCCGGGAAGAGGGAAGGAGGAGTTCCCTCGGGAGATGCCCTCCGCGATTTATAGTCGCTTAAGGCCGATCTCTGTCGGTCAAAACAGACCGCGGATACCACCGCTACCGCTACCGCGATCGACTAAGGAACTAATTTCCTTCTAGAAACCCCTGAAAGTCAATTCCGCAAACTTCACGCCCTGATTTATCTACCGAGCCTTACACGGGTGGGGAAGGACGGGTTCTGGACGGATAGATAGACTGATGGGTTAATGTCCCGACTCCCTACGCACTCGAAGCAAATAGAACGGTACAAGTTTTAAAAACAAAATTTTGCGCTATACGCTTCCCCAGCAAAAGTTAAATAACTAAATTACAAGTGAATAATCTTACTTAAAAATTAATGTTAAATAACTCGAAAGTTGACTGAAAAGACATTAAAATGTATTTCATCATCGTAACGAGATAGTCGGTCTGATAGTTCTATAAAATGCTGCGAACCATACTAATGAGATAATATCGACAAAAATCTAAATGTGATCAGGATAGTTTAGTGGTTAGAGGATTGGCACATAAAGCCAAAGGTCCTGGGTTCATATCAAGGTCGTGGTCTGTGTTACTTCACTTATAATACCTAAAATTCCATAACCACTGGACCTCAGTGCACAGTCAACACACCACACTTCGCTGTACACTTGTCGGGCAATCGCGTCCTATCGCATATCATCGTATTTAATCGGGATCCTTCGTATTTGAGAGTTAAAACATAATTTAATGATTGAAAAAACCAGCGCCTGAAATTCCGTAACCACTGGACCTTAGTCTACACGCCATCGCCACACTCCGCGGTACACTTGTCAGACCATCGAGTCGTATCGGATACCATCGTATTCGATCGGGATCCATCGTATTGAAGAGTTAAAACATAATTTAATGATTGACAAAACCACTGCCTGAATTTCCGTAACCACTGGACCTCGGTGCTCAGTCCACACGCCATCGCCACACTCCGCAGTACACTTGTCAGACCATCGCGTCGTATCGGATATCATCGTATTCAATCGGGTTTCGTCGTATCCAAGCGTTAAAGCATCGCACTTGTATTCAATAAATACGTTAAAGGTTGAAGAAATGTTTGTGTTTGTTAAATATATCGCTTCAGTAGAATTAAGTGAATAAAAGAATAAGAATGGGTTACGGTGGAAGGAGCGGCGGTCGAGGATTTATCGAGATCTACCCGCGTTGTCGGAGAACAAATTCTTACAACAATGTAGCAATAAATAAAATCGACACTGCCTGGGATCCGATAGCATCGGACTGACTCGGTTAGTCGGTTGATCAACTTGTACCACGGCCGGTATTGACATTTATTCACTAACTCGGAATTCTTGGACAAATCGAGCCACTTTTTGTTCTCTCCTTCGGGTTGGAACGGTGACAAGTGGCGCGCGATGTTTATGCCCTTCGCTGTAATTATAGGCTCTGCTGCGAACGTAAACACAAGTATTGGTGTTACTTTTGTTATTGATGTTTCTTATCGAACACCTGGACGCGATGGTTCGGCAAACCGGAAATAGTTTTCTTAACCGCAATAGTTTCCCGTAATTCAATTAAGTGTGTTTTTCGTAAGCTAGTTTAAACTTCGACTACTTACGAAATAGAACTGTGGATTTCAAAGTTGTAAGAAAATAAATTTCAATTCCTTACGTTTACCCTACTGTCCGCCTACTTTTTTAACATTATTTTATTGGAAATATCACCGATTTACGGTAAAAATTGGACGGTATTACGGTGGTTTTCATAGGTTCGAACCCGGATATCGGAGTTCGATTTCCCGTGTGTTATGGCACTCCCAGTGTTCTTGTAACCACTGATGCTCGGTAAAATTTTTTATCGTTTGTCGGACAAAGGTTAGGTTATATTGGGCGTACGCGAACATGCTCCCAAACCATGACCATCAGAAAAGGGTTTTGACGGAATAATAAACTTGTGTTATGAATTCGGCTCCGACCGCGAACAGGTAGAAAACTGTACAACTTGAAATATAAGTTTATAATATTCGAGCTAAAAGACACGACAACGAACAAATGGAAAAAATATTTCTAAATCCTAATTACTAAAGATAACAACAATGAATAAATAGGTATAAATAGCCTCCATGGGTCCGCCCGATTTGAAACTGCATATTTCGAAAGATTTAACTAATGTAGAAAAGAAACAGAGATCAAAGGGTCATCGGGAGCAAATAAATTCTCTATAACTTTAAAATAAATTCAAAACTAAATATACATTTTATAAATATAAGACATAGTTTAAAAGTTCTGTGACAATTGAAGATTTACATTTTAGTGAAAAACAAAAATATATACTAGTTAGATTTTTGGTTACGTAACATAACACTCACACTCACATTGGCTACCATAATATATCCATACACCTACCTAGCTTCAAGTTGAACATATTACAAAAAAAACCATATAATGTATTCAAAAAACGTCCATACCCTATCAGATCTATCAAAGTCATTTTCCATACATCTAAAAATAATAATATACTCCCTCCTACAACACCGCCTCTAACATACCTTTAACACCACCATAATTATTTAGGCGTGTGCAGGCTTTAATATTTACACGATTTTACACCTTTGCATGTATGTAAAAAAGGCATTTAAGATATAGACTATTGTAGCGCATTTAAGTTAAATAAGCACGAACTATTGAACGAAAAAATTGTGTGCTTAAGACCACACAGAAGAAGTGTTAACTTCTATAGCGATATTCTGATGAATATAAAATATATTATGGACATTATTTTGTGTTATTAAGCTGACATCTGAATCGACTGTTTAACTGTCATTTTATTCAATCGGTTGCTATGGTAATACATGTAAATACGTTCAAGAAACATTTGTTGGTTTATCAGTCTAGGCCTAACCTAAAATTATTGATTTATTTGGATTGCTATGGTAATGAATGTAAATACATTCAAGAAACATGTGTCGGTTCATCAGTCGCTTAACCTAAAATTGTTTTGTGTGTTTAATTTTAATTTGATGTATTTCTGACGCATTATTATATAAAAATATTAGCTTTTTGCACTTCTTCATCATTTAAGCTTAACTGTGCCAAATTCCATACTCCTCCTTCCGCGTAATTTTCGTAACAAAGTTTTTGCTTCACGTATTAATATATAGATACTCTGCTACATACGCTTGTGTACTATATATAGTAGAGCGTGACGGAATAGAGCGTTTCAGAAATTGCGTGGCGGTAAAATACGATTCACCGCCAGCAAACATTTTTTGGACGCGGCGCGCCTATAGAAGTTTACTCTTCAAAAACTCAACTTTCAGTCGGATTCGCTGTAAGACACCGCGGTGGGAATCCAAGATAACGAAGTAAGCGGGGTTAACATCTGTTCCGCAGTCTTCCGAATGTTTGTGTAAATTAATGTACATGTTTTTAATGTTTTAATGTTTGACGACCTCAAATGAGCGAGACAATCTGATGATGGGATATAAGCCGCGAAACGCGCAATATAAGAAAACTAGAAGTCACAGACGGTGTAGAGTAAGTACCTGTTAACTTATTAATTATTCATCGTTGATTTTAAGACAGCTTTTTGCGTTACTAGTATGCGTTCAATCTGCGTTTTACCCATGCGATAATACCAAACTGCAATACAGTATTGATTGCACATACAGTCCTCTGCAGTTATCTTTAATAGAATTTTGAAGATAATATTTTGTAATTTGAGATAATTTGTTCATCCCAACTAGAGTTTTATGCAACATTAACTTAATACCATGGTATTTTACTTGTTTTTTGTTTTTTTTTTTACTTAAAATATGTTGTCCCGGGAAGAGTTTTACGGAAAATGTATTTGTCCATGATCGAAAGTAGGTTGGTGTATGGGATCTGTTGTTGGGGAAGCACGTATATTATCAATCTTAGGGCTTTGATGGTAATACAAAAGAGGTTCGTACGACTTATATTAAATAAAACGAGACTGGTGCCATCTCTACCATTACTCTCTGTATCGCCTCTTCGTTATTTGTTTATTTACAAAGTCCTTGAAGTATCTCACATTAGGAGTCGCGCTTCTTCAGTTTTTGGAACAGAAATGATTATTTTTTAAGACGCGAAAGCAAAGCAAAGGTACCCGAAGCAAGGGTTACAATCTATTTAAATTTCTTCTCTGTAATTGCTGCTAGACTCTACGATAATAAACTTCCTGACAAAATTACAAAATGTAGTACCAAGGCCGTAGCCAGGAAAACTGGGGGGGGGGGGGGGTCAGGACCGAGGATTTGAATTTAAACCCTTTTAACACGTTCACTGCTAAGTACGCACATGTGAGCTTGACACTGAACACCTATAGAAGCGGCCGACGCACAGTGCATTGCACGCCAACCCCCGTTTTGGGAGTACTATTTTCAATACACAATGCATTGCGTGTTTCGAATGTTAACCCCCGTATTGGGAGTATTTTCAATACCCAATGCCTTGCATGCTTCGCAAACCAACCCCCGTATTGGGAGTACTTTCAATACACAATGCATTGCGTGCTTCACACGCCAACCCCCGTATTTTGAGTATTTTCAATACACAATGCATTGCGAGTTTTGTTAGAGTAAAGTATTTTTGTTGAACTTTCATAGTTTTCTTATTTTAGATAAGATCAAGCTCACAAGAGAGTAAGGCTGTAACCTACTGCATCCATGTGTATTGTACGTTGTAGTTTAATCAAGTAAATCTAAATATCAGTATGCATGCAATCAATGCACAATGATGTAAAATACAGTATGTTGTTGGATCCTCTGTTGTGTTGTCTATTTTATAATTTAATTTGCACTTTTTAAACCTAGTATTAATTTTTTCAATGTAATTTTCGGGGGGGGGGGGTTAATCCTCCCTTTCCTGGCTTCGGCCTAGTGTAGGGCCTAAACAAATATTTGATTCTGCTAAAGAACTGGCTATTGAGCAGGGGCGATACGGAGAGCTTGTTGGATGTGGGCGTGTGATGTAACAGTGTCATGTGTGTCTGTGTGAGAGAGACAGGAAGTAGTTTGAGTTTGTGTGTGGAAGAGAGTATGAATGTGTATTGTGCAATTAAAATTTAGTTACAGTAAAATGTTGAGTATTTTTTATACATAACCTTTTATATAATTATTGTTAAAACTTTGTATCAGTTTTGATTTGTTTGTTTAGTTTCCCGTTTATTAATTTATCTTACATTTTTTCTCCGCCATAATAACGTTTGTATTTTTTATTGTAAATTTAACTGCTCCCATAACACTTTTTACTCTTTTTTTTATAAGTGAATTCGAATTTACTTTTGCAACCTCAAAACGGGCTTGCCCTAGAGATTGCCAAATATTTTATTTTCTATTCTGTGTTATTTAAAAAATATAAGTTTTACTTTATATTACAGGTTGTTATTTTATTTTATACTTTATTGTTTAGTTATGTTCTAATTTTATTATTTTGTATGTTTGTATATATATAACAGGAAATGAAATAAATATCTAAAAAACGCTTGGTTAAACAAAAACGGATATTTAAGTACTACGACTAAAATTGTTTTTGGTTTCGCAGCTCATAAAAGGAAAACTTAACTCTTGTAGAACCACTCGTTAGTTCGTCTGTCTGTCGTAGTCAAGGGTATCAAAATTAAATTTTACGTATTATAGTTATAAAACGTGCACACTCGTGTATGCCAACTTAAATTCTATTTTATTATGCATCACCGTTGTGTGTGGGGTAGAAGTTATTTGTTTTTTTAGAATTTGTGGAATTCTAGTTTTTCCGATATTTCTGAAAATGTTTTTGAAATCCCAATTTTCCCGCAATTTCCGATAGCTGTTAAATGACACATTTCTTGCAAGAGTCTTAAAATAATTAAGTTTATAAAATTCACTGTAGCGTTTCGGATTGCTTTATGGATCAAAGGTAATCAAAGGTATAGCTTGTAGCTTGTATATCTTAGCAATCCATGTTTTTAGTGCGACGTGTTTCACCGTTTCACTGATGCCATCTTAAGGGACGCTCAACATAGGCGGTCAAGTAGTAGAACCAGCTGGGGCAACGTGTGGTTAATTACGGACAATTTTTATAATAAATATAAGACGTGTAAAAATGTAAAAAATAAAGTTTTAACAATTTTATGTAGTGCGAGTGTTGTTTAGTGTTTAGTGTCAGCCTGATGATGCCGTCAGTGAAAAGGTGAAACATGTAGCACTAAAAGCATGGATTGCTAGACATACAAGGTATTTATGACCATTTATTCTTAAAATTATTATTTTATGAGATACCAAAACTATACACATGGGAGGGACAACTGTAGGAAAACTAAATCGAATATTAAATTCTGTATGGAATGGCGTAGCCTACATCGTAATACCGGCTACTCCTTTAAATGGTCCACATCTGCGAACGTATTATTCAGTTCAGCTCAGTTTTACATTCTCTATAATGTTAAGTTAAGACGATGCGATGTTACTGAAGAAGATTAACTGCTGCTCTTATAGGACGTGAACAACAACGGGGAACATCATTTAATTCACCGATATTGTTCACCGAAGTCGACGAAGATAAATTTAAATAATAATATTTTTATTTTTCCACATCTCGTCTGAGATTTTACATTTAATACATTTGTAAAACATACCAATTACCGCAATAAGTGATTGGTTAAAAATAAATTAACATTAAAAAGAATACAAACAAAATTAGACAGTTCTTATGATAAATTCACTTACGCGGTGTCACTGCGGCTGTGTGTGGTTACTTCCGAACACTATTAATGCATACAATACAAAACTTAATTCTAATAATAATAACAATATAATAGAATACACAATCAGATCTATAAAACAATAGGAATAACAATTGACAAAAATACAGAAAAATAGATACAAACAAAACACAGACATACATAAAATCCACACATTAAAAAAAATAGTAGTTGCACACTATTTTAGGTTAATTAGAAATGCTTTATATGGACTACAATACCTGATTGAAACGACATTTAAAAAAATGAAATCTCCTTCCAAACATTTCCTTTTGAATTTTATCCCTGTAATCTCCTCATCGTACCGTAAACAATATTCATTTAAACTGAATTACTGAACTCAAAACACACTGCTCAGAACTAAACACTTCGCTGGTTTTTGATGTGGTTTGTGTGCATGCGTCACTCGAGACCGGAGATGGACCGATGTAGCATGCCTTAGCGTAGTGCGAATTCACATTTATATTTTTCCATATCTTATCTTATTAAACGAGCAATTCCTGTATATTTGTTTATACATTTATTTCGGGGATCTCGCTAACGGCTCTAACGATATTGATGAAAATTTGCATATAGGTGTTTTTTGACGTCAGGAATCGAATGCGCTAGGTCTTAGGCTATGTCTGCAAAATTGTGCATAAACTCGGAAAAATGCGCTTAAAATTTAAAATCTGAATTTCTTTTATGTACCACCTTTGAAGTCACTAAGTATAGGCGAATAGAAAATATACAAGTATTGCTCGTTTAATAAGATAAGATTTAACAAAAATAAATCATTAACAATGTATCAGGTTTTATAATTTTCAACTTATTTCTTTATTCAAACACCAAACGTAACTAAAACATTATTTTTGTGCTGTTATTAACCGTTCTGAAAACCTTTTCACCAGTTTCTTCATTCTTTGCATTTCTATAAAGGTAATATAAATTATCTAATGATTATAATTATTATTTGTTATTTCTAAAATACACAAACAATATCAAATATGGCCTATTCGTTGGCTAGGTTCCATAACCTACATGAGCTATAGAGGTTTTTGGACGTCAGGATTCGAATGCGCTAGGTTTTATATCTGCAAAAAAATTCTAATAAAATGTTAGAACTAATTACACTTATGTTTTTTTAAATGTAAATAAACAGTTCATATGTAAGTAAGATCGAAAAATATTCATATTTATTCAGTATGCGATTCGTATTTACAGTACATACATTATCCTAAAAAAAAAAAACAATTAAAAAAAAGTACTGAGCGATTCTCGGTCGCCCAGATATGTATAATGTAAGGTCATCTACGGAACTCCGATCTGATGCATTTTGGATGAGGTTTGTGCGCATG
>JAGFPH010000483.1:388316-404838 GCA_018207615.1 Philaenus spumarius
ACGTGATTTTTAATTTTCACGTTCGTTCGGGGGTTATGAGTAGGTAAGTATTTAACGGAAAACGTGATTTTTAATTTTCACGTTTGTTCGGGGGTTATGAGTAGGTAAGTAATTAACGGAAAACGTGATTTTTAGCTTCATAGCTGATCATGTATGTCGGCATAAATTTGCGTTTATGGTCAACATTTTCCTACCTGAAATCTTTTTTTTTTAATTTTGAGTAATGGTAAGGCTCAATATTTACCTTAAATTCCTTTCATTAATTTATTCATATCCGCGTAAACTTGCTAGTATTTAATATTATTTAATTATTATTTATAATCACAGTTACTGGTATAAGAATTAGGTACGGTACCTTAAGTATATATAATACCGTAATTACCATATTCTGCCTATAATAGTGATTGGCCATTTCGATTGAGAGCAGCACAATACTAACAAAAGTAACAGTTCAAATAACTATGCCGATAACTTCTACAGCTGTTACAAAAAAATAACTGGTCAGCTCATCTATAGGCCTACTGTAACTACTATATTTTGCGCATAATAGTGATCGACACTCCGATTGAGAGCAGCACAATTCCAACAAAGTAACAGTTTCAAAATAACGGTCAAAATAACTAGTTATTTTTTAAATAGCGATAACTCCTACAACTGTTACATAAAACTAACCAGTCAGCTCATCTCTAGTATAGAATTTCGTAGCTTCTAGGCTTAACACGCTCAGAGTTAGCATACGTTTCTGTTTTGTATTCATGATATATACCGGTGCTTCAATAATTAATTATTAATGAATTATTTAATACGAAGGTAATAACTAGCTCATGCTGCAGAATGTTATCATGGGAGATCCTGTTACTTAAAGCTAAACAAGAAAACAATTTAAGTTATTTAACATAGCCACCGGTATTGTTGTTATTTGTACACTCTTATATTGAACAAAAGTTATATTAATCTTTTGTTGTTTTAAAAGTACGAGCGATGTTATTTAAGTAAAAACTGATTTTTCTTTTCCTCTTTTTAGATCAAGTGGCATACTGCCTTTGCGTTACCTGTATGTAGAAGAGAAGGCCAAGTTGTGCAAGCAGACATTTTTTCCCGCTGGTTAAAACTAAATTTAGGTTGTGCAATACCAGTCCTCTTCAATATAACTTATCTTTCGTCGAATTTTGAAGATAATCTTTTTTAATTTGCAGGAAATCGTTCATGGACTTCTAAATTGTGATTCGTTAGGTGACAAAAATGGTAAATTATCAAATTTTATTAAAGTTGTTATTGTTGTTTACAAACAAGATGAAAAAACATGATTTTCAGTCGAGTCACTTGATAGCAGTAAAATATCGGGGCGAATTGTGTTACCTACTAACTATACATTAGGGCTTTCTGCAAATTTTATTATAATGTGCACATGGGGAAAATAAAATAATACAACCACCATTAGTGAAATCGTTAGCGTGTACAACCGATTTTCCAGTCACGCTCGAGAGCCCAACCAATGTAATATCGGAGGTCAGTCTTCTCAAGGTTGATTTCGATCACTGAATTCGATCCATCTACTTGAGTAGTATTGCACACCCTTAAGGGTTTTTAAAAACTATTTTATGCTTAGGGGAGGGGGTAAAATATTCCAGTGGAAATTTAGAAAAGTGCAAATTTGATACTCAAAATCGTTAAAATAAACCTGGTAATTCTAAATAGGAAACAAGTAATATTTGTTAGTTTCATTAATACTGGTTTATGAGTTTGTGCGCGTGCGCGTGTGTGCGTGAACATTTTTCTTTATTCAATACAATTCTTAAAATGATTTATTTTACGGCATCCTTTGATTTTGTAAATATTATTCAAATGATTTGGGGTTGTCTAAGCTGATCTCTTTCTTTTCTGTTGCGCAAATTTACTGTTTAATTACAATAATGATGGCAAATCCTTATCAAGCTTAGGTATCTAAGGATCGCCTATTAGGTTGTAATATTATATAATTACCGTGCTAATAATGTGTTTACGACTTGATGTTAGCAATGTACTATTTTTAATTTGAAGAAAGAAAAATTGCATCACGTTAGCTCTTTTGCGTTGCAAAATAGAGTTAGCTAGTTTCCATGGCAACCCTCTTGTGTGGTTTCTGGTGTTAAGTATTTTCTATCTTTTCATATCAACCGGGTCGCTAGAAAGAAAAAGCCCGCATTTGCACGGATGTTTTATTTTGAGTTGTAGGCTATCGAATGAAACCTCCATCTTATGTTTGAAGGAGGGAGATATTTATTCGATATACACGCAAAACAAATAAATAACGGACGCCGAGACGTAAGCTTTTCCTCGGTGGTGCTTTCGTCGTGCCGTGCGCTAGGCTAGGCCGGAATACGAAACGTCCACTTTGTATTCTTGCCGGAAGGTTATTTCTGTAAGCTACTTCTGTAGTAGGCTATTGTTGGGTGGAACCATCACGCAGTCGACTTCACACGCTGGTCATTCACGGCCTGGTGGTGGTGGTCATTCGCATTCACCTCTGTCGCATTCCTGATTCCACTTCAAAATCTACTCGCATAAATGTCTTAAATTTAAATACCGGGCGGCGAGGGCATCGAAACCTCGACATCGAAGGCACCTAACGGCTGTATTGTACGAAAAAGTTTCTATAAGTTTTCCAATCACTTTCCATTCCCACTTTGGAAATCGACTCTACTGTACCGACGAGGCACGTAAACGAATGATAGACGTAGTTTACCATCTTTCTGTGCGGACAATTCTGTAGTTTTTTCGTTGCAACATTTCTTCGGGTTTTTTATCTTTAAGGTGTGCAATGTACAATATAGTGATACGGGATTCCCGAACGATTTGTTTAATTCGAACGAACCAGAAGATGAATCGATTCATTTATGAATCGCTTTGAAAATAAATAGACTCGTTTGGTGAACCGAATGAAATCGCGTTTTGTATAAATTCAAACGGCCCAACTCATTGTATAAGTGATTTTTGATTCAGAGTCGGTGGCAGTATTAGACACCGCTCGGAGTCTGCTATGATTCCTTCCTATCCTATTCTAATATAATTGGTTTAAGACTCGGCAGGCCTTAATGGTTTAGTGTAGGTTAATGTATTTTTTAGTTTGTGTTACTTTTTCAATTAATGTTCAGTTGTTTTAAGAAGGGGTCTTTCTATGTTACTGATATTCCTGAGGTAGAATGGGTAGACGTATTCTTTGCGGATATTTGTACTTATCTTTAACGGGTAAGTAGCGTAAAATGTGGAATCAAACTGAATGATAAGCTAAGCTAAGCTATGCCATGGTTAAGGAAAATAACGGCCAGGTTTTTTATGTGTTGATTTACACTGATAGAATTGATGCGGAAAATGTGATTTAGATTGATACAGTTGCGTAACATTGTTACCATAAATTTGTAAAGTTCACTATTGATACATTAGACGTAAACTTCACGCAATAAATATGTATAAGTTGTCCATTTTTGATTTGGATGTACGAGGAAAATGTTATTTAGATTCATACATTTGACTTAACATTGTTAACATTAATTTGTTAAATTCACTATTGATACATTTGACGTAAAGTTCATGCATAAATATGTATACATTTTCTATTATTATTCCACTTTTGACTTCAATGTACACTGAAAATGTGATTTCTATTGATACATTTGACGTAACAATGTTACCATACATTTGTTTAATTCATTCTTTATACATTTGACGTACAATTTATGCATAAATGTGTATAAGTTTTCCATTATTATTCCACTTTTGACTTTAATTCAAGCGAAAATGTTATTTAGATTGATACTTTTGACGTAAAATTCACGCAATAAATATGTGTAAGTTTTCCATTACGATAGCACTTTTGACTTGAATTTACGCGGAAAATGTAATTTAGATTGGTGCATTTAACTTAACATTGTTATCATAAATTTGTTTAATTTTCTATTGATACATTTGACGTAAAATTCACGCAATGAATGTTTTCAAGTTTTCCATTATTATGCCACTTTTGACTTGAATTTACGCGGAAATGTTTAAAAAATGTTGTATGTTAAGTTTAAGATTTCATATTGTTATTGGTCTTGTAAAGAAGCGATAATAAACTTACTTACTAAATGTTAATTAGATTAATATATTTGACGTAACATTGTTACCATAAATTTGTTTAATTCACTTTTAACACATTCGGCGTAAAATTCACGCAATGAATGTTTTTAAGTTTTCCATTATTAGGCCACATTTACTTGAATTTACACTGAAAATGTGATTTAGATTGATACATTTGACGTAACAATGTTACCATACATTTGTTTAATTCACTATTGATACATTTGACGTAAAATTCACGCAATGAATGTTTTCAGGTTTTCCATTATTAGGCCACGTTTGACTTAAAATGTAAGCGGAAAGTGTTTAAATTTACCATCGGTAAAATTAACATACAATTGTTACATTAAATGTGTTTAAGTATCCATTTGACGTAAAATGAACACGATAAGTGTATTAAGATTGCCATAGATACATTTGACTTAAATTTGACTCTTTAATTGTGTTTAAGTTTTCCATTGATAGTCCTACACTTGACGTAAAATTGACGCGGTAAAGTGTGTTCAAGTTTGGACTATTGAAAGCTTAAACCGTATCTCAATGAAAGAAATACCGAAACGTATAGAAAGGCAGATTTGGGCGCCCAACCCTAGGCGGTGTGCGTGCGTGCATGGGTGCGTGCGTGCGCGCGTTTCATGACATGTACTACTTTATAAATTCAACGCGTGAAGCCGGCGGATGACTACACATTATAGTTAAACACGTTTTATCGTAGAGTAATGTCAAGCAGACGTTGTGCGTTGAATGTGGGAGCGACATCGTGCCCTCTTCGCCTGGCCGTAGGCTTACTCTAGGCTACTCGGTGATTACGGAGGGCAAAATATGGTACAAATACAGTATTAAGAAAGCCAAACGAGTCGGGAAATCAAACAAAAATAGAATAAAACGTAATATTACATTAAACATATACACAAACAAAAATAATTATATTTTTTAATATTTATACAAAACATCTATACTAATATTATAAAGAGGTAAAATTTGTTTGTTTGTATGTAGGGGGTAATCTCTGGAACTACTGAACCGATTGAAAAACTAGTTTTACTAATAAAAAGCTTCATTATCCCTGAGTAACATAGGCTATAATTATTATAATATATTTCAACATTTGTAAATTAAGTAGGAAAAAATTCTTTAGGTTAGACCTAGACTGATGAATTACTATAGCAACCAATTGAATAAAATAAGAGACTAAACAGTCTACTTTGTAAGGTAGTTATTGGTCAGTTTTATCTTGCAAATCGAGGGTTGGACTGAATTGTCAGCTGATCATTTCATATAATATTATAGTTGTCAAGGCCGTAGCCAGGGGGGGGGGGGGTTAGGGGGAACCTAAACAAACAAATCAAAACTGATACAAAGTTTTAACAATAATTATATAAAAGGTTATATATAAAAAATACTCAACATTTTACTGTAACTAAATTTTAATTGCACAATACACATTCATACTCTCTTCCACACACAAACTCAAACTACTTCCTGTCTCTCTCACACAGACACACATGACACTGTTACATCACGCGACCACATCCAACAAGCTCTCCGTATCGCCCCTGCTCAATAGCCAGTTCTTTAGCAGAATCAAATATTTGTTTAGGCCCTACATTAGGCCGAAGCCAGGAAGGGGGGTTAAACCCCCCCCCCCCCCCGAAAATTAGATTGAAAAAATTAATACTAGGTTTCAAAAGTGCAAATTAAATTATAAAATAGAGGACACAGCAGAGGATCCAGCAATATATTTTACATCATTGTGCATTGCATGCATACTGATATTTAGATTTACTTGATTAAACTACAACGTACAATACACATGGATGCAGTAGGTTACAGCCTTACTCTCTTGTGAGCTTGATCTTATCTATTAAATAAGAAAACTATGAAGGTTCAACAAAAATACTTTACTCTAACAAAACACGCAATGCATTGTGTATTGAAAATACTCCCATTACGGGGGTTTGCGTGATGCATTGTGTATTGAAAATTCTCCCAATACGAATGTTGGCGTACGAAGCACGCAATGCATTGTGTATTGAAAATACTCCCAATACGGGGGTTGGCGTGCGAACGCAATGCATTGTGTATTGAAAATACTCCCAATACGGGGGTTGGCGTACGAAGCACGCAATGCATTGTGTATTGAAGGTACTCCCAATACGGGGACTGGCGTGTAATGTACTGTGCGTTGGCCGCTTCTCATAGTGTTCCGTGACAAGCTCACATGTGCGTCCTTGAATCGACAGTTATTCAGCAAGATCCATAGACCGTCTGCTGGGTTGGCGCTCCTAATTAATAAATTACCATGATCACACAGTTACACGTAACTAAGAAATTTAAACATGAGTTTCAAAAATAACAAATTTACAAAGAATATTAATCATTAGCCATTTGCTATTATCAAGGGCAAAAATTAACTAACATTCAGATAATTTATGAAACTAAAATAAGAAATACAAAATTAACAGGATTTTCATTCTCTGAACTAACCTTAAATACAAAACTTCTTGCAATAACCCTGGCTGAAAAAACTAAGCACTAATTCACTAAGCACATGCATACAATTCTTAATATACCCATTAAGATAAATCACCAACATACTCGGTAATATTAGCTTGATCTTAAACCATTAAGTCGCAAACTTCCTAAAACAAAAAAGTCAAAACCAAATTTTCAAAGAAACCCACAATATTTAAAAAATAAAACAAAATATCATAATTAAACTGAATCTGAAATAATTATAATCAGTTCTTACCGTAACAAAAAATAGCATTACAAATCTTAAAGTAGCTTTATTTAAGCACCAGTGTCATTATAATTAAACTCGCTTACCAAAAACCTTCTATACTGCCACATTTGTATCAAATATTTATAGAGACATCTGAAATACGAAACGAAACCTTCTTTACTTAAGGGGAGGATACCCTGTCCGCCATATTGAATCTGTTTCCCATAAGAGCAATGCTACAGAATAAGTAATTTTTTCCTTTAATGCGTGGAATGGATTTAAAAATTTGATTTCATTTTGAAGTACTGTCATATGCGGATGTTGATTGCTGAATACATTTTCAAAAAACGTCGTATTGTATTCATAACGAATGATATAAATAGTAAACTTTATTAATGTTTTACTCAGTTTCAAAAAGAGATATTGCAAAAAACCTTAGCAATCAACGCCCACAATCTATTTTACATTAAGAAAAAAATACAGCTTTCGTTTTTTGACAAAAAGAACAAAAAAATATACTTAAAAGTGAAGGTATGCTTAGGTTATTTTAACATTGAAATTGTAGCCAACTTCGCCGTTTTGAATTTAGGGACCCGAGCTTAACATATTATTTTAAAAACACCCTTTTTCCAAAACCTGCCAGTAAGCTATTACCTGGCAACAAAGTGATTGATAAATGGTTTCATTCTCCCGTACATTACCTACACAAGGACCAAAGTTTATTCCTAACCCAGGCTTAAAGTTTAAATCTAATTATATTTATATTTAAACATACATTAATATTACAAATTTGTTATGATAGGTTAATTTTCAAACTGATTTTATATTAATTACTTTTCTTCCAGATGTAATATCGTAGGAAGCTATTCTGTTTCTTTTAAAAACATCACCAGTAAAATGTGAATAGCTGTCGAGGCCTCAACTAAAATCTTAAAATTGAGAGTGCGCATACCTGCCTAAAAAAAACGCCAATTATGAAGTAACTAAAGAAATGCTGAAAAACAAGACATGATTTAACACAAAAAAGGTTATTGTTAAATAATATCAAATTTTATATTCAGAAAAACAAAGAAAGATTTAATCGTTTCCCCTTTTTTTTATTTAAAGTAATAAATTACCTTTTTACTTTGTTGTTATTTGGTAATAAATTTAAAACTTTCAGTTCAGGTAATAAAAACGATTGTCGGAAACATAACCTTTGGTCTAGCCACATTTCCTTGTCATTTTGTCGTACTTAGAAATTTAAATTTTGTAAAACTTGGAGGTTATAACATTATATGTCATAGACACAATATGTTCAGTTAACCAGTACAATACAGGACAAGTGTAAAGTAAGGTTTTGTAAATTGAAAACCGTCGTTGTTACAGTATTAGAAAGCGATTGTTTTAGAAATCGCGCCTTTAAAAAGTAAATAAACTAGTAAACAGGTTTCACTTCGGAGTGATGGAACGATAAGGAGGGTTGACAACGACAGCAGATGTGGGGGGGGCCTCTCGGGCGGGCAACAAGTCCCATCACTTCTGTGACAAATGACAGACAAGTCCCGCGGACCTGTTGAACGACCGAAACAAATAATTCACATCGTTTACGGTGCTCTAAATCTGCGTACAGGGGGACGGACATCAGCTGATTGCCTCGGTCCCTATACTGTAGTGTCGGGATTTAGCTTGAATGAGTGTTATCGATTTTGTGATATTTAGGATTCATGATTTGTTTTAATGTTGCTGATGGAAACATTTCATGTTGCCCTCCTCTATTTCAGAAGTACTGCAAATTTCCCTCATTTGGCAGCGTTATGAATATAAATAAATGACAACTTTTTTTTTATTCATTATTCTCCACGTACACTATCAAAATCATGAATACAAAATAATTATTATTAAGTAACATAATTATTATAATAATAATAAATATTACATACAAAACTAAAATTCAATTTACAGAAAATAATTCAAGAAATTCAACATTTAAAAACCCCCAACACATCAACTAGAAAAGAGCTGATCGGTCTGTCTGTGGCATCGTAGCTCCCAAACGATTATTCTCGATCAAGTTACCAATCTAAATTTATTCATCCGTTTTTGAGCTACGATGTCACAGATAGTACACAGACACACACGTTAAACTTATAATAATAATAATAAAAGTTTGTTTATTATTACAAACATTTTTCAAGTTTACAAAAGAAAATTATTAAATACTTATTTACATATGAAATAGGCAAAATAACATTATCAAAAATTAATAACACGTATAAAGACACAAAATAAAAATAAAAATAACTAAAATAAATACCACACTTTATGGCATTAACTTTTATAAGGTCGTCAGCCAGGTAGGAAACTTCAATAGATTAATTATTAATTTATTATCAAATTAGATCAACAACAAAAGGTGTACATAAAGAAAAATCTAAAAAAAAACTATACTAACTATACTAGCTGAAAAACAACTAAAAACATATTTAATATATTTATTTAGAAAGACTTAAAATTACACCAATATATTATACTACTGCTGGTTGTGAAGAATATCAAAAGAGATAAGGTGAGAAGCCACTACATTAAACTTATAACACCCCTCTCTTTGCGACGGGGGTTAAATAGATTTTATATAGTATACAGGGTGTCCAAAAGTCCCCACCCCCCCTTAACTTTGGATTAAGTAGATATAAATAAATGAGCTTCGGGGTATGACACAGGAAGATGAATTTTGGTGTAACCGACCATTTCACTCCTTACCCCAAAATGGGAAGTTGAGAGGGTACTTCAAAAATTTTAAATACAAAGCCCCATCAAGTGATGCTTCATTTTATAGGGCTTGATAAATGAAGAAAAATTTCGCAAATTTGAGGTTCGACATTTCTTAAATTAGCAACTTAGTTTTCAACTTTGACCGGCCGCCATTTTCGATAGGGTTAAGATAGAGACCTCTAATTTGTGCCATTTCCTTCATTTATCAAGCCCTTTAAAATGAGGTATCACTTGATGGGGGTTTGTATTTAAGATTTTTGAACTACCCTCTCAACCTCCCATTTTGGGGTAAGGAGTGAAATAGTCGGTTACACCAAAATTCATCTCCCTGTGTCATATAGAGATACCCCGAAGCTTATTTATTTATTTCTACTTGTTCCAAAGTTATGGGGGGGGGGGCAATTTTTGGACACCTAGTATATATTATAAACTTATACAACTAAACAAAGAAAACAAAAATTATAAACCTTTCTCACACAATTGTACAACAAGATAGTAAAATTAAAAACTTTAAAACCCTTAAACGGCTGAACAGATTTTCTTGAATCATAGCTAAGAACATTCTCGATCAAGTGACCTTTAAAAAAAAAACTTAATCAAAATCGGTTCATATGATGCCACAGACAGACACACAGATACACATGTTAAACCTATAACACCCCTCTGTTTGCGTCGGGGGTTAAAGAAAATTTAGCCACTTCATTTAGGCTTACTAAGGCTGTTTTGAACCTACCCTCATTTAAAAAAAGAAATATAAAATATTACTTATTAGATCTCGTGGATTAGGAAAAAACGTGATAAAACGATTTGTATTCGTAAACTTGATAAAATATACCAACACAGAATCTCACAACTAAAACGCTTATTACTTAAACGTCTTTCAAGATATCGTCATCATGTTCAGTGATGCACGACCTACAATAATCAAACTATAACACACCGCACCTCCAACCTAAACTTCGTATTCATAAACTTGATAAAACAATTTGTATTCGTAAACTTGATAAAATATACCAACCCAGAATCTCACAACTGAAACATTTATTACAAACGCGTTTCAAGATATCATCATCATGTTCATTGATGCATGAGCTACAATAATCAAACTATAACACACCTAACCTCCAAGCTAAACTTCGTATTCATAAACTTGATAAAACAACTTGTATTCGTATACTTGATAAAATATACCAACACAGAATCTCACAACTGAAACATTTATTACAAACGCGTTTCAAGGTATCATCATCATGTTCATTGATGCACGAGCTACAATAATCAAACTATAACACACCTAACCTCCAACCTAAACTTCGTATTCATAAACTTGATAAAACAGCTTGTATTCGTAAACTTGATAAAATATACCTACACAGAATCTCACAACTGAAACATTTATTACAAACGTGTTTCAAGATATCGTCATCATGTTCAGTGATGCACGAGCTACAATAATCAAACTATAACACACCTCACCTCCAACCTAAACTTCGTATTCATATAAACTTGATAAAATATACCAACACAGAATTTCACAACTGAAACATTTATTACAAACGCGTTTCAAGATATCATCATCATGTTCATTGATGCACGAGCTACAATAATCAAACTATAACACACCGCACCTCCAACCTAAACTTCGTATTCATAAACTTTATAAAACAACTTGTATTCGTATACTTGATAAAATATACCAACACAGAATCTCACAACTGAAACATTTATTACAAACGCGTTTCAAGATATCATCATCATGTTCATTGATGCACGAGCTACAATAATCAAACTATAACACACCTCACCTCCAACCTAAACTTTGTATTCATAAACTTGATAAAGCAATTTGTAATCGTAAACTTGATAAAATATACCAACACAGAATCTCACAACTGAAAACGTTTATTACAAACGCGTTTGAAGATATCGTCATCATGTTCAGTGATGCACGAGCTACAATAATCAAACTATAACACACCTCACCTAAAACCTAAACTTCGTATTAATAAACTTGATAAAACTACTTGTATTCGTATACTTGATCAAATATACCAACACAGAATCTCACAACTGAAACATTTATTACATACGAGTTTCAAGATATCATCATCATGTTCATTGATGCACGAGCTACAATAATCAAACTATAACACACCGCACCTCCAACCTAAACTTCGTATTCATAAACTTGATAAGTTTGTATTCGTAAACTTGATAAAATATACCAACATAGAATCTCACAACTGAAACGTTTATTACAAACGCGTTTTAAGATATCGTCATCATGTTCAGTGATGCACGAGCTACAATAATCAAACTATAACACACCTCACCTCCAACCTAAACTTCGTATTCATAAACTTGATAAAACAATTTGTATTCGTAAACTTGATAAAATATACCAACACAGAATCTCACAACTGAAACATTTATGACAAACGCGTTTCAAGTTATCGTTATCATTTTCAATGATGCACGAGCTACAATAATCAAACTATAACACTCCTCACCTCCAACCTAAACTTCGTATTCACAAACTTGATAAAACAACTTGTATTCTTAAACTTGATAAAATATACCAACACAGAATCTCACAACTGAAACGTGTATTACAAACGCGTTTCAAGATATCGTCATCATGTTCAGTGATGCACGAGCTACAATAATCAAACTATAACACACCTCACCTCCAACCTAAACTTCGTATTCATAAACTTGATAAAACAACTTGTATTCGTAAACTTGGTCAAATATACCAACACTGAATCTCACAACTGAAACGTTTATTACAAACGCGTTTCAAGATATCGTCATTATGTTATCATAAACTTTATATTTATAAACTTTAGCATCCTTTCACAAGTCCCGAATTCCTGCCAAGTTTATTGTTGCTGGTTTGACGATTACGGAGGTTTACAAAACTTTTCATTTAAAACATACGGATCACTTCGGTTCGTAACCAAAATAAGCCGTTCGTTCGGTTCTCGTTCGTCTCCGTTTTTCTATACAGTGCACGCGCATCTTCCTATTCCAAGTGTGTCGTAATACACGAATCATACTTTAAACAAAAATAGTTTCCTTTTAACTAGAGAAAAAACAAATTAATTATGTTTTGTGTTGACACTAATCATATTCGTCAGTGAGACTACCAAGGTTAGACAAATTGTACTTTTGTTAAAAACTTTATTTTTACATCGTTAAAATGTAGTAAAAGCAATAAACTAACATTTTAAGATGTTTCTGTATACTAAATTTTTATTTTTAGAGTATTTTACACCATTTCCCCCTAAAAACTACACTAACAGTCTGTTTAAGAAAAGTTATATCGTTTTTATTATTTTTTTTTTTTAAACTTGATTTGAAAAGTTTTAGTTTGAAGTACATGAATATCCAATTGTTCTATCAAAGTTTTAAAAAAAACATCTTGTGTAATGTAAATAACAATGTAAAGTGCACTAACACTAATCCTATCTTTCGTCTCACAGACTAAGGCATGAAAACAAAACAACATATAATTTGTCCAAACAACCGTGCGCCCTGAGTAAAATCGACCCTCACTCCCCCACGTGCAGATAGACGCACACTTCCTACCTGCCGCTTAATCGTTTTTCTATGAATCGCTAACTAGCCCAGTGCTACAAAACCACATTTTTTTTACTGTTAACTTTACTACAGTCAATCAACTTTATTACTCTAATCAAATATTTTCACTGTTATATTGATTCTGATTTAGTTTCTATGTTTGCATGCGTTTGAAATCACTACTAGAATTGCTTTAATTGTGTATGCTATTGTGAACGTGCTAATCCAAATAAAATGTCAATAATTATTTTTAAGTAGTCATATTTATGATTTTGTAACCTACTGAACATAAAACCGCTTACAGTTGTCACAATTGTAACGTGTTTGGACTCATTTTGCGAGGAATAATATTTAGAGTTCAGTAACTAGAGTAAAATTTAAGTAAAGTTAACAGTTAGAACAATGTGATTTTTTAGCACTAGGGACAGTTAGTGATTCATAGAAGAACGATTAAGCGGCAAGTAGGCCATGTCTGCGCGTGGGGGAGCGAGGGTCGATTTTACTCATGGCGCTCGGCTGTTTGAACAAACTATAACTTCAAAATAAAAGATCGTTCCGCGCTGAATTGCTGCGGTGCATTGGCCACTTTCAGATGGCAAGGGATTAGACTACGGTTACACTGCAACCGGATTCTGGACTGCCGTGCTCGGGCGTTGGTGGAAAGTAGTATCCCACTTCAGTCCACACAGTTTCATACGGCCAATGTAAGTTAAAATGTCATCCTCGTGTTAGAAGACAACTTGGTGAAAAAGTTTGTTAAAAGAATAATTTGGGTACGTGAGTTATTGGACAGGCACAATGGAGGTTTGTTTTTGCCTTAAGCACGTTACTTTTTTTTATCACTTACGAACGGTTCGTAATCCTCCCATCACTAGACGGTTGGTTCAGTATATTGAGCATTAGTCTAGTTGTTATTAATTAATAGTTTTGGAAATATTTTGGAACGGCTGACAGTAGAGTTAGGGGCAGCCCAGTTGGCGGAATACTCTACCACTCATTCCGCCTGCCAATTGCGTACGGTCCTGCATGAAGACATTGTTTCACAACCACTGTCTCTGACTATTCTTAAAAAATTGTCTTTTACGATATCATCTATTTTATACCTAATTTATACTTACCCATGAATAGTTTATTCAACAACAATTATATTTACATAGTAGGATTTCAAAACTAGAAACCGAAAGATAAGGAATGAGAAATGTTTTTAGTAATGCCGCGTTACGAGTCTGTTTTCGCAAAAGGGTAGTAGTTGCCTTCCTGCTGGCACCGCCAACTGTGGGCTGCCTATTACTCTACACTACCCTAAGCGTGCATCTCGCCCTTTTCAGTTAATGTTTAAGATACTGGTATTTTCGGAGAGACATTAATTCTCGAAACAGTAAATTTGATGGGATGAAATAAATTGTATGGAGTGCGCATACAGACTATGTAGAGAGCTTATAAGTTTCCTTGGCTTGGTTCATTATCATTTCTAGTTTTATGTGACAAATTAGTCAGTTAATGTCGTATGAGAATACTTATAAAGGTATAATAAACGTTAATATTGGCGAGTTGTTATCCCTTGGACGGGCCTAAGATACATTTTGTTTTACAAGTTAGTAAGTTACAACGTCGGGATGGAGTAAGTTACGTTGTCATAATTGAGTAACATATGACATGGGAGGGAGGGAGTGTGGAACTTAGTCAAAATGGAGTAAGCTACGACGCTGTGGTAGGGAGTAAGATATGACGCTGGGAAAAGGGAGTAACGTACGACGCTAGAAAAGAGAGAGTAAGGTACGACGTTGAAAGGGAGGGAGTACGATAAGTTGTCAGTGTGGGGTAACATACGCTTTGGTGGGGAGTAAGATACGACGTCAGGAAGGTAGGAGTAAGTTATGTTGTCAGTATGGAGTATCATATGCTTTCGGAGGGAGTAAGGTACGACGTCAGGAGGTAGGGATTACAATAAGTTGCCATTGTGGGGTAACATACGCTTTGGTGGGGAGTAAGATACGACGTCAGGAAGGAAGGAGTAAATTATGTTGTCAGTTTGGAGTAACATACGCTTTGGGAGGGAGTAAGATATGACGCTGGGAAAGAGGATAAACATACGATGCTAGGAAAGAAGGAGTAAGTTACGGTGACCTAATGGAATAACACACGCTTTGGGAGGGAGTAAGGTATGACGTCAGAAGGTAGGGAGCACCATAAGTTGTCAGAATGGTGTAGCATACGCTTTGGTGGGGAGTAAGATATGAGATCAGGAAGAAAGGAGTACGTTATGTTGTCAGTATGGAGTAATATACGCTTTGAGAGTAAGTAAGATAATACTGGGGAAAAGGTAGTAAGATATGACACTGGGAAAGAGGATAAACATACGATGCTAGGAAAGAAGGAGTAAGGTACGGTGACATAATGGAGTAACACACGCTTTGGAATTGAGTGATACACGGCGCTGTGAGGAAGGGAGTAGTACAAAACTCCGACTAAATTATTTCGTCTAAACATTTCAGTTACTTTAGGTTGTTACAAAAGCAAAAACGTATCCAAATCATAAAGTTTTATTTATATATTTTTCCTCTTAAAGATACAATATACAGTACTGTAGTTGAAATATGTTTATTAAACGCGTCTCCTTGTCTGGACCGCTAAACAATCTAGATCTGAATAGAATAGAATGGATAGACGTCGTCGAGGAAATGGGGTCGAAACAATATCTCAATAATATTGTAACTTGTAACTAGGAAGCCGAGCCTCGTACTGTATGCGACTACTGCAAAAAGCGTGTAATTACTTTATGTCCGGTTGTACGTCCGAAAAAATAGATTTGTTTGTTTAAACACTTTTATTTTGCCGTTTTAAATGTCAAAAGTCCCCATCGATCAAAGGTCGCGGAATTCGCCTTTACATTAATATTCCCGTTTTCATTTGTCAAACAGTAAACGTAATTAAGATACAAAATGATGTAGATTAGAGTATTTAGTAAAAAAAAAATAATAAGCTAAAAAATATGAGCAAGGCATATGCAGTGATTTGAGAACTCCACGATTTGACTCGGTGACTGGTGAGTACATGGTGTGTCGTCAGAACTCTGTAACTTTTGTACTTGGTGACAGAGGCGTGTGGGATCTCAGTGTCCTTGGTATTTAGTGACTTACTACTAAGCTACTTAGTGAATTGAGTACCATTGGCACGTGGCAAATTTGTTCACGTTTTTTAAGTGACTTTTGCATATTATGACTCAAGGGTAGAGACTTGGGAACTATATGACTCATTGGTACTATAGTCTTGGGAACTGTATGGCTCATTTGTACTAGAGGCTTGGGAACTTGACGACTTATTGGTACTAGACTCTTGGGAACTTTATGACTCATTCGTACT
>JAGFPH010000483.1:467803-491539 GCA_018207615.1 Philaenus spumarius
CACTAACTGTACTCGGACCTATTTTATTAAAATCGGACTGTACACTCGGATTTTCGCCCAGAATGAAGAAGCGCCTTAAACATTCCATATAAACTCTAGGGGTTTCAATGTCTTGATCAACATTTTCAGTTTCTATCCCAATTATTTATTTAATGCATAAATTGTCCATGTACAGTATTTAAACAGGGTGTTCCAGAACTCTCTACCAATAATTGTAGATATGATATCGTTCCTGGGCCAAATACCATTCCCTTTATCAGTATTAAAATGTCTGAAAGTCTTAATTTTTCACGCAAGCCACCTTTGACTTTTTTCACTTGCAAATTTTATATAAAAAAACGGATCGATCAGGGTTCCTACCGTCAGGGAAATGAAAAATAAGTCTGGGAAAGTCAGGGTAAATTGTTTCATATCATTGAAACCCCCCCCCCCCCATGCTAA
Organism: Philaenus spumarius; assembly: GCA_018207615.1. Lineage (NCBI taxonomy): Eukaryota > Metazoa > Arthropoda > Insecta > Hemiptera > Aphrophoridae > Philaenus > Philaenus spumarius. The sequence goes on from JAGFPH010000483.1 coordinate 468,245, forward strand.
AACTGAGGAGTCTTTCTTTTCCCCAGTTGAAACAGTTTTTTTTTTGGTCTTCATTAGGACATCTTCAGCTGTATGTTAAAAGTCTAAAAAGTGCCTGCTTTTGTCAAAAAGTATTAATAAATCCAACCTATGTTCCTTTTTTAATTATATTACAAGACCAAATGAGACTTGAGATTTTTAAACAAAATGTTATTCATAATAATCTTTATTTTATATTCAAGTGAGCCTAGTTTGTTCTGGTAAAATCTAAAACTTGAATTTTAGAATCGATTGAAGGTGATGATTATAAGAATTGTGATGCAAGTTCAGTTAAATGGACTCAGGGAATTAAACATTAAAAAGAGAACATGTGCCGTTTTAGCACTATATTCTGAGGAAACTGTTATTTTCATACTGGCAATACTAAAATCTGAAGATAAAAAATTTACTTACACCAATGAATACAGAACCTATAAGAAGCATAACGCTTATGGAGAATAGTCAGCCCTGTTGGTTGCCGAAAAAACGAGCTTAGCGCGGCAGCCGTTAGGCAGCGCTGGCTGAAAATTTCCACCCGTCTGTGACTCATCAATCCTTCGCTTCAGGTGTCACACACTTGCTGTACCGACGACAGTACCGTACCGTACCGACAGCTGCCGCGCTAAGCTTGCCAGATTGAAATAAAACTAGGCTGAATCTTTAATATGGGCGTTGCACTTCTTATAAGTTCTGTATGCATTGCTTACACTTAGCACTTAGCGTACTATGCTTATTTTAAATTGAATCTGTACTGGGTTAATAAAGTAACATACACCTGCTTTGTTTTTCTTCCGTGGATAGTGATTTGATTTATTAGCCTCATACAAATAGCATTGGTGTAGACATTTGAGTTGTTGTCACATATAGAACATACATAGTACAAATGATGCAAATATATACAGAATGCAATACAATACACATATTCACATAATGCAAGTAATATAAATAAGACATACATAACTATATAAACTATTTCACAACGATCATACAATGAACATAAAAAAACTATGTAATCTATTTAAAGCCTAAGGTAATCCTCCACCTAGTAAAATGCCCGCTTTACAAGGAAAGCCTTAAGTATATTTGAAATAAAGGTAATATGTGATTTCCAGTTGTTGTTTTCATCAATTACCTCTAACATATATTTTGATGAGTCTGTACTTGGTTCTAAATGATTAATTGAAATTTTGTCTTTTATTGTTTGCAACTGAACTACATTAACCAAGTTTTATTTTTATTCAGTTTTAGACCGTTTGCCAAATACCAATTTTTTGCCGTAATCAGTGATAAAAGTAACCGACTTTTCCAGGTCAATATTATTCTTCCCGAAAACCGGGCAAAGTGGTATGGTATCATCAGTGAACAGGACAGTTTTTGCTACCCCATTATTATAAGGCAGGCCATTTATGTAGACCAAAAACCGCAAAGGATCCAATGTTGATAACGGGTGCACACCTCGAGAATTTATTTGCCAAGAAGAGCAGTGTAATCCGTAAGAGTCTGTATAAACTACTCTTTGCTTTTTAAATGCACTGATGTAAGGAGTACGGCTGCAGAGGAGGAGACAAATGTTTACAGTAGAATTTATATTACTAAAATGTAATGCAGATGCTGCGGTAAAATAATTTCATAATATGCCGTGAGTTGGTCAGGAAAGATGAGACAAAATGAGGGGAGTGAATTACCATAATTCAGTAGGAACCCTATCGATACACTGAGTTGAAATTTTGCATAGTTTTGTAGCGTAAAAACCAAATTAAATTCTTTTGTCGTAACATTGATTGCCTGACAAATTGACAGAAATAAATCTATTATTTATTCGTTCGCAAGAAACACAAGTTGTTTGCTCGTTCGTTTTAACATACACGCATATACGATAATTCTATTTTAACAAAATAAAATATATACATTTATCTACTGGGTCACCTTTGCCTTTACCTTATAAAAGGGGAGTTAAGAAGCCTTGCGGTAACTACATTTCAAATAGAGAATCTTCGTGATTTCCTTACTGGAAAGTTATCCGAGTTGCTGATATTTACCGCTTATGTTAAGTTTGCTCCGTCAGGACGGGACCCCGGCAAAACGGGTCTGAATACGGCCTTGGCGCCATATCAGCAGTTTTTTTTGAAAAAATTGTTGAATTTCTCTCTAGTATACAAAAAAAAATTCCTGTCATCCACGCAAAATTTCTGGCCCTAATGCGCATGCATCTCGATCCACGTCACATCCACCCCGACCACACTGCCCCGATCCAAGTTCCTATGTCCGAGTATACAATAATTCGTTCGCATTTACTTCTCTGCGAGTCACCGCGGGGGTTGGTGAGCGAACCGAGCAGGTGGCGGAGCTGTAACTCTTATTGTAGGAACACACGCTTTAATGGATGTTTTGTTGGCAGCTATTCTTATAGTGTTGTTAAGTTACTAAATTGTTAACGGTTTAGCATCAAGGATAAAATGCAACCTAACTGCTAGTTTTCCACAAAACCTTTTTAACCATTGAAAAATTTAAAAGAAATCATGAAACACAGTAAGCTACTGTTTCCCAGACGGCAAATGTTCGACACACCAATAAATGTTTCAATAAAATCAGCAATTTAGATTTTTTTATTTGTTAATTTATATTACTGTATATAATCATGTATTGGTAATCTAACTAATAATTTTCAGGTGTCTTGTGTTGTATATATTGTGAACATTATATAACATTAAATTTAAAAAATAATGAATATACTATGTACAACTAGAATATTTTATATGTTTTAACTGTATAGTTTCTACTAACATTTCCCGTCTTATTTGATCAATTAGAGTGGTTTTCCGTTTAGGTAATGAAACCACTACCGTATTAGTAGTGTAGTGTCTTTAGTTGTTCATGTTTCTGTGGAAGTAGTTTTAGAAATTAACATCTTGAATGCAATTGACACTCTCTACTGGAAAAATATTATGTCCCAAATAACTCTGTGTCTGTAGTTGAATGTCATTAAATTTGCTAGTATTAAATTCGTTAGATGTAAAGATGAAAAAATTTTATAATAGTGGCAGTTGATATAGTTCCAATAACTGCCACAGGGATGCATTGTCGCTAGTATAGTACCAAGTATATCCGCTTTGGTGCGCTGGTAAAACTCGCACGAACCAATAACGTTTTAGGTCTAAAATTGTATTAATTATAGCCAATGTCAATGGGTTACAGGAATGGAGATGAATGTAAACTCTACCCCAACGAAAATCGGGCTGAAATGTTCACAGAATAAAGAGAAATTGTTTAAATTATCTTTGTTTCATCAAAGTGGAAGTACATGACAGACCAGCCTATAGTATACGTTGTCCAAGCAGCGATTTTCATTGCGGCTCGCGGCTGCTGTACAAACGGTGCGATTAAAGCATGCGCAATTTGACTTTGAATTGCAACGGAACCGGGACTTTAGTGCGTTATTAGTCGCAGGACTGACACAGTGGGCACTATAGCGATTTAAGCTGCTCGCACACTGCACCGACCGGCACGGGCAACCAGAATTTTTATAAAAATCAAATGCATGTTTCTTTATGGAGGTGTGTACACTATACACCGACCATCATCAGACGATTCCCTACTTTAGCAGTTTTGAAAAAAAGTCGGAGTTAAAGAACTTTTGGACAAACCGCGGCGTGCCGTGCCGATCGTATTGGTCGAAACTATTATCGGTGACAAGATGGATGTAGGTGTACTTATTTCTTTGTACAAATTATCAAATGAGCTATATTATAATATAAGGCTATTTAACCTTTGATGTTCAGGTTCCAAAACGTTTAGAAGGGATTCAAATTTGTCATGTGTCATCCTAAAATATTCAAAAAACTTTATGTCATCTTCAACTAGGTCTGGAAAAGGGTGCTTACTCGCCAAATGTAAGACTTTTCGTGTTAATATTATGAGACCAAAATCGACGTTACTTTTCTTGCTTTTCTTCTTCTTCCAAAAGAAGTGCACATACTACTATAGCTAGCTCTTCATCAACGTCCATTGCACTTTGTTACAGTACAAGAAACAGTTGCAACACAATCACACTCGACGAAACTGAGTACACAAATGCTTTCCTCTTCTTGCCAGTCACATGGTAGCACCTTGTAAAATATTTCCAATCCGTCTTCATCGAACGTACCCCCGCGGTGCAGTGTGCGCTTAGCTTTTCTGTTTAACGGAAGAGTTCTGTTTGTTTATTTTACGCTTTGTCAATTCTCTGTCCCTTCCTATTTTTTATCCGCTACATATTTTCGAAACACCAACTTCTTTCTGTGCTTAAATATTGTCTTTAGGTTTAGTTGTCTTTGACTCGTAGTTTTTTCTTGTAAAGGAATCCTACTTGGATATTTTAACTGGAAATGTTTAAATAGCCTACTCGAGTATAACTATAGGCAATGAATACTTGATGTTAAGTATGCATTGCTATAGGCCCTGATCTAGGGACTTCCATTAGAAACTTTAATTGGGCGTCATATTCGAAAAAAAATGCTGATTTTATAAAATTTTTAAATCCACCAACATATACAATATAGACAGCATTCCTTCAAAATGAAAGGTCAAACATTTTTCTATCTTTGTTAGAAGCGTAGAAATCCTGCCATTTCCAAACTTTTTATTCATCTTGTATAGGCCTATCCTATTAAATAAATCTCTGGAAGCCAGTCGGATGCTTTTTTGATATATATTTCTTGCTGTAAATTTATTCTCCATTGTTTTTTGGTTATTAATTAATTACTTTTTATCATGCATAATTAACAACTACAAACATTTTCATTTTATTTCGTTAAAATCTTAGCTACTGGCAATAGATTTGCGTAGGCCTTCACCTTCCACCTTCATCAGTAAAACTGGCATAATGCAAAGACATTGTGCAAAAAAAAAACAAAAAATCATTTTCTGAAGCAACCGTTGTAATGGGTTTCAGAAAGCTGATTCACGCAGCTTGTAGGTAAACACCCTTGCTTATGACAACCTTATTTTAGTGGGTTTGTTTTCACTGTTTTTCCCAAATCCGGATTTAAAGTCTGGACGCTCCTAGGCCTAAGAGTTTTTGCCGCCCCCCTCTTCTACCATTGGTTTTCCTCTTTCTAAACCAATCTACTTCCCCCAAGTCGATTTTCAAAAGAAACCTGTGCGGGATCGGTTTCACAAGCTGCCTCGTGAAGTGACTGAAGATACAGTCGGTAAATTTCCACTTTTGTTTATATTGTCATTCACATTTATACATTCAGCAGTGCGTGAAGAAGGACGTAGTTTTAGGAATTTGCTTTATAACTTTTTCGTTTCTTTTCTCTTTTTCTTCACGCTTTGTTTTTTAACTCTGCGCCACTAGGTTTTGGTTTATGGCTCATTGTAGACACTGCTGAAATGGCTGCTATAAACATTAACATTGCGCTTACGCCTCGGGTCGACCTAGCCAGTAGAGACACACTGATAGCCGAAGCCGAGCGTATGACCCGAGCCACACGCTCTGCACCAATGTCTATGTGTCTACGCCTACTGTAACTCATTGTAAAACTACATGAAACTTCAATCAACAATAATTATGTATTCCATTAAATTGTTTAAAGTACAATTAAATGAAGACTTTTCTTAACTCATCATATAAATTTTCTTTTTTATTTAAACAATTTATTTTTTAGCTGGCGCCTCCTAGCACTGTGCGCCCCTATGCCAGCCCTGGTTTTGCCTATTTCACTCATAACTTGAAACACAACTTTTTGGAATGGTCTGTCAGACATCAGAACAAGGCAAGACATACCAAGATAGTTTTAAACAATTAATATTTATCTACATTCTGTGTGTATTTTAGCTGGATGTTCGATGAAGTAGAGTTTAATGCAGTCACCTCTTGGCCTTGTATCGCGTTATTCTGCGAACTATACAGTACATAAAATCATTACAGGTCTTATATATTTATATTAAGGTATTGCTGCGGTTTTGTAAAATTTGTACCTTTCCCATAAAAGAAATGTTAAACTTAAACACATTTGGCGCTGTCAGTTGTTATCACAAAATGTCTCTCTTAGTAATATCATTTCTTGAGAATGATGATGTTTTCCTTAATTCGAAACAATACGACCGTTTGTATAAGTATAATACTTGACGGAACTCGATGTGAAATTAACCACAAACACAGTATTTAAATACAGTAATGTTTATTGAGTCTAGTAATAGTAAGTCATGATTTACGGCATTTACTAAGTAACTTGACACAGACTAAGAACATCATATTTAGGGCAATAAAACATTACTTGGCATACAAAAAAACTGACGCTAACTGGCTCGGCTGATTGTAACATTCGTGTTGTGTCATTCAACCTGGCTCAGATAGTTGGCAACATTCGTGTTGTGTCGTTCAACCTGGCTCAGATACTTGGCAACATTCGCGTGGTGTCATTTTACCTGGCTCAGATAGTTGGTAATATTCGAGTTGTGTCGATCTACCTGGCTCAGATAGTTGGAAACATTCGTGTTTGTGCCGTTCTACCTGGCTCACATAGTTGGCAACATTCGCATGGTGTCATTCTACCTGGCTCAGATAGTTGGCAATATTCAAGTTGTGTCGTTCTACCTGGCTCAGTTAGTTGGCAACATTAGAGTTGTGCCGTTCTACCTGGCTCAGATAGTTGACAATATTTGTGTTTGTGCCTTTCTACCTGGCTCAGATAGTTGGCAACATTCGCGTGGTGTCGTTCTACCTGGCTCAGATAGTTGGCAATATTCGAGTTGTGTCGTTCTACCTGGCTCAGTTAGTTGGCAACATTAGAGTTGTGCCGTTCTACCTGGCTCAGATAGTTGACAATATTTGTGTTTGTGCCTTTCTACCTGGCTCAGATAGTTGGCAACATTCGCCTGGTGTCGTTCTACCTGGCTCAGATAGTTGGCAATATTTGAGTTGTGCCGTTCTACCTGGCTCAGATAGTTGACAACATTTGTGTTTGTGCCGTTCTACCTGGCTCAGATAGTTGACAATATTTGTGTTTGTGCCTTTCTACCTAGCTCAGGTAGTTGGAGATATTCGAGTTGTGTCGTTCAACCTGGCTCAGATAGTTGGCAATATTCGAGTTGTGCCATTCTACTTGGCTCAGATAGTTGACAACATTTGAGTTGCTCCTTTATACCTGGCTCAGGCAGTGACAACGTTCAAGTAGTGCTGTTCTGTTTGGCTCAAGTGGTTGACAAGATTTGAGTTGCCCTGTCAACCTAAAACCGACCCGACCCAAGTCTGTGTTAAGCTGCCTAGAAAATGTCATAACTGGTGACACCGTGGTAGCCTAGATTCATTAAAAGTTAGAAAATATTATGTTTGTGTTTGATTTATGATATTTTTATTTGTTTTTTTACAAATAGAATCGCTATTTTGAAATAATATTTTCATTTGTTTTATTTGTTACAATTAAAGTACTAGTAACGAAATTAATCCATACTTATTTGTGGTAGCCTAACTGGATTGTTTATAAATATATATATTTACCTTTATGATCTGTCTAACAATCCTGATTTTTCATCGTCTTTAAATGACGGCCGTTTTTAATCTATATATGTTTTTAATGTACATTAAGTGTCATGTGTGTATAAATGTTTTAAATGTTTTTATTTGTGACAAAGTTCCCAATGTGCGAACAGCTGAAATTTGAAAATGACTGAAAAAATAGTCGAAACGGCCGTCATTTAAAGACGACAAAAAATCAGGATTGTTAGACAGATCATAAAGGTAAATATATATAATGAAATTAAAGAAAAAAGAATATATGTTTTGCATGTTTTTTTTTCTCAAATAAGCCGTACGCCTAAAATGAAAAATGATTGAAAATATGTTTACGTTTAACATTATTATTATGGATAATAGATCCAAAAAAGGAAAAGTAGAGCAGAGACACATGGAGGACTTTAGGTAATAATTACCTGAAGGAGCGTAACTTTTGCTATGACAATAAGAGAAAATCAACACAAAATCATACCCAAAACCATCAGTAAGAATTAGTTAGTTAGGCCTAGCGCCCTGTAGTCAACCTAAATGTAAATTAGAGTCTCCATTATGAAATGTAATTGTAGATGTATGTAGAGAGTCTTCGATAGGTAGAGTAAACAGAAAATAAGTTGACCTGTAGACTGCTGAGGTTCCAGAGGGTCTTATCACCCTGTCATTGGCAAATACTCACTTCCCCTCCGCCACTGGTACCAGTCAGTGATCAGCTTAGTGCTCACCGTAAATCCCAGTGCTAACGAACAACTAAGACCTGGCCAACTTATTTTCTGCTTTTATAATCAGGATAACGGTTAAGCTCTTGCCGTAGTGACTCTGTGTGTGATACAAAGAACAGTCAATAGTTATAAGTTGGTTATTTAGACGGGTAGAAAGAGTTTCGTTGTAGTAGCCTAACAGAAAATGGTTTTGTTTCAGTTCCTTCCTTGTCATTGCATGATCTCAGGCTCAACTAACAGGTACTTAGCTGTTGAATGTCTTGATGTCTATAGTCCCTTCCTTAACCTCACCCCGAACAGTCTAACTGTTTTGTCCTCACCATTTCATTCTTCATTCTCTTATATATTTCATTTCTCTCAGGGCAGTTTCAAGCTTTTTCTAATCTTATCCGGCCGTTTTCCTGGCAATTGATTACAACCCGATTCTTGCATGGCTGATGGTGGCCTTCTAGATGGTAGCAATTTTCTAGTTCAGTTCAGTCCGTGGTGTAGCGGATAAATACGATTTATAATAAAAGAGTTTATATGTAGTCGTTATAAATTTGCATCTACAACTTTACAAAACACTGTAGCCTACAGTAATATCTAAAGTGAACCTTTTCCAAGAAATGCTTAGTAGTCGGCATACAGAACTGCCAACACATTTTTCTTGGTTTCAAATTGTATACATTATTTTGTTTCATAATTTTATTTATCGCATTGAGCTGATAGAAATGGATTTATAACTATTATATAGGCTAGGATCTACATAATTAAATTGAGTACGATCTTCTCCCAATCCTAGTGTTGTCTTATAAATTATGTGCGTTGGTGCGTTTCAGAGATATAAGAAAAAAATCGCACATTTTGATTTTGAGTTAAGTCAAAGAAAAAATTTAGTTAAAACCAAATTTAAAAAACTTAATGATATCCACATTCGGACTTTCCTAACCTTTAAAATGACATATTCAGAATAATTTTCTGATCATTATTACTCCAGTAATCTTCTTACGCCTTTAACATTGCTCTTATGGGAGTTGAAATTCAAGATGGTGTCGAGTCTTAAGATAGTCACTTATGAACAATAATGCCACTACTGATAAATGCTATGTTCTCTGTTGGAAATCGCTGATAACTCGTCCCAACAGCTCTTGATCAATCAAACCCATCTGTTCGTTAATGGTGTCTTTCAGCTCCAATAAAGTTTATGGTTTGTAAATATAAACACTCTTTTAAACACCCCATGGAAAAATATTACATACATACAAGTCACATCGTGGGGTCACTGAACATGACGGAACATGTTCCTCACAACTGCCATGGTTTTGTCGATATCGTTCGATGTTGCACCATCTTGTTGAAAATAAACATCTCTAAAAGCTTAAAAACCGATGGAGGGTCAAATTGTCACTTGACACTGTGTCATTCGAAACCTCTGTTTGAAATGACGAATCTGTAATCACATCACAGCAGATATTTTATTACCATTTTAATATCGTTATGAATAATTTAAAATCCAAAAATTTGGAAAATTTTAGATTTTTAAAAAAGTTGGAATTTTCATATTGAAATTAAATTGCACAAAAAAAAACTAAAAAACTCCAACTCTTGGTTTGGGTTTCGAAAGTTTTTGTTGTTAATTATCAACATTCACAAATAACTAGCAAGTTTTTAAACCAAATCAAAATATTTCTGTACCAAATAAATGCATTGTCTTCTTTTAAACGATGTTATGGGAAATTTAGTTCCAACCCTTGTTATTCAGGCGACACTGACTCACCATGCCATGCACTGTGCTAGGTCAACAGCCAGTGTAACCAGATTGGGGTATTTTTCCCAAAATAGGGAAATTTTTAAGCGGGAAATATTGGGAAAAAGTATGGGGAATTTTTTTGAATAATTTTCAATAATATTGAAATTCTTGTAAAAAAAATTGGGTCTGCGTCGGACCAGACGGTGGAAGTTATACTTCTTTGGTCATCCAATGGTATAGACAGGTAGACCTTTATTGATTTAATATATTTTGAGAAAAACTAGTAGAGTAGCCCTACTATTTTGTAGATGATAGCCTATTCTTTTATAAAAACACTAACCAACACTGAAGGCATATTTTAAAATTAATATCCCATTTTTTCCTTCTTTGTTACATACGCTTATGAATACTATCATTGCATCTGTTTGGTTGGTCAAAGTTAGTCTGGAGACCATGATCAGTGCTCACTTACTACACCCAACAAAATGAATGAGCTCCCGAAGTTTCTGCATATCGTCGTGAATCACCCTGCATATAAAATTTGTAATGACTGCTGAAAACGTGTTCAGGGGACCATGATCAGTGCTCACTTACTACACCCAACAAAATTAATATTGCATTGTCATCGGTCCTTGATAAGTGTGCAAAGTTTCTAATCAATCCGACGTTTTGAAGTATAGGAAAGTATACGAATATAGGAAGAAAGGTATAAAAAGGCATTTTCCGGATTTTACTCCTAACGCATGACGCGGTTTCTCGACCGACACCCCATCCCGATTACAACGCAAAGAAGTATAACTTCAAAAATTAAAGTACTCAATATAACATGTACAGTGTTAAAAACCCTACTTAGAGAAGTCCATTTTAAAAAAAAAAAGTTCTGAGGGTGAGCCTACACACTCTCCACTGGGATTTATTCCACACAACATAACCCAGAGCCCTTTTCTGTGCATTGAAACCCCCACCATATTAGTTGGGAAATATGGTCAAAATTGTTGCAAAATTTTAGATTTTGCCACCCCCCACCCAATAATTTTTTGTAGCAGCATCCCTATTTAGAACAACAGGGGACATTGTGTTTTAGACATGTTACTATTTTTTTTTTTTTTGGGTTTAAAGGCGAAAAACCTGGGTGGTTATCATCGCCTGTGAACATGTTACTAAACATCTCGACTAAGTTAGATTATTTTCATGAGTCTATGATATAATATGTTCAACTTTCCTGCAGTCTCGATAAAATATATATCATTAAATCAACCGAGTTCTGTTCATTTCAAAACGTTTCCCGTGGGTCACTCTGAACATTGGAGTGTTCTGTAAAGTTAAACGTTGTACGCATATGTTGAAAATAAAAGTAAGTAATAAGCGAGTACTTACAAGTACTAGTCGCTCGCGAGTTTCTTAGGCCTGCCTTCTCAAGGTCGACTGTGCTCACCGAGTGATGCATTTACTCGAGTGGTATTGCACACCCTTAATTGTTAATTTTATTGTAAGTTCATGTTTAGAGAATGATTGACGTTATTCATAAAGTATTTACAGAATTTAGCCCCATTTAGAAACTTTTCATAAGATCAATGCGATTCATAAAAATGTGTAAACAAATAATTAATTGTAGGAAAATATGACTCTAAGGAAAGTCAGGGTAGTGTTTCTTGGGAAAGGCTCATTTTGGCCTTTCGACTTAAAAGTTATAGAAGTAACGTAGGAACGAATTGTAGTAATGTGACGATAAAACTTAGTTTAGGGTTTTCTCTTCTGCTAAAACTCAAAACAATAAACATTTGTTAATGGCATTACAAAAGAAAATATAACAATAAAAAACATAATTGAAATAATGTTACAAGGAAATGATAAAAATGAATGCAAACCGTCTATGTAAATAATATACATAAAGTAGCCTAACAGACCTTCTGTGTGGTATAAATTGCAAGCAAATGAATCAGATATAGACACTTGGTTTCAACAGACACTTGACGACATTCTTGGTACAGTTGCAAGATTGAAACTAAACATACAATACGGGGTGTTCCATCTAAAATGTTACAATAGCTAACTTTTGAACTATAAATATGACAGAGTACTTTAAATGGGGAACCTTCCTTTCTTTTCAATGAATTATAAATCCATTTTGTTAAATTTAAAAAATTTCCACCAACTTTGAAATTTCTTAAGAAACACCCTTCATTTTATGGGTTTTTCAGAAGTAAAACCATATTTTAAGAATGTTTTATTCTTGGGTATTTTTTAAAATCTTTAGCCGTTAGGAATTACAGGCACATAAAGTTCAGGAAATATTGAACTGGACTTGTGAAAAGATATACTTGATCGAATAAACTTGATCAGAAAATCTCACAACAAATACGATTATTACTCAAACGCGTTTCAACGACAATGTTTGTTATTTTCAGTGGTGCACGAGCTACAATAATCAAACTGTAACTGTTGAATTATTTATTCTATTGATATTATAACTACTAACTCAATAGTTATAGTCTGATTATTGTAGCTCGTGCAACACTGAAGATGACACCATTGTCGTTGAAACGCGTTAGTAATAAACCTATTTGTTGTGAGAATCTGTGTTCAAGTTGTATTCTATAAAGTATGCAGTAGTTATTAAATTTTTAAGTTTATAATTAAATAATCATTGTTCTGAAGGTATAAAATAAATAATAACGTTGTTAATGGCTCGCTTTTTCATGTTTTTAGAAGTTTTGTTTTTTGTTTTAAACATCAATTACAATGATTTTATTTATTGATTATAATTTTATTTTTTTTCAAGAATTTAATAAATAATTTAAATTTATTTATCTTCTCCGTGCGCTTCTATTTCTTAACTAAAAAAAGTGTCATAGAAAATGATCAGTTTTTGGACTGCATTTTGAAATGGTCGAAGAGATTGCCTAAGTATCAATTCACAAAATGTACAGCTAGAACCCTTTGATTTCATATTCCACATGATCTACATTGCCATTTGGGTTTTTCTACCTTCTCCGAAATTCTTTATTATTTTATGTTCAAAAACTTGTGAAAAAATACTCAAATTGTAATATCTATCATAAGCAATGATCGGTCAAATTTTGGTTTCTTAAAATAAAAGCGTTTAGTGATAGTTCATTAAAATTTCAAGAACCAAAATTTTGTAGTTTAGGTGTCGGCATTTTGAAACGGTACCATGTAATTCAATTTTTTTTCCAAGTGTTTACTTAAAAAAAAACTTTATAATCATCTGACCTTCGGGCGTCGCTGCTATTTGAAAAAAAAAATATGTTTAGGTTATTTAAGTAGGAAATTGTGGGGTTTCAGTTTGAACCAAGAATCTTAACTAATTTGTTTGCTTTTTTATAAATACTGCACGGTGGTCAGTTTCATTTTTGATAAATAGGGCCTACTAGCTGAAAAGAAAAGTCCTATATTTTGACACATTCTTAGAATTTGCAGTTAAGGAAGCAAACCAATGGTAATACTTTGCTGCCTGTTGGTTTGACAGCGATAATCATTTTAACTGTTTTCTAATCTATCTACATAAAATTTGGCCAAGTCGCAGAACTTGCTTTTCAGCCGCTAGTCCGTCGTTCAAAAATGAAAAAAGTATTTAAGTCATGTTATAAGGATTTCCGACTCCAACGGTGATCGGGTAATTTTCTGTATCGCTATTATAATAAAAAGTCTGATATTTGAGATTTGAGCAATGAGCTACTTCTCCAACTTCGTTAGTTTAACCTAAGTAAAGACTTGGAAACATTTTTTTTGTTAATAATAACTGAACATAAATTTTAAAATATAAATTGAATCGTTAAATTTTACAGTTAAAATTCAAATAAAATGATGTCCTAAAATAGAATATATTACTTGTTCAGTAAAAAAGGGTTTCTTCAGAAAAATTCTGAAAAAGCTGGATTTTTTAACCTTGATATTTTGTTGATAAGTAAAATGTAAAAAGTCCCCCAACGATCTGCCGTTTAAAATTTTACAGCTGGTCAAAGTCACAAAACCTTTACGGAATATGTTCTTCTAATAGACAATATGCACTCAGGGATATGTATTTTACGTTACAACCTAAAATAATAAGGAATTTTTTCTTCTTGTACCTGTAGACCATGATATAAGAAAAGTTAAATCCTCTATATGTTAAGTGTATCGATGAAGGCATATTACATGCATGTGGATATATTTTGAAAAGGGTTATTCTTATGAAAAAGCCACAAAACCACTTTATGAGCTACAAATTTTACTCTAGCTGACCTCATTTTGTTTGTGACCGTAGATTTTTTAAGATCGTCGGGGACTTTTTACATTTTATTTTTAAGTTAATTTGTCTGGACTAATGTTGCAATTTGCTACATATCTAGAGAGGCTGTAAATGTTGTCATGCTGTCCAACCTATATTCCGTGATCTATTCTACCCCTTACTATATGTTAGCTTGATGTTCGATGTTTATCCCACTGGATAAGGTTAGGTGTTTGATGTTTAGCTCCTATTTGCACATTCACTATCGCATCTCTATGAAAAGTTTCATCCAGGATTAAATTGTTTAATCTGGCTGGAACTTGAGTATAGTTGTGTTTTTGTATCGTATTATCGATTCATTCTTATATGGTAATGGTGGACATAGCTTCCTTCTATACTGTATGTGCACTTCTCAAACTCATAAATCTTCTTCAGTGTGATTTTCTATTTCTTTATAATTGTACTTGATGTAAATATATGTATATACAGGGTACCTCAAGAGTCTGGAAAGAGCTCTGCTTTAGAAGATACGAAGATGGAAAAGTCAAAGTCAAACTACTTTTTGTTATGAGGTTTCATCGGAGTAGAATATTGTACAAACTGAATTTTGATTCTTTTTAGTTAACCGAATCAGCAGTGAAGATTTGTGTAAATACTCCGTTCTTCTTGAACACAAAGCTTGCCAAATGTAAAAGATAGATGTGTACCATGAAATTACAAAGTATTTTTTAAGAAAAAGGACAACAATAAATAAAATGTTCTGCATAAAAACACAATAAAAAACTTTGATTCGAATGTTGTTTAACAAATTTAAATATCACATCCTATCTAAAACATAAGTTATTACCACCTATCTAACAAATTTAGTTATTTCCACCTATCTGAAAAAATTAAGTCGTCCTACTTATTGTAAAACGGTGAAAGGTTTTTAAAAAAAAAATCTGTGCTTGTTTTCAAATACAGTACTTAAAGGACTATGAATTATTCCACATTTACAGTTTTTGAGTTGTAGCTTATACTGTAAAATATCTGGGCCTTACACAAATATAATTTCTGACATAAGAAGCAAATCAATTTGTCCTCACCACTTCGTCAAGAATATTACCCCCTTCCAGTGAAGGATTTAAAATTCAGTTTTGCTGAATACCGTTCTATTTACTACCCTTCTAAATTTTAGAAATATTTAATTTGAAATTTGTAAACGACCTTACCATGAAAATCGCCCGATAATAAAAAGTAGTTTACGACTAAAAAGTCTGAAATTTGTGTTTAGTAGTTGAGGACAAAACATAAAGCTGCCTACAGACTTTTGAGACGTCGTGTATAAATATATCTGGATAAGTGTGTTTCTTCTCTCTTGGATGTAATGGCATGCTCTGGTTCTACGTTTATACTTATTATATGTTCATTTTGCACTTTGAAAGAGAACCAAAAGTCTGGTTCGAAATGATGTTAAAGTTTTAGATAACTGTAATCTTCATTCTTCATTGTTTGTTGGTGAGATTGTTTCTTGTAAAAACCATGTTTTATTTTACATTCGTTGTTATGTATTCATTTACTCATGTTATTTTTCCAATAACCTATTTTGGTTGATTTAAAAAATGTATTAATGCGGATGGTTTACTTATTTTTTAACTGCAATATTTTTGAAAATATGGATTCATATTTTTAAAGTGGGAGACAGTTGTGTAAGGTGCAAAATTATCAGTACGACTTATTTAATCAATACAGTTTGTTTGATTTGTCGATTTAAAACTAAAATCGTTTTAATTTGATTATGTAGCTTGTGATCCACAGTTGAAAAAACCTTAGTTTGATAAGTAATTTGGTCGACCAGTTTTATAAATTGATGACCAAAAATTTTATATTCTAATAATTAGATATGGCAGAAACGGTAATTCAGAATATCTTTACTTCTTGTCTGGTAGTAAAGAAGACAATTAGTTTGCGTAGTTATAATAGTCATCGAATAATTACATTTACTTATAAGCATATCAAAGTTTTAGGTTAGGTGCAAATGACAATGACATAATGTGTATGTACTGTATTATACCGAAATGTTTGATAACTAACTACAATAATGTCACATTTCTGTATAATCCGCCAACAAATTTGAAATTTTCCATACCAAACTAAGCACTTTTTCACAATGGTTCATGAGCTACATGGTCCCATTAAAAAGAAATTGAGTTTTAAATCAAAAAATTTCAGCAAACTTTATGGTCACTGATTTGAATAAAAACCCCGAACCACAAAACAAGGAACAAAAACAATAACTAAAACACTAAATTGTAAGTTGTGTTTAATACGTTTAGGGTAACGTATTAAACATAACTTTCAATTTAGTTGTTTAGTTATTGCTTTTGTTCCTTGTTTTGTGGTTCGGGGTTTTTATTCAAATCAGTGTTATTTTGTCGCCACAGTGCTCTTTTATTTGTTTAAACTTTATGGATGCAATTTTTCACTTTCAATTCCAAATAACCGTAAGTTTTCAAATAGTTATGTTAACAACCTTTGAAACGATACAGCACACGACAATATCATAAAATCTTTTTTGTTAATACAAAATTTAAACCGGAGTACTTTTGGAAATAGAGAGGGTATTGCGCAACTGTTTTGGAATATCTTGTAAACTATTTTTTAATTCTTTGAAAAATAGTTTTGAAACGATACCCGATACAACAATATTGTAAAATTCCAAATAGCAGATAAATTTACAAATTTGGTTAACCTATGTATTTTGAAATTTTGGTTTGTAAGGGTGGAAAGAGGTAATCCCTTTTAGAATATATTTCAAAAGGTTTTCCCCTAAGAATAATAAACCATTTTACAGATCAAACATTTTTGTAAATTGTATGGAGTTTAAGTTACTACAGCTTAAAAAGAAAAGTTGAGAAAAGTTTCTTAAAAACCTTATAGTATAGAGGGAAAGTGAAACAATTTTTATCAGTAAATGCGGAAAATGTATAAAATACCCTAATTTGATTAATATATTCTTATTTCTCATTGGGCGACCCCTCCTTTGAATCTGTGTTTTAATGATAGTGAATTTAAAAGAAGTACTAAATCATCCGCATTTAAGGTTTTTAAATAAAGTGTGTTTAATTATAGCAATTTTAAAATATGGGAAAGTATAGGTAAGTGATGTTATGCAGTACGGTATGCAGTATATATGTGTTTGCTGCAGGAGAGGTAAGGTCGGGTGACATCGGAGTTTAGAGCAATGTTGCCTAACAGAAATAGATCATTAAGACACTGAAAGGAGCTCTAAATTTAGAAATCTTGAAGGTGATAAAAATACCAGAGCTTACCTAATCGTAGCATACACGTGATTGTTGTAGATTGGCTGCCATCTTGTTATTTTTTCAAATAAGCCTGTGTTTTTACTGTTACATTAATGTATAAAGTTTATTAAAATTAGAAAATATTATGATGTGATTCTTTCATAAACTAAACAGTATTGAATGTAGTGTAGTTGTACTATCTGACATGAAAACATTACATTACTTCGATACTTGAGCCTTCTGCCTTCTATTAGAGAAACATATCGTCCCTATGGAAATATGTGGGGGGGGGGGCAAATGATGGCTGTCTGTTCCTCGAAATATTTATTTATCTATTCAACATTGGGTTTTTTTTTTTACAAAAAGTATTTGTATAAAACAGGTCATATACACAAATTACATCACATTGGAACAATACACACAAAGTACAATTAAACAACAAGCAGCTTAAAAAACATAAAAATATACGGTAAAATAATTAACATAAATACACGAAGTTGAAAAAAAGTTAATAAGATAAAACACATTGTAAAAAAAAAAAATCACATCTATCATAAAATAGTACGATCATGATGCACAAACTCATCCATTGAGTAAAAGGATCCAGACAATATAAATTGTCTAAGACTGTTTTTAAAAATCCTGTAGTTTAGTGAATTTGGAATGCATTTAGGAAGCTTATTCGTGAACTTTTCACCAGCTTATGAGGGAAGTTTACTGTATAAGTTTAACCTGTGCTGTCTGGCACGACACTCACAAGCTTGTCTGGTGCTGCAGTTGTGTATATCCATATTTTTTACATGATCACCTTGAACTTAAAAATGCAACATTTCAAGTATGTAAATACATGGAAGTGTAAGTACTCTGAATTTCATGAAATAGTTTTTACTATGTTTTTTTTTTTTTGGCCCAACGAACCTTATGGCTCTTTTTGCAAGACAAACACTCTTTTCATATTCTGAACTGATGAGTTTTCCCAAAGAAGAGTTCTGCAGTTCAAACTGAATTACAATTAAAACTGATGTTCAGGTTTATGAAAATGTCCCGGGAGACCTAAATGATAAATGGGGGCCATTTAGTTTGTCTTTTGATAAGCTTTAAAATGATATGCCACATGACCTACCTTTACATTTGACATTTTAATCCCCCCCCCCTCCTTCATCTGCCAAAATCATAGGCAGTCAGATATGTTGCCCTAAAATGCAAAGTAAAATTGTTTTTGTTTTCTGCTTATTAGAACCAAAGCAGGTTAGCATGATATATAACTGTTTTAAATTTCCATCCATCTGTCTTGGTGTTACCATCAATTATATCGGCCATTTTTACTGCTATCGACACACAATTTAGACCAGTACATACTTCTTACGCATGGTTCATAGGTCAAAAAAAAAAAAATACTTAAAAGAAAGTAGGCATATAAAAAACACGGATACACACAAATACAGGTTGTAGCAAAAATTGTGTTTACGAAGTTCTGGAGTTGGTTTCCCACATCAAAACTAAGAAAGTTCTCATAATTTATGTCCGGAAATGCTTAGTTTCTCAGATATCAGTAATTTAAAAAAAAAATATTCCTTATCTCTAGAACAGTTTGAAGGATCGAAGTGAAACTTTGATTGGCAGTTAATGAAGTTAACGAATAACCAACCTAACCCAATAAACCTTTTCAAAATGGCTGCTGCTTAAAATTAAAAATATCAAGATACATTTCTTGTAGCTCTTTTAATTTGCTATCAAGTATTGTAATTGTGAAAACAATCCGACGGACGCAGGATAACTGTTTGAAGGACACAACATGCCCAGTGGCGGATTACGAGCTCAGCGGCCCATCAGTTTGCGGCGCCCCTACAACTTGCATGATGGATATTAAGTTAAGATCAACTAAAATAGGAAAAAACTGGGCCGATGAAATTTGTGTATACATTTAGGCTTATACCAATGACATTAATTGGTAAAATGTCCTTTTAACCCTATAACTGGCAACCATAATGCGTTTTTTTTCGTGCTTCAAGCATTTTGTTAAATTTGCCAAATATAGTAATTATATCCCAATCCAAAAGTGTTCAGTATATTTTTGGAAGAAAAAGTTCCAAAGAATTCAAATATGCAACTAAATTTTTTTTTGTCTAAAACTTTAAAAGTTATTAGCTCAGGAAGCGCAAAATGTTTAGTAATGGAAAAATCCAACTTTATGCCTTCATTTCAAATAGTAAAACGTTTTTGTCATTTTTGTACATCTGTGAGCTGCTGAGCTCCCCGCTTACTGCACAGCCAGTGTTGCCAGATCGTGCAGAACAAATTCATGGAAATTTTTAAGAATTCAATGGGCCTCTTGGAGCTTGCTGCCCTAGGGACGTGCCTAAAGGGTAATCCGCCACTGAACATGCCTATGCATTATTACCATAAATTTTGAAGCCAACAAACTAATGAGCTTAGTCCGATTGTTTTAACAGTTACAATGTTTGATAGAAAATTAAAATTGTTCATACATTTTTTAGCAGTTGCAATTTTTAACAGTTTATTGAATTAGATTTAGAGAAAAAATATTTTGCTAAAAAACAAATGGTGGATATGTGTGAAACTAGACATTACTTGACATATGTTTTTAGGGGTTTTTTTGTTGTTTTGATGTAGAAAACCAACTTCCTAAAGTTTCGGAACAAAATTTCATGACACACTGTTTATAAAATTTATAAGATTTTAAATGTTTGTTACAATCAAACCTATTTAAATATCGTCACTCTCAGTTTACATTATTATAACATTACACAAACACATCCTACCTATCTACCTGGTGATGTGGTGATGAATCTTTAATTAATAATGTCGGTTTTATATTGTCAGGCTTAGTGATGTACGCAATGCATGTTGAAATGGTTTTTAACCGTACGTTGAAGTTTGTAAACTTGAAATTTCTGTTCACCGTAAGAATATTCGTAAATGATAGGGTCAATGTACGGTGTGCTGAATCTGACTGAAATATTTTGTGCAGGCCTACCACCGCAACACAGTAGTGTGGCTTCATTAGCGACTTCGAGCTATTACCAGCAAGGCGACCAGCCGCAACAACACAGTCCGGCAAAGTACCCGGAGAATGGTCACGACACGCTTTCTGACTTTGTCACATTTGTATGTCAAGAAGCGGAAAACACGCAGCAAGGAACTCAGGTAAACCAACCGTTCATTTAAATAAAATTTTATCAGTCTGTTTGACATTTGTATAGGATAGGAGAAATATTAAGACTAACAAGACGTAGGAAATGTAAAAACAACATGAATATAAATTAAAAAAGAAACACAATGAGTAAATTTTAAAATGGAACATTTTTACCCTTAGTGGTCGGTCGTGATGTTTTTGTTGCTTTTTTTGAGCTCAGAAAACTGCACATAGTGGCCTTGTTATTTTCTCAATCAGGTCGTGTACCTGTAGTAACCCCCCACTCCATTCTTCTTCATCTCAACTGTCCTACAAGCTTCATGTAGTGCCCTCATGTTTTGTTTTATATTTCTACCTTTGAGGAGGCTCACAATCACGTTTGCCCAGGCCTCTGCCTGGCTTCATGAATTTTCATTTATTAGTTTAACAGGTCTTGGACAGCAATATCTATGAAACCTGCCAAGAAAATGTATTTTGAACATAGTTTGTTAGTATAATTAGTTTATTTGTTGCTGCTTTTGAAATGCTTTGTGATATCGTTTACATGTAAATTAAAGTGAGATACAATTAGTGAGATAATTGTATTATAAGTATTATTGTGCACGTGTGAAGTAGGCTTGGAGTGAACTGGCTCTGTGTGATTCATTGATTCCAAGCAGAGTATATTATAGTTGTAATGTAGATATTGCACACACACACACGCGCGCTCACACAAACAACACTGGTTATGTAAGATTCATGCAAAGTATCCACATCCACAGTGGTCTCATGAATATTAAACAAGAACATGTGTAATGTAAGCTATTGCAAAAATAGCAATAATTCAGTAACACTTGTTAGAAATAGTTTTATGGAAAAGCTGGACTTTAAGGTGTGAAGAAACAGAAGCAGCCTTCATTCCAGTCCTTTCGTCTGAGTTCCAAAATTATATATTTTTTTCACTATATAGGTTATTCAAAAATCTTAATAAACACAGTTCAATTTGTTCTTAAAACCTAAATCAATGATCTCCAATTATAATACGTATTTGTGGAGATAAGTTGTACCCGCATTATAAGAGCCACCACATGTAAAAGAACAACGGTTATTCCATACCTCCTAGCTCCCAGGAAAGGAAAATATGTATATTATTAATTATAGTCAGGTAATTTTCTTTTAAGAGATGAGAAATAAAATATGTTTTAAATGTTATGTGCCGTTTGATTTTACATATATAGGCCTACTTATTTTATTTTTTACAACAGTTCAAGTATGAGCTGCTGGGTCACTACTTGGTGCGACCTCTAGGAGTGTTATAGGTCTTTGTGTATTCACTGACGGTGTAAAGGTACAGACTCAATGCTGTGTGGGTTAATATTTCACCTAAACAGCCAAATTGGCTTCCCAAATTTTAAAAGTTTTCTTGGGGAGGTCAAAAATATCCCTGGCCTCCTTTTGCCGAAGAAGGGGAGGGTACTCCTTAACACATTCACTGCTACGCAAATTTCGTATTTCCTATGCTAGGAGCTGACCTTTTATTTTTTATATTTATAGTCCAAATGAGTAGAAATTACTTTATTTTTTATTTTTGAACCTTTCTACATAATAATCACTAATATTTTAAGCGAACGCACATGTGCGTCCATAGCATATAGGCTTAAAATTGGTGTGCGAAGCACACAATGCATTGTGTATTGAAAATACTCCCAATACGGGGGTAGCGTGTGAACCACGCAATGCATTGTATACTAAAAATACTCCCAACAAAGCACGCAATGCACTGTGTATTGAAAATACTCCCAATATGGGGGTTGGCGTGCGAAGCATGCAATGCATTATGTAATGAAAATACTCCCAATACGGGGGTTAGCGTGCGAACCACGCAATGCATTGTGTACTAAAAATACTCCCAACACGGAGGTTGGCTTGCGAAGCACGCAATGCATTGTGTAGTGAAAATACTCCCAAGACGGGGGTTGGCGTGTGAAGCACGCAATGCACCGTGCGTCGGCCGCTTCTCATAGTGTTCAGTGTCAGGCTCACATGTGCGTCCTGAGCAGTGAACGTGTTAAGCCCCATACCCCGGTCTAGCCCTGCCCCCCTAGAAAGTATCATATGGGCGCCTATGTATAACACACAACATTTTGAGAATTTATATTAACAATATTATTTCTATTGTGTTGACTATCATCGATGTTGTATGGGTTATTTTAAAATGTCAGATGCATTGCTAGAAATTATGAATTTCAAACATTGTCTAGTAATGTAAACACTATTAGGGAACAGCTTGTCTAAACCAAACCCATAAATGGCATTGTAGAGACATGAATACCACTAAATAATATATGAAATAACACTGGCGTAAATATTGCCCTGCATCCCTAGCTGCATGAGAAGGCGCAAAGCTAAAGCGGGCGCGGGCGGAAATAATAACGAACCAAAAGAAAAATACAAAATAGTAAGAATAAAATGTGACTAGTATAGTAAAAAGGGATCATGTAGATTACATTATGATATGTTTCTATTTGAAAATAACTAAGTTATGCTATTAAATGTTTTGATTTGAAAAGAACTGTGGTTATATTATGAAATGTTTTTATTTGAAAAGAACTGTAGTTTATGTTATATAATGTTTTGATTTGAAAAGAACTGTAGGTTATGTTATGAAATGTGTTGATTT
>JAGFPH010000483.1:504438-521692 GCA_018207615.1 Philaenus spumarius
AGAACGATACTTTAATACGGTTGTCCACAACAATGAAGGAATGGATACAAGTCAAGGGCTAGGGGGTCCTGGCTCCAACGGATCTAGTGGCGGAGCACACACACCTCCGTCTAGGACTCCGCCCGTCGCTCCCCCTCCAAAGTCGCAGTCGTCATAAGTCATCTCTCCGTAGTGTTTACGTTGCTCAAGGGCAAAAGTTCGCAACTAAATAAATCTGTCTGTGATGCCAGTGATTCACTAAATGAAGCTCAGATTTTTAATAGAGTATAAAATAGAAAGCGATCCATAAGTATTGCCGTAACATGATCTTGTTCGGGCTAGACTGTAGCATGCTTTTATGACAATAACAAAATTTAAAAATGTTAAATATTCAAAATTTATTTTTATATCAATCACTCGAATTTTGAAATCTTTTTTCACCTAGGGACTTGTATTATCTTTTTTATGTATTTATATTACAATAAATATTTTTCTTCAACATTTTATAGCAGAAGAAAAATTTGTTTTTGTTTAGATTGCAAAATTATCTTTTTATAATCAAGTTTTCTGAAGTTTTAACTATGCTGGGTAACCACAAGGCAAGATCTGTTATAATTACTTTCATATATCAAGTTCAATTGTAATGTTTTCTAAAATTCTACGGTACATCAATTTTGTTGGGCGTTTCTGGGTAAATCTTTCCTAGTTAAATTATATCTTTTTAACTTGCTACAAATTCCAAGGTTTGCAAATGCAGATGATGCTATAACAGATTTTCAAAACAAAGAAAAATTACGATGGGGGTGTTCAATTATTTAGTTTGAATATGTTTGGAATAAAATGTCAAGACGATTACATCAGGGTTTCTAATACCAGGTACATATTGTTAGTTTTCATTGAACCACCGTGTAACCTTAGTTTTTGGCAACAGTCAACTCAGAACTAATCTAGACTTGTTAGGATCAACTAACATGGCACTCGGATTTCAATACTAGTGGATCGTTTTCTTCCAAGTCAAATTGGTAAATAGATATTGATTCTTGTGACTCTCTTATTTAAATTTAATTTTAGCTCCAAGAGCAAACTTACGACGCAGAGACTCGACGACAAAACAAAGAAACAACATGTCGCAACAACAAGTCGCAAGTCGAGTGAGGTTTGATGTAATATTTTTATCTAAACAGAATGTGATAAGTTTCTAGTTTAAATTGCTATATGGTCGATGATCGATGATCACGACACCGGATTATTTTTATTCGGTAAAGTCATTTTACATTAATTAATTACACATTTTCTTGTTTGTACATAGATTTGTATTCTGTGTTTTTATTTTATTATTATATATATATATATATATATTTTTCTTTTTCAAATAATGAAGAAAATTTTAATAACTTTAACAAATTTTAGTAGGATATTAATTTTTGCATAGGTAATTTAGTTAAAAAGATAGTTTGTTTTATTATTGAATGTATAAATAGATTATCCGATAATGTTTTTTAGTCTTAATCGGGATTTACGCTTTGAGCAATGGGATAGGCTAGTGCGCGAGAAACCCGCCTCGAATATCGAGGGCTCCGAACGCATT
Organism: Philaenus spumarius; assembly: GCA_018207615.1. Classification (NCBI taxonomy): domain Eukaryota; kingdom Metazoa; phylum Arthropoda; class Insecta; order Hemiptera; family Aphrophoridae; genus Philaenus; species Philaenus spumarius. The sequence continues at coordinate 506,006 of JAGFPH010000483.1, forward strand.
ATATATAAATATATTGTTTATTTAATTCATGTCTTATAAAGAGATGGCTTGTGTTATTTGTTTTTGTTACCAAAGAGTTATGTGTGTTAGGAAAGTGGGTTTAAGTAGTATCGTTGGTGTGAAACAAAAGTCTTTTAACAACAAATTTACTGTTCTACCAAATTTCCTGTATCTGACAAAGACGTTATTTTCTCTCAATATTTAGTCAAGTAGCGCATGAAAAAAAAATCAAATGAAAACTAATTGTTGTTTTAGTTAGATTAAAGTATAATTATTATAGTGTTGTGTAGTACTAAAGTTGGTTACTAGTCACACGGCTTTATCCTTAAAGTTTATTTTAATTTTAAGACAACTGGAGCTGATAATGCAAGCAGGCTTATTTCACCGAGTCTTACAAACTAAAATAACCTCAGTAATAATAGTAGGCTATATAAAGTGGCGAGCTGACTTGATGGTGATCCCTGTTCAAATATTTGCTATCACTTCCGCCATGCGGATTCGTTGACCATGAACATTTTTCCCTTAAAAATGCCATTAAATTCACACAATTATAGTCAAACAACAGATGTTCAGAAATATATTAACACGCCACTGCGCTGGCAATGTGTTTTCAAGACAGGTTAGTCGGCGGAGTTTTAATAGTAATAACAGTGTCCAGGCGAAGGCCAACAAGTCAGTTCGACGTATAGCAACACGATTGTGTACGTTTTATTCACAATAAAGCCTGCTTGCAGTAAAAACGTTGGCGGACACAGGCGAATACGCGCAAACATAATGCAATAATCTGTTCACATAAGATGTGATGACTGAGTGCCATAATAAATACACGAAACAAAGTATGTAGATTAATGTGTATATTTGAAGGAAATAATTTTACTTACAAGTGGTGCTACCTTGAGTCGTTTACCAACAAATACGGCATCGTTCTAAGTAATGCCGACTTAAAGTTATATTTTATAGATAAAGTTTACAGGCACACATCGTTAGTTTAGTCTGTGTATTATAATTAATTCTGTACAAGCGATCTGAGATGTGGATCTTTATTTATTGTTTATACAAATAATATTTTTTTTGTTTTGTTTGTTTGTTTTTATTATTATGATTTTTTTTTAGAAATGTTAAAATTCTTTAAGAAATTTTAACCAATGGGGGGGGAGGGGTTGAAGGACAGATACAAAAGGGTTTTACCCTAAAGTTGTTTTTATTGAAATCATTTATTTAACTAGACAGCCTGAAGTCTGCTAAATCCGTATTGTATTACTGTTTAAATACTCAGCTCTCATCTCTTTCAGTGTATCGTTATATAATATTTGGTAAGGTTAACAAACTGTTGATTTATGTAGTAATTATTAATATACAGTAAATCACTTATTTTTTAATCCCTTTGTTTATCAAGAATATGTTTGTTATTTCATCGACATTTCAAGTAAATCATTGCAAAGAAGTAAGCACTCGATTTGGAAATTATTTTAACATTTCTGATATTTACTAACATTCCTGCTGTCCTTATGTCGGGTGGTTTCGTCTGTCGTTCAGCCATCTTCAGGAAAAATATTGTTACATCAGATTTGATATGTTGAGCCATTCGTTCAGCTCTTCTTTTACTGGCTGGTAGATTATCATTTTTATTAGTGCTATGTTGTTTTGTTAAAATTGACTTGTTATATTTTACTATGTCGTTTGTTATTTTGTTGTATTGGTTATAATTTTGTTATTTTTTTAATAAGATTGTAAAAGTATGAAGGCGAGAGTCCGATGATAATGTCGGTAAATTAATTGTCAGATTTGATGCAGACAAACCTTCTTGTCAGCATTCCTATGGAGTGTATATAAAGTTACTGATATTATAAGCAGTGCTTTATCCAGGCACAAGGCTAGAATGTAATTTGAACGAGCCGAACACAGAAGAATTAGAAATTATTCTTCAGATGTTTTCAACTGAAACTGTTAATCAGCAGCGAGCGGTTATTTCTGAGCTCGGTCAGTGTGCGCTGGAGGTTTTTTCAAATTACTAACGGTTTCACGTCATAAATTTAATGTTGTATTATTAATCCTGAAATTGGAGATGAGTGTTTTTTTAAATCATTGTTCTACAATAATGAGTTTATGTGTTTTTTATAAAAGGTTTAATACAAACTAACTATTCTACAGTGCGAAACTAGTCCTGAGGGTATAAAGGTACATTATGTGCTGATAATTTCTAAACATTTCTTTAGTAATAATGAATTTGAAAAAAGTGTTTAATATAAACAAATATTTCTAAACTGGAATAAAGTTAAAACATTTAAATAATAATGTTGACTTAATTTATATGAGATTAACGGCTGAACAATCGTTCAGAGGTATCGGCTCTATCCAGTTTGTATTCTATTAAACTATGTATCCATGAGCAGTGTTATTTTATCTCAGAAGAAATTCAAATTTCAGTTATTCTGAAGAATTTTCTTTAAATGTCCGATAATTTGGAATTAACCATTTATAAATTTAAAGTTTCCAATCAGAATTTCATTTTTTTTAATCCTGGTGCACACTCCACCTACTGTTTCTCTTGCCTGTCTTCTTTAAAACTGACACTATGGCAAAATCTCGGAACAGAAAAGCAGTTTGGACTGGGAAGTACTCGGAACTGGTCAACTCATGTCTCTATACAGATGAAGATGACCAATACACAGGCTCGGTTTGATGTTATGTTCTTCAGTTTTCATCTTAAATCACATTATAAAGTTGTTACAAAGATACATTTAGACATTGTACTCCAAATCTGTAATAGAAAATTCTCAACATAAAATATTGAATATTTTTATTGTTTTTACGTGTTACGGCTTTTGAAAGTTCCAAACTTAAAGCTTTCTCGTATCTCCGCCATCTTGCATCGATTCGCCCAATGTGTAATGTTAAACTTAAACAATTTGTTGCTAGTTTTCCTCAGAGTTATCATTTTCAGCAAGATTTAACCTAAGAGGTGTCCTAAGTTACGTATGCTCGTGTCCACCAAACACATGAGATTGAAACTATTTTACTATCTATTAGCGGCTGAGTGCACAGATAAGGATTACCCTTACAGGCAATTCAAAAAATAACCTCCGAGTTTCCTGGCGCTAAAAAACCTCCACAGTGATTTTTATCAAAATCGCTCAATGTTTTTCCATTTCGATCTACATATTTGATCATCTATTGGTCGGTAAGTGCTATAATTCAAGTTTCCACTCATAAATCTTGCGAACAAATGTGAAAGTTAAAAATCCGTCTTTGAGGTTCATTTAGATCCCCTGAATATTTTAAAATGTAATTACTTTAGGGCATTATTCACACAACAACTTTAGGCCTGTAACTACAATTATAATTCATTTTTATGTCTCCAGTTGCAATAGTTTAACAACTAAGTAATGTATATCTACAATATTAATATATATATATATATACACCTTTTTTTCCGTCTTGCAACTTATTTTCTGTAGTGTAAAACTACGCGCGTTTCAGGAACACGTTCCCATCTTCAGGTTCTATACAATTTAAATAAATTTTACTCACATGTGAGCACGTCATAACTTAAGAAACACACACATACACACATACCAAACACGAATTATTGCACATATAAAATTAAAAACAAAAAACACAGTTTAAACATTTTTTTAAAACAGTTGGCTTTAGGTCATGCTACCGTTGCACCGGTCACTGGTCGACTGATAGATTACATCCGTTATCTCCATCGTCAATACTTAGTAAAATTTATTTAAATTGTATAAAACCTGAAGATGGGAACGTGTTCCTGAAACGCGCATAGTTTTACACTACAGAAAATAAGTTGCAAGACGGAAAAAAAGGTATATATATATATATATATATTAATATTGTAGATATACATTACTTAGTTGTACAATTATAAACATCAAAATACTAAATTCTCTAAAAAATATATGTAAATCGTATTTTCACTCGAATGACACAATTTTTATTTGGTTTTGGAGCAGTTCGAGGCCCTAACACTTTAGCCAATTATGGCTTATTGTTCACTCCCACAAGCTATTGTCTGGGTAGATTCTAGTCCTAGAGGTTTTGTTATGTCTAGGACAAGCCTACCTTCTAAAGCCTACACTTCTACAGAATCTCTTCTGACTCGCGTTTGGGATCTTCATTGAAAAGTCCCATTATCCGTAAATTTTTCCTGAACGGGCCATGCCCAGTGAAGTGTTGAACCCTTCTAATTTGATCCCTGTCGAGCAGGAAGATGGACAGAGCTTGGTGTACTGACCTTTGGGACTTTGAGGGATAATCATCTTAGCAGCTCTAGGGTTGATTCCGCAAACAGGCTTCAGAAAATGGCCTGAGTCTTGGCTAGGAAATCACAAAGTCTTTTAACACTCAATTGAAATAAACTGAAGCGGTGGTAGTACTCATCACAATGGTTTTCAATAAATACATGCCAAACTACTACACAAGAACATGTGAATAAGCATTCGTTCAACTAAGCAGTTGGGCGGTCAGTTCCTTTACACATTTTATTGCACTCCCACATGAAAGGATTATATACCTCTAGTCTTTCCTGTCAAGGTCCATAAGTTCAGTGAACCTAAGGTCATTTTTGAGGATGTTGTCCTATTGGATGGTTTTTGTTCATAGCTCTCTTGTTGGAGCCTGTCACTGATCAATCGAATGCCCACAACCTCATGCAGGACACATTTCCTACATATACAGACTCCCCAGTAAAAAGCTCGACTTAATCGAAGATGATCATTTGATGAAATATTGCAACATAAAATGTATTTAACAATAGTAAATTGGTGAAGATTTTATATCATCCATGATGTACGAATGGCACAATGTACGGTAAGACAACGATTTACCACAAAATATTGACAACAATAAAATTGAACGCTTCTGTCAGTAATTTGGTAGTTCCCATTGTCGCAGACAAGTAGAAAATACCAAAGTGGAGAGGAATGATGAAACATCGTATGCAAAACCTAATGTGAAAATTAATTAAAAGATATCTGACTTACCGTCTTCAATATTCCTATTTGTCGCTAAACGACAGCCGTTTCGGCTATTCGGCCATTTTCAAGTTTCTCAGGTTTCCCTTCGTCACTTACATAAACTTTTACATATAACTAACACAACGATTTAGCAATACGGGCGTATAAATGTGTTTTATTTATTTATTCATTATGTAATCGTTGTGTTAGTTATGTGTAAGAGTTTATGTAAGTGACAAAGGGAAACCTTATAAACTTAAAATACAGATATCTTTTAATAAGTAATCAATATTCGGAATGGCGACTAACAATTGTGAAAATTAAGTTTAAATTCATGATAGAGGGAGTTAACTCCTGTGAAAATGATGTGTCGTTAAGATACCTTTTATTTTTATTTTTATTTTGCATGTAGAGTTAGTTTTTATTCTTAATCGTACAGAACATGTTTTTACTTTGTGACGTGATTTTAAATTTTCTTTTAAATTATTTATAAAATTCTAAAATAATTGAACGGGCAGGAACAACCACACACTACAATGTTAAGGTGTGCGTATGTTCTCAGACTTTTAAATTCTAAACGAAATCTGAGACTCTCTTAGCAGGCGACAGTGTATCAATAACGCACATGTCAATTAATAATTTAAAAAAGTCGGTTTAGTTTAGAAAACATTTGTTCTTAATAACCGTGAGTAGGATTTAATTGAACAGTTTGTTTGTTTCGAAAAGAATTTAAATGTTTATTAGAATCTAATATTTTTTAATTGATAAGATAAAGTAACTGTAGTTTTGTAGAGAGTTTCTTAGCTTAGAGATCCAAAGTTAGCGAGTTGGAGTAAAATGCAACCATATTTTAAAACGCTCAATATATAATCTTAAAATATATTTGTAAATACGTTTCATCGCTCTTTGATGTATAGAAGAGCTTTAGTTGTAAGTTTTTAAAGTCATGAATCTATGACAGTTTTGTTGTATATAGACTAACAATTGTCGTCACTTTATGGGATGTTGTTTATGTCGAGAGAAAATACTCATAATTATAATCATTATATTATCCGGAACCAAGTTCCGCTATGAGATATTGTAATTAATTCTTTTCTGTGTAAAATATGATTCTGTTGCATAACTAATTGAACTTCTAAATATTTAAAATTGACATTTACACTACAAAACCAAACACTATAACTACCATTTAAAAACCCTTATCGCACTAGGAATAAACATGACAATTTTAAGGAAAATATAACTTATGCTTACGTTTAAAATATTACAGATAGGCTGAATGCGTATAATTTAATTACACACAGTATATTACATAATATTATAAACTATAATATTAAGCATTATTGAAAAGATTAGGATTCATTTTTAGGTTGTACTTGTAGTCTCAATTCAACTATAATTTCCTCAGTACATTTTAAAAGTCTGGAGTGCAGTATATTTTTAAAGTCTTTTGGTAAAGTGCAAATCATTAGCATACATCAAATTAATATTGTAAATACTTTTAATATTTTATATTGCCCATCCACGTAGTGAACGGATTTTATTAATCAATAGTCGATCTTTAAATAACGTATCTACAATGTAAAATATATTCGTAATAACTTAAATAGTAATAGTAAATTTAAAGAAGATCAATTGTGAATAAAATAACTTAACGCTCCGGGTGGTGGCCGCAAAGCGCTATGGTTTGGACTTTTCTTTGAAATTCCATATTTTTTAAATTAATTTTTATTAGGTATTTCTAAAACGTTGCACATCAAGGGACACATAAAATCCGCTTTAAAGTAACACGTCAAACTTGGAGAACACTTCTTAACGTCTTGGGACTCATTGCATTCGATTTAGAAGTCTCAAAAATCCATAAAATTAGTACCCTGAAGGAATTTTACTGGTACCTTCTATTTATTAAATTTTTGAAAGTTAAAAATAGATTGGACCCATTTCAGGTCAGTCGATTTCAACATACTTTCTTAGTTCTCTTCAATTGTCGTTCTAAAGGTACCGAGTCGGTAGCCCCGCTCTTACACAACAATCTAACTGCCCTTTTCTGTAATATTAAGAGTCATTTTGCTGATGTATCGCTACCCTACGTGACAGCCTTGTAGCTGAGGGATTAGCATAGCTGATCCGAATCAGGTGAATGTTTGCCTGGTAGTAAATAAGTTGATTTCAGGCGATGGTAGCCTGTTGGTGCTATTTGCCTTAAAACCACAATAGCAGTAAATACAAGACAAGTAAACCATCCTCTTTACGTTCAGGAAGCTCTACGATCGTGACTGTGAGTAATAAAGTATGAAATACGAACAAATTTAAAAATAATGATTAGACAATAGGTATAGGCTATACGTCTTTAACTTCTCTCGATACGAACAAACAAACATAAAGTGACCATCATTATAATAAACACTTTCATATATTATACTATCGCAGAATTCATTTGATTACTTATTTTTGTAAAATTTATTAAGCCAGAAATATTGTTTTCATACCAGTGTTACTTGGACCTAAAGTTTAAATAAGTGTAATAGATCCTTTTAGAATGTTAAGTAATAGCCTAACCCTGCAACTCATAAAACATGTTTCATTATAGAAGAAGAAATTTGTAAATAATGGTCCGGTCAGATTATGAAGACAAGTTCCTAAACATTAATCGTGTGTAAAACGGAACCCGAGTCTGTGGAAACTTTTACACTTGGTTGACCAGCTGATTAGTTACGCTATAGTAAAGTCTAGATTGTAGAAGCCTTGCTCATTTACAAGTGTAATGTTTAAATAATTTATTTGTAATAAACATTAGAAATATATTAGTCACTGATAGATAAATGCAATAGATTTTATAAATAACAGTTCATTTTAATTTGGCCTGGACACCTTGGATTGTCCGTTTCATTTATATCTTCATCCACACGGAATGATTAACACTTACGGAAATTAATCACCACAAAATAACTGTGCAATGTTTCACAGGCTCAGTAGTTGCCCGGTATCTGAAGCATTAAGTATTATCTTTGTCCGCATCGTCCTGGCTAGGATGTTGATTGTGATTCTGTAAGAGATACAAGGTATAATATTTGCAGCTAGTAAAAGCTACTGTCAAGTTGGTTACTGTGAGCCTTTTCTGCCTGCGTAACAAATACTACCTTTGTTTCAAACTACATGAAGACTTCAAACCTTACACCTATATCCATGCTTACATGTACATCCATGCTTTATATTTCTGTACAAATAAGTCCCTGTGTTCCACCCCATTAAATTTATATTCTCTGGTTTCTTAGCCTGTTGACAGTCCGACATTGCCTTGTTATCCCAAACAATAAGCAGTCTCCTGTTCGTGATTACTGATAATGATGAACTTGCGACCAGTCTTCAGCTTATTTTTTCTTAGCTTTTTGTTGGGTAACACAAAAAGCAAATATTTTTAGTTTAAGTAAGTATTTCCCACTCCCATTTTATAAAGGCAAAAAATCATATTCGTTTATCATCGCCTGGGTAAAAACTTATGTATTGTATGTTAAACTGAAATTGAAGATTTCTATAAATAATTAACAAAGTCAAATAAGATCGCATCAAATCTGTTGGTGAACACTGAATGCAATATGAACTAGGCCAAGTATGACTTTAAATGATGACCCTCCATTAGTCCATTTCGCTGATCCGCACATCCCACCCACTCAGTATTGATTCAGTTTCTGTATCGACAAAACATTCTTTAAACTTAATTGTAGAATAAGCTAACCCAGCCTTATCTGGTTCATTGGAGTCATAACCCTTCCAGCACTCGGACAAATAATGCTACCTGGTTCAATATGGTTTTCTATTTCTGCCACGAGAGATTCTTTGGTTCTCTCCGACATTTTTGTTAAAAGTCGAGCATCGTTTTCTCAGCATAGTCCATGTTTGTTGAATACACTAAAAACATGGGTAAGCGACACAACTTCACTGCAAACACAAGAAATGGAGAAAGTATGCAGATCAGGCTATATTTGGTAAGAAGCATAGGCATTCTTGACACCCTCTTGGAAAAAATAAACTGGATATCTTAACTTTTCTATCAATTTATATTTGAGTGTCATCATGTGTTCGAAGTTTCATACAGAGACCGTAGTCACATACATAGATCGTACAAGAAAACTCACGATTTAACCGTATCAAAACTCAGGCTTGCTCAAACTGCTAAAATCACCAGCGAGTTCTAGGACCAACCTCCACAACTGTCTTACACATAAAATTAAAATAATAAGAAAGAAAAGTATCTGTAAGAGGATTATCAGGATACTCAAAAGAGGACACTTTTTTTGTTATAGAAAAAATTCACTCTATTCAATGAAGAAAGGGTTTTGTACTTTTAATATATGTGTGTGGTGATGTGGCTTTCTGTGGTCCTTAAGTTCCTTTTCAATCTCCAGAGTTGTCAGGATGACTTCCGAGCTGAAAAGGAAATGTTACGCAGGAAAATGAAAGGCGAACTCTTAGAATTATCAAAGAGTAAAGTACAGTATAAAATCCTATTGATTTTCTTTACTAACTATCACGTATTGCTAAAAGAGAGGGAAAAAACCACGTAGCATGAGTCCGGTCGGCGAGCCTTCTTCAAAGTGACTGCATGATTTATCTTGTGTTTCGTAATACATCTTTGCCCTCTGGTCATGTATATGTCTATTTTTTATAAGTCAGACTACACGATATAACAGGTAGCGAGCACCCAACCTTATTTATTCTAACCTGACCAATCTGTGATTGGCACTTTAAATGAACTTTTAAGTTCAGACTGGTTTAGTAACATTTTCCAGCCACAGTAGTCCGATCTACTCTGCTATCAATTCTTCCGCAGTGTTCTAACACTAAACTCTGCAAGAACGCTACCGTATCTTACAAAAAATATTTACTGTTTTTTTGTGGTGATTATGTCTCCATCATAATGTTCTTCCCTCATGGTAATATTACGAAAGGCCTACTTTTTGTTTAGAATGAACGTGTTATTATCGTGTATATATTTTATACGCATTAGTTAAATGAAAATAATATTCTTAGTATAACTATTATTTCTTGATACCCAGAATAATGTAACTATATTGTTATCCGTGCAGCTATAATACACCGTGTTTGATTTGTTGAAAATTGTGTATTTAAGCTAATATACACATTCTAGCATCTAAAATTTTTGATAATAGTTTTTAAAGATGGACATTATTTCTTTCTCCTCATGATTGTTATTAGAGAGGGAAACTATTATTCAAGTTCTAGATTGTTATTTTCCCTTGAAACTTGTATACATGTAAGACTGATAATGTAAATGGTAATAAACCTTGGATGTTCAATTTAAAAAAAAGAGGTACCAGTAAAATGTTTAGTGTTATTTTATGTGAACTAAATATTCTTTTATAATTTGTGAAAATCAAAATTAAGATATGTTAAAGTAAGAAATATTATAGGTTTAAATTGTAGCGATTAAACTACTTTTAGTATTATTGTTTAGTATTATTGTAACGAATTATATTAGAACCTTGATTGTCCGAGCTAATTTTTACGAGTCTACTTAGGAACATTAAAAATTTGCAAACTACCATTAAAACTGAACTCGATTTTGTTGTGGTGTTTATACCATTATACATAGGCCTGTCTTGAAAATCATATTTATTTTTTTAGGCTGAAACAAAATAAAATAAAAGCAATGTTATAAAAAATATATACAACTCTTATTATGGAAAATACATTTAATTTGTTGTACTGCAGACAAATGATGGAATATTTAGCTAAGTAATGCCTAAATAAAATGTTTGTAAATTGGGTAATGTTATTTATTTTATAATTTTTTTTGTAAATACTTTACTTTATTCCAGTTAGACTATTAAAGACGAGAGTTTAATCGCGAGTAACTACGTTCGAACTTCTGAGCGACTGACTGTTAACAAACTGGTGAGCATCTTCAGCCTTTCAGTTAAATTGACTGTATTCTATTAACTAAAGAAAAACTTAAATTAAAGATATTTCGTGCAAAAGACAAACACCTTTTAAACATTCAAAAGTCTGAAAACATAAATTATTAATTTAGGCGATGCTGTCGAATGCTTATTGAGATCTTTGTTTCTTAACTTTTTTGCTCTTCAAATGTCACATTTCCACTATTTATTGACTGCCACTCTCATTAAAATAAACACTATACAGAACACAAAAAGGGGCTCATTTAAAATTATGTTTATAGAGGTGACTTTTACTCTATAGTTCCAACTTGCACTGTTTAGAAAAGGTGTTAGTCGTTAGTTCGTGGGATTTTTCGCTGTTTTAATGGGGCCGTAGTTTTAATTCTTTGTCAGTGTATTGGGTTTATTAGGCAGGGCCGCTCCTACCCATTTCTGTAGTGTAAGCCGAATATATTTCTGTGCACCACTCTATCGAGGATAAAGTGTGTGAAATGTTTTATAGAAAACAACTTAACTCGGTTTCTAGCTTTGTTCAAACATAACACCAAGCAGTTTGAATTTCAAGTTTTAATTAACTTCAATTTAGAATTTAATATTTTACAGAATTAAAAAAGTTCTTATTAATAAAGTGATTTTCTGTGTTTCTACTTACTGCGCTTGCATTTAGGACTGGCTCTGACCAAGATTTAAATCTTATGGTTTACAGACGGGCCACTTCTTGATATAATCAGTGAAATTTCCAACTACACCTTGAAAGCCGACCATGTATGTTGCTCGTGTAAATATTATTTTGAATGTGATGATGTGTTCAATGTATAGAGAGTGACATTTGATGGTTGACGAAATAATCTAAACCCTTCATGTGAAAAGAAACAACTAACTCAATAATGATTGGACATTATAGAAAGATAATAGTTACTAAACCAATCCAACATGGTTTCAATCGTAAATATCGTTTATGACAGTTTAATGTTTTGCAACGGCTTCATGGTCTTTTACCTTTTTTCTGCAAAGTCGCCGTAACATTAATGCAACTGTAGGTGTCATAGCTTCCAGGCTTCAGAAAATATAGAAACTCGGATAATCAAAGTTCTAAAGTAGTTTGTTCTAATCAATATAAAATGTTGGTTTGAATTCGCTTAACGGTCTGCAATACCTCTGTTAGTAAATACACCGAATAGACACTTTTTCATCAGCTAGCACTTATATCCTTTCAAATTGAAGTCTTAATTTCAATTTTAGCCCTATGTATGTGACAGTTTATTTTGTAGAAAACTCCATTGTATAAGTCCGTAGGTAAAGCCGTTACAATGTTATCCTGTTTTTAAGCGATTCAACTGAAAATTATGTTGGTCATCCTGTATGATTCAAGTGATAGTTTAAATGTTTATGAACGCATTACCGCGTACAATAGTTTATCTTAAAAATTCTTTCCTATGAAAAGAGCAACAGATTGCAGGCTATTGACTGTATAAGGCTATTTCGTCATAGTATTGCATACCTTAAACACGTCATAAAGTTCTGTGAGCAGTAAAATGGGTTTGGAAATATATAAACATTTATTTTAATTCAAACCCATACTGTCGCAAGACGTTTGTATTGTCCTGAAATCTTTCCAATTGTTGTTTCTAAAAAATCAATGTGTTAAAGTAATTTAGAGTATTTTTGTTCATCAATACAGTAGTAACAGAACAATGTGTTTATTAAAATGCCCTTGTTTTGCTCGGTCATACAAATTTTGTTACAGTGTATTCCTTCTTAACTTGTTAACAATTATTGGAAAGTTTCTATACGAATCAAAGATTTTAAACATTGAACCTTGTATTTAATGATTTGTGGCTTATTTAAACCATATACACGAATTGGTAATGCAAAAGTATTTTATTAACGAGTTAAATTTAGATATTTTTGTGGTTGAATTAATTTTTGAGTTAAAATTTAGTATCACACAGACAGCGCGGTATGTCACAGCACAGCATCGTACAGTAGGTACTGCTCAGATTCTAACCTACTATACGACTATGAACTCCCAGCATAGTTCAGCTTGGTTAGAATTCAATCTGTTGGGTAAATCTTTCTATATAGTTATAGTTTTATAAGTAATGGAAACCATTGCACTATATTTTTCATCTAATGTAACTTCTACCTTTAAAACAAACTAACTTCCCTCTTACAAGCTTTAAATCAGTGGTCTTCAACCTTTTATTATTTAAGGGCCAAATTATTGTCATGGAGGACTTGGAGGGCCGCATTGATTAAGCGTGTATATACATATACATATATACATATATACATATATATATATATATATATATGTATGTGTGTGAATTTTGTCTCAGGTTAAAATAATTTACATGAATTTGTTATAACATTTTATATTTGTTGATAACTGTATTAAACATCAATATTGAAAACAATATAGGTCTACTTGACATATATTTAAACATGTTATAAAACTCAAAATTAAACTGAAATCATCAAATTTGTGACTTTTGTAGTTTAGTGAGAAATTTGACATTGTTTATCTTTTACTAATCGGTCAACATTAGCTTTTATGTCAGATGTGGCAATTCGAAGAGAGTTCTCTAAATGAGTGTCAGAGATACGGTTTCTCAGTTTCGATTTCACGTTCTTCATTCTTGAAAATAGCTGCTCACAGATGTAAGTGCTGCCAAAAAGAGATGCTGTGGCCAGAGCATGAGATCTGATTGCTGGAAATCGATCACCTTCAACATACAATGAGTAAAACTCCAGAAGTCCAAAGTTTTTAAATTTCTCCTGTAAATCGCTATTGCACTGAAAGTTAATAAGTTCCATTTGTATATTTCCTGAATAGTCTTCCACATTAACACTGAAAGGAGCACAAAAAAGCTTCATCATAGTTTTATTTTGCTTGAAGTCTAAAAACCTGTTGCTAAAATCTTGCTGTAACATGGAGAGTGCTTCGCTGTACTTTTATTTGTTTTGAACTTCACATTGTGACAGTGTTGGAAAATGTGTGAAGTCGCCTTGTTGTACTTGATTCTTCCACAAACTAAGTTTCCTCTCAAACGCCTCAACTTGATCAAAGAGATTGTGTATCATAGCATTCTTCCCTTGTAGCCTAATATTTAAGACATTGAGATGTATTGAAATATCAGTTAGGTACCCAAAATCAGCCATCCAACTGGGATCTTTGAAGTAGTGAACTGCCTTCCCTTTACTCTCCATGAACATGCAGATTTCTTCTTTCAAATCAAAAACCCTTTTTAAAAACTTTCCTCGACTGAGCCAACGAATCTCTGTGTAATAAATTACATCACCATACTCTGCATTCATCTCACTAAGTAAGGTTTTGAATTCCCTGTGGTTCAGTCCTTGTGATCTGATAAAATTCACGATTTTAGTCACATCTTTAATGACATCTTTGAAACAAACACTTTTTGCACACAAATTTTCTTGATGGATAATGCAATGATATTGTATGAACTTTTCATTTTCACTTGCATCTTTTCTAATCAGAGCTACAACACCTTCATTTTTTCCCGTCATTGCTGGGGCCCCATCAGTTACAACACCGCTCAAGTTATCCAGATTTAGGCCAAACCGGTTTAAAGTTGAAATCAAAGCCTTGTAAATATCAGTGCCTTTAGTAGTGCTCTTCATTGGAAATAGTGCTGCCATTTCCTCGGTAATAGAGAAATTTTGATCGATTCCTCTAATAAAAATGGCTAACTGAGCTGTATCTGTAACATCAGTGCTTTCATCAAGTGCTACTGAATAAAAAACAAACTTTGAAGCACGGTCTTTAAGTGAGATTTCAATATCCTGAGATAGCTCCTCAATTCTTCTGGCAACTGTGACCCCAGATAAACTAACCTTTGAAAACAAATGTTTTTGTGTTGGGCATAGGATTTCAGCTGCCGATTCCATACACTGCTTTACAAACTCACCATCACTGAATGGCTTTGATTGCTTAGCAATTTGTTCAGAAATGATATAGCTAACTTTAACACTTGATTCACTTTCGGCGTTTTGCCGAGTAAACGTAAATTGTTGATTCTCAAGTTTTTTCCTTAAATCTTGCACCTTATCCAATCTAAACTGACCTTGTACTGCGTCCATCTTGGAAGCGTGCTTTGTGTCATAATACCACTTTAAATTGTACTCTTTCATTACGGAGACAGACTCATTACAAACCAAACAAACTGGTTTGTTTTTTATATTTACAAAAAAGTATAGATCAGTCCACTTTTCTTGAAACACTCGGCACTCATCGGTAATCTTATGTTTCTTACTACACGAAGCCATTATTCACTAAACTTAAACTAACATTCACTTGCGGGCAGACAATAGAAATAGGTGAAACAGACTGAGACAATGACACTGGCGTGGGTTGCGATGCTACGAGTGACCTTGAGCATCAGGGTTGCCACTTAACGAAAATTCCCTACTACGGCCGAAGCAATTGGCCAACTTCAGTGCAGCAATGTTTTCCTATTTGTTTGGAAACAAAATCATTCGGCGGGCCACAAAAATATACACGGTGGGCCGCAAGCGGCCCACGGGCCGCGGGTTGAAGACCACTGCTTTAAATGCTACTGCTCCAAGCGCTTACTGTTTATTTATTACTTTTCTCTTTCTGGTGAAAAATATGCGCTTCAAAGTCTCTTCCTCCATTTTACTAGAAAGGTTTATTTAGTTCAGTCCGCATAGGCTAGAACGTGGCTTAGTGCAAAGTCTTTCGGAGTAAGCTCTCTCATTGCAGCCATGTCCTTGCAAATTTACCCCCACACAAACATTTTGAATTA
>JAGFPH010000483.1:521702-536400 GCA_018207615.1 Philaenus spumarius
CCACACAAACATTTTGAATTATTGGCTCCAGTTCCTACCATCGACCATGCTGACATATAAGTTGTCTTTCATTAATTACAAACAGTGCTGTCTGTGTACATTTCCTTGCTAAAAAGTTTTAACAATTTTACTGTATCTCTGGGACTTCCAGGCTATCCGCGCTGAAGCATCCGGTGTTCATTCTATAAGCAATATATATTGTAAGCCTTCTATTTCTATTATCATTTCATAACCGTGTCGAGTTTTACTTCAAAATTTCTTTACTTTCCAATGCACTTTAACGATGCTAGACTGTTAAAATTTGATTAAGCCCAAAACGAATAAATTAGGTGAATATACCTGTAGTGCCTGGTACGTATAATCGTACGAACAACAGTATTTACCTTTGTGCGCGGAGGTGAACTGTTGGGCAAGATACCCACATCCCGCAACAACTAAATGCTTCATCAGGTTTTTGTAAGAAATTAAGATATATTGTAACTAAGTATTATAATATTAATATTGTACTGTACACCAATAATAGATTTTAGAATTACGAAGTACCAAACGATATTCAACAGAACTGCTATGATGTATAGTATTCGTGTTATTCATTAATATACGTAATAAGATTTCTTAAAACATTGTTTATTAATTAATTGTCCTGTACCTAAATGTTATACTATAGGTTATTATACATTTATAACAAGCTGTATAAGCTTGACAGGAATAACCTTCCTACTGTTACGATTATATTATAGCGATTAGTAGAACTTTAGCCTGTGGTAACATTAACATACGTTATAGAATATTTTAGGAATAAACTTGTAATACGGATAATTAATTAATTTCTAGCTAATCCCAGATGAATTTATTTCATTTCAGTTGTAATATACTAAGATTCACGATGTCGAATTTAGTTCGCTCAAATACTTTAATCTAAGACTTATTTATAAAAAAAAACAATTTGTGTGTACTTTGTTTTATCGTGATTATTAGATTGTGTTATTTAATTCCTTTGTTAGTGTAGATTGAATGGACAGACCAGGGGTGGCTCCAGCAAGTTCAGAATTTGAGCAAAAATGTTGTTAATTAATTATTTCTTTGACCTGATGGAAAGCGCCTCTAAACTGCAGAAGGTAGCTAGAAGAATTAAACAGTTTTGTAAATCTCCAAAATTATGCCTGATATATCGTGCAGTAAAATTAGGTTCTCTATTCCAAAGAAATTGAATATATTTGCGAGACGAGGCGTTCACAACCGGTTTTATTGGCAGTGTGCAATGTTTGCACCATCCTACTGAAAATAAACTTTTTTTTGTTCTAAAAGCTTTAACCCAACGGAGGATTGTACTGTGAATTCAAACTGTGTCATCTCTAGTGACATTGAAATGGCGATATAATATCCATTTCCTTTGTTCAAAATAATGAATCTGTCATCCTAACACAGCAGATATTTTATTGCAATTTCAGTATCAGCCACAATTACACAGTTCCAAGTCGCAACTCAGTGTTCCTGTGAATAAGTTAAACGAAATTGTAGTTAATTTCTTGAAAATTAACTGAGTTCTGTTATTTTCATAGTAGACCATTTCCCATAGGTTACCTTTATTTCAATGCTAGTTTAGGATAAAACTTCGAACTTTTAAAGTTCACACTTTAAAAAATGACAGATATTTACAAATACAAAATTTTCGTTTGATACTTATAAAGATCCGACTCCAAATCTGAAACGCAAGGTTCATATTTCAAATCTGAGTGAAGATCAGGAATGTTTGTCTAATTGCAAAAACTTGATTTCAGACAATGATGCCTTAAACAAATTTAATAACGCTGTTGTTTCAAGTTATTGTTCAGTTATTTTGTGTAATTAGGTGTAAAGTTAAATTGTAACATGAGCTTATTAGGCAGTAAAAAAATAACTTTTGGTATAGCTTACTGATGAAAGTAAAAATAATAGGTTGAAGAACGGGAAACGTACCCACTCACTTTGAAAACAAACTGTGGGAAGATAATCCTGGTGATTGTAAAGATTTTTTAAGAATGAACAGTGTTGTACCAACAGCATAGAATTAGTAATCAACTGCTGACACACTTATATATGGCCCATCACTTACCTTATAATAAACTCTTAACTTGTTAAGTGCATAGGTTCTTGATAGGTGACATTTCAAATTTGTAGAGTAGTTAATGGCCAGCTATAGTTTATTCTAGTAGGGCTACAAATTGCAGATTTTGTAACTAGCACTGATGCTTTTACAATTTTGTTTGATCGGACACATAATTTGTACATAAATAAAATTATACTCAACGTTTTGAGAGCACAAATCAACTTTTCTCATCAAGTAAAACCTAAAGGTAAAATATTTATAAACTTAACAGGAAACGTAAGAATAGAGGACTAACCTATGCTTACTATCAAACCTAAAAAATATGAAATTCTTGTATTACTTTCTTTAATTATTACAAATGTCTAAACAATTGTAAAAATATAAACAAGCCATCGTTAAAACTAACTTTATAAGCAGATTCCCACTGATATGTTTTGTATTGGAATCCAATAATCTCGTCTTTGAGAAAAAAATATATTCAATAAAAACAAATTTATAGGTCTAATCATATAACTTTCCATTCAGTGTAACAGACAAGTAATTCTGGTTTCATAACCTATTTTCAGCAGTAAGAAGTGTCTTTAAAATGTTCAATTTATATTTTGATTCCAAGACCCGCTCGCTCCCCTTGCTCTTCTGGAATGTTATTATACCCTTAGACACTTGGTATGACCTCTTCAAAAACGAATCCGGAGCCGCCCTTTGGTCAGACGAGATAGATTTTTTTTGTTTTCCAGAAATACTCATTTTATAAAAATTTGTATTAATTTTAGATGCTTCTATTTTACTCCTATATTTTATATGTTGATTTTTATACAGGACTGAACTGCTCGAGTTTTAGATTTTATGCATAATTTAAGATTAGAAAAAAGTAATAAAGTTGTTTGATTTGTTATTGTTTTCGTTTACTGCTAATATAGACGACTGCTGTGTAAAATGTATTGAGCAATAATTTGTTGAAAAGCATAAACCATCTTTAATTACTTGCCGTTGTTCTTTTCATTCCTAAAGTTTCCCTGTTCTTAAGTGTCAATGAGTTACAATCAAATTACTACATGAAATACAGTACTTGAAGGATAGAAAGGGTTTTGTTAAACTGAAGGTAAGCTTTTTATTCAATATTAATTTTTTACAAATTTACAGATTTATATTACTAAAACTAGGGCTACTGTGTGTCTGGATTTACACTGACTTGCCTGGATATTTAGAGTGATAAAATTGTCCAGGCGGATTTTTAACCCTAGAGTGGTATGCCGTCGTGGATTACACGAGACCAATTAGTTTTTTTTATCCAGACGACAAGTTTCGACACTGACTGTATCATGCGTCTCAGTCAACTCACCCCACTTCTTGCCAAGGTCAGTGCACTGCAGAACGTGGTCCTGAAGTGTTGTACTTTTGATTTATAGCCAAAATTCGTGATTTTTACTACGGCATACTAATATTGTAATTTTAAACATATTGTCTGTTGTAATATTTATGAAGGCATACCATTTAGCGAGAGTAAAAAAACTGTATTTAAATAAATTAATTGTTTACGCCAGTAACTATTTATTATTTTAGTGTTTTTGTGTAAGTAGTGAGGACGGTATACATATATTTTTTTACATTTAATTAAAAAAACGTAGTATAGTGTGTTTAAATAAACTGTTTTATGCCAGTAACTATTTATTATTTTAGTGTTTTTGTGTAAGTAGTCACAAAAACACTAAAATATTTGAATATTTTCTATACCTTGTGCAAACTGGGAAGGCGGTCGGTCGTTTTCAACCGTCCCACTCACACAAGCGCAGGGTTTATGACTGACCCTCATTAGGATCGGTGCGTCAACAATTGGGAATTGTACTCTATACAATAGTTTTTTTATATCGTATTTTAAAGTTAACCTATATATTAGCATGATTGTGATTCTGAATTACTATGATTCAGTAATTAATTCTAAGCAAATGGATACCAAACACGGCGTGTTTACGACTATCCATTAAAATAACTTTAAAATTATCGGTTTATTAAGCGGACTTGGTTGCTATAAATATAATGTTATATACATTTTTGAAAGAGTTCATTGAGAGGATATTTTATATTTTTAACAATGCACTTTTATTTTCCTGAAGTGTAATGCTATTGTAGTTGTACATTTTGCCATCGTAATAGTGCAAAACTTATTCAAGTTACTGAAAGAGGTAAACACATTTGGTCTGACACTTTTGTTACAGAGAATGAACAAAATAGTTCAATTAGGGTGTTTACACAGTGGACAATGCATCCCTAACGGTACTAGGGACACCGTTTCTTAGAAGAATTCAAACTTGTTTGTGCTTAAAACTAGATCAGTTTATTTCCGCACTTAACCATTTTTCCCAAAGTGATTAGTTTAAGATGTACTCCCATAGGAAAAGGGAAAAGACTAATTGTTTGTCATGCAGGAAGCAGTCGTGGCTGGATAAATGCGCCACCATTAATCTTTCAATCTAAGAAAACCGGAGTCTTCCATGAAGATATGAACAGTGTGGTTTTTGAGAACTGATTTTTCAACGAATTACTCCCTGCAATTCCACCTAATTTGACAATTGTGATTGGATAATGCGTCCTACCATTCACGAAAGTAGGACAAAGCACCCACTTCATCGTCCCTGAAGGAAGACATGAAAAAATGGCTGAAAAAAAGAAATTTCCCTTTTAGTGAAGATCTTCTAAAACCGGAGCTGTATAAACTCGTTCGTCTTTACAAACCTTCTTTATCAACATATGAAATCGACAGCAGAGCATCTAAGTTGGGCCATGTAGTAATCCGCCTACCTCCATACCATTGTTATTATAATCCAATTGAAATGGTGTGGGCATATCTCAAAGGATACCTAAGGGAACGCAACACTACCCATAAATTGAAAGATGTAAAGACACTCTTTGAAGAAGCAGTCGATAAGTTCAAGTCAAACTTGTGGGAAAAGTACGTGGAGCATGTCGAAACCGTGATAAACGACTACTGGAAAATTGAAGGTCTTGACCAAAGAAGTGTTCAGCAGTTCCTGATAAACCTAACACCAGGAGACGAAGATAGCGACTCATCCAGTGAAAGTGAGAGCAACAGTGATGTAGATGACTTGGGATGTGCGTCTTTGTAACTGTTTTATATTTAGACAATAGATTCATGATTTTTAAAAGCGTTACTTTGTAACGCAGCAATACGGACGTGTAAGTGTGTTTTTATTTATTATGTAGCAATACGGGCGTGTAACTGTGTTTTTTATTTATTATGTAGCAATACGGGCGTAACTGAGTTTTTTTATTTATTATGTAATCGTTCTGTTTATGTAAATGACGAAGAGAAACCTGATAATAAACTTGAAAATGGCTGAATAGCCGAAACGGCCTTAGCGGCGATAACGGAATATTGAAGACGGTAAGTCCTAAATCTAATAATAATTAGTTACTTTGTAAGTTTAGAAAAAAATAGTTTATAATAACCATTTTTATGTTTAAATGTACACAATTCTATCTAGGCCTACTTTAGATTGTATTAAATTGTGTTTCACAATTATTGTTTGAAAGCACTTTTATTTTCCATTGTTATTAGCACCTGGAATAAAAATAAAATTGCAACAAATATTTATAATAGCAACCAAAGTTTGCTCGATAAACTACTCCTGTTAATATTTATTTGAATATTTATTTATTGAATATTTATTTCCCGTGAGTTTGCGAAGTTAGTGGCAAGTAGGAACCTTTTCCAACCGCCTTCCCTATTTGCACAAACTATAATTTTGTCACTATAAACTTTTCATTTATTTTTTATTATATTCTTTAAAATCTAAGTTCATCCATTTCTCATTGTTTGTTTTTTAATATGTTGTATTGTGTATAATAATTTTTGTCTGAACTTTTACAAAGTTGTGAAATGTAAAACCTTGTACTTTAACACACATGCACACAAAACTGTTTTGTTTGCAGACTTGATGTGCATATATGTTTTTAGAGATGGTATTGTTAAGATTCTGTAATTTATATTAATATAGCCTTCATTATGAGTTATATATAACTTTATAATGTATATTCATATAAATTACTATGGCATATCAATGTAATTATTACTAATATTATGGTAAAATATACTACAGAGTACCAATAATGTTTTACCAATAATTAGTACCAATTATATGTAATGAATTTCATTTATTTTATTTTTTTTATATATATTTTACTATTCGCTACAATTATTGTTCTGTAACACACATATGTTTTAGTAGTGTAGATAAACTCTACCAAACCATTGTGAACTTCATAGCCTGAAAACCCGTTGTGTGAGTGTATAAGTAAAAGTACTATGTTTTACATTTTACAATTTAGTAACAGTTGAGAAAACAACATTATAGGAAAATTTTATTGGAACTTAAACTAATTTAAAGCACAATTGCGTTGCTGTTCACTCAAAAACTTTAATTTTGTTTTTTGTGTATAATTTTTAATTTTAAACTTCATTTTTAGGTTAAGATTACAAAAAACTTTTTTTTTACCTCACAAGTAATGGTTGTATCTATCGTATGTCCAATGTTTGTAATAAGAAGAAAAATAAACGTAGTTTTGTATAAAAAATTCAAATAATCGTGAAGGTGATTTTTTATACCCAAAACATCAAGTTCAATTTTAGTCGTGAAATTTACTACAGCATAAAAATAAAGTGATGATTTCAAGGTATACCATTCTAGGGTTAAGTTTGTTTTAACCGCAGAACAAACAAACTTAAAGTCTAGTGGTAATGCCATGAAAGAAAAAACAAAGAGTTTGCAATATATTCAATCCATTCTTTTAATAAAATGGGAGGGAAAGGTTAAAAATGGGGTATTCTGATTATATACCTGATTGAGCTACTTTCCCATTCAGTCGATCATGTAATTAAAACTAGTCGCAGACAAACAAAATCAGCATAATTATTAAAAGTTTAAAAATAAATCCTCTTTCTCATATGATGGAACACAGGTAAAAAATGCTGTGAAGAATTTGTTAAGCCTTTAAGAGGGGACCGGAGTCAGCCCAACTGCTCATGGCTCTGATCTCCAGTTTAACATGGGGCGGGTATAGTTTATATTTTTCTCACCGAGAACCAGCACGTTCAGTAAAAAATCGTAACAGACAAATAATTTGTTACTATCTTACGTATCAGCCTATAAAAAATTGTTTACTGAAAGTTTTGTTTTATATTTTTATTTTAAGAAATTCAATATCTATTTCTCCATAAGACTTCAACGTTTTTATAGCAAAACTAATTCTGTTGTAAAAATTGTATTTTAAGATAAGTATGTTTTAAATTTAAACCTACATCAACTAAAGTATTGTGACGTTAAAATTGTCGTCTAATATTTCAGTTACATTCAATAGAAGTATTTTATTTCGTCGTTTCAAAATACCTCTGCAATTAGAGTTTACAAAGTACATGGATCGGCAGCCGTAGTAGTTCATCGATGTCCCGCCAGGTTTCACTAGCGTCGCTCACCGGCAAGGAAGATTGCAAACTTCTTACAATATCGGTATCATTCTTATTTTTATCAAAAGTTTGTGGTTTAGTTACTCAATATGACCCTTGAATAAAAGTCGCGGGTAACAGCTAGTATAACATATTTAGGAATAAGATCATTGAATTCGTACAGTAATTGGATATAAAAAATCAAATAAACTAAAACTGTAAATTTAATAATAGTTTTTTGTAGCAATTACTAAGAGCCCACGAACCAGAGTGCTTATAAACTTTGACCTGTGTGCACTATTTTCATCATACATTTGTTATGCTCTATATGAGTAGGCCAAGTAATGTGTTTTGCTACTGGATTGTTTGTATTTAGTTTTCTTTGGTATTAGGCATTCATTATTTTTTTAATTGTTCTCATATTCTATGTACAATTTATTATGTTTTTACCAATGTTTTGATATTTTTGGTAAATAACTGTATTTTGTTACCATTTGTTAACTTCTCGGGTTTTCTTTATGGTAATTATTACTTTATGCGTTTTTTGTTTTTTTAGTAATAATTGAAACTTTTTTATAGCTGTCGTACCAGGATTCGGTCAGGTAAATGAGAAACATATTGTTTGTTAGCTGTCGTACCAGGCTTAGTTTAGGTAAATAAGTCCAAATTTTTGTAGCTGTCATACCCACCTTTGGTCATATAAATAATCAACAGATGTTTATATTTGTCATACCAAATGTTTTATAGCTGTTGTAGCCGTCTTCGGTCAGGTAAATAAGGAAAACTTTTTACAGCTGTCATACACGGCCTCGTTCATATAAATAAGTAAACAATTTTATAGATGTCATACCTAACTTAGTTCAGGTAAATAATTGAATCTTTTTTATAGCTGTCGTACCCGGCTTCCGAAATGTAAATAATGAAAACTTGTTTATAGCTGTCGTACCGGGATTCGGTTAGGTAAATGAGAAACATATTGTTTGTTAGCTGTCGTACCAGGCTTAGTTTAGGTAAATAAGTCAAAATGTGTATAGCTGTTGTACCCGTCTTCGGTCTGGTAAATAAGGAAAACTTTTAACAGCTGTCGTACCCGGCTTCGTTTATATAAATAAGTAAACAATTTTATAGATGTCATACCTAACGTAGTTCAGGTAAGTAAAACATTTTTTTAACTGTCGTACCAGACTTAGTTTAGGTAAATAAGTAAAACTGTTTATAGCTATCGTACCCGCTTTTGGTAATGTAAATAAGGAACAGATGTTTATATTTGTCATACCAAATTTTTATAGCTGTTGTACCAGTCTTCAGTCAGGTAAATAAGGAAAACTTGTTACTGCTGTCGTACCCGGCTTCGTTTATGTAAATAAGTAAACAATTTTATAGATGTCATACCTAACATAGTTCAGGTAAGTAAAACTTTTTTATAGCTGTCGTACCCGGCTTCCGTCATGTAAATAATTAAAATTTGTTTATAGCTGTCGTACCAGGATTCGGTCAGATAAATGAGAAACACATTGTTTGTTAGCTGTCGTACCAGGCTTATTTTAGGTAAATAAGTTCAATTTTTTATAGCTGTCGTACCCGCCTTCGGTCATGTAAATAAGGAACAGATGTTTATATTTGTCATACCAAATGGTTTATAGCTGTTGTAGCCGTCTTCGGTCAGGTAAATAAGGAAAACTTGTTACAGCTGTCGTACCCGGCTTCGTTCATATAAATAAGTAAACAATTTTATAGATGTTATATATAACTTAGTTCAGGAAAATAAGTGAAACTTTTTTATAGCTGTCGTACCCGGCTTCCGTCAGATAATAATAATGAAAACATGTTTTTAGCTGGTGTACCAAGATTCGGTCAGGTAAATAAGGAACACATTTTTTTTAGCTGTCGTACCAGACTTAGTTTAGGTAAATAAGTAAAACTTTTTATAGCTGTAGTACCCGCTTTTGGTCATGTAAATAAGGCACAGATGTTTATATTTGTCATACCAAATTTGTATAGCTGTTGTACCCGTCTTCGGTCAGGTAAATAAGGAAAACTTTTTCAGCTGTCGTACCCAGCTTCGTTTATATAAATAAGTAAACAATTTTATAGATGTCATACCTAACGTAGTTCAGGTAAATAAGTGAAACTTTTTTGTAGCTGTCATACCTGGCTTCCGTCAGGTAAATAATGATAACTTGTTTATAGCTGTCGTATCAGGATTCGGTCAGGTAAATGAGAAACACATTTTTTGTTAGCTGTCGTACCAGGCTTAGTTTAGGTAAATAAGTCAAAAAATTTATAGCTGTCGTACCCGCCTTAGGTCATGTAAATAAGGAACAGATGTTTATATTTGCGCCCAATAATTGTGTTAAAAAATCTTCACTCATAATATTCACAATACAGCTCATATCCTAAATAAATATACATCTGTTTACAAGATTTTAAATTAGTCTTATGGGAAAATGATAACACCTCTTTTCTCCATAAGAATAGCATTGTAACTTTGAAGCCTTAAATTTTCACGACCTTGATTAGTTGGTATAAACCTTCCTAGGGTTAACTTGAATGACTATGCAAAGTTTCATAGCAATCGGATGAGTGGTATAGGAGCACATAAACATCAAACAAACATTAAAAAAGTGAAGTTATGTTTTTTTTTTTATTTAACATTGAAATTGGTACCCAACTTCGCCGTTTTGAATGTAGGGAGCCGAGCCTTAAAACATTGCTTTAAATACAGTGAAATGTTCATATTATATAGACCATTGGTCTAGCGGTTAGTGTTGAAGTTAGCTGATTTAACTTTTTTAAGAATTTCTGGTCTGATCCATGCTCAGAATTTCTTTCTTTCTGTATCCTTTCACAATCTTTAATGTAACCTAGTTATAATAGACCTACTCTAAACTAATTTCTTTGTAGATGTAATGCACCATATATTTTGATTATCTGGTTTCTGGTAGTTACCCAGACAACTTTCGGGTACTAATTTAGTGAATTGATAACATTAAAACAAATATTCTCTTATATTATATATGTTATACTATTATTCTGTGGTTGGCTTTTCTGAAATTATAAAACTGCATTTAATGTAGGTAGTTTATATGGGGAAGGCGTCAGTATCCTAAAGCACGAATTATGAGTATGAATCCAAAAACGGTTAGGTACTGAACTTATCTTTTGAACGGACACATTTTTTGAATTAATGTAAATATTTATAATTTATTTCATAAAAGCAAATAAAATTCAAAATATTGTAAAATTTAAAAAGAGTTATAATACAGCCCTATAACATTTTAATATTCCATATCAAAATAGAAAATGAAGAAGAAGATAGACAGTCATCAATATTTGTCAGTCAGTTTGTAAAGTGATTTTCTTTTGTACTACAGTATTTGTATTATTTTCTTGTTTGACTGACTCCATTTATAACTACAATAAGTAAAATTACGTAAAAATCACGTCCATATCAATTTGATACACATGAGAAAAATATAACTTTAAAATATTAAGTTGAATGTGTTATACAGAGTGTCTTTTTTAAATGGGCCACCACTGGTATCTTGTAAACTATAAATCTAACAGCAGCACACTTTAAATGGGGAATGTTTCCTTGTTTTTTGAGAAATGTTTTTTTTTTCATAATTGTAAATGGCCGCCATTTTCCAATATGGCTGTAAACTTTCATATTTATTTTGAAAAAACCTATATTTTATGATGATTTTGGATTTTACAAGTTATTTTAAGACTTGTTTGTTCTTTATATTTTGTTGATAGGACTTACCGTTTGAAAGTTAAAGGGGAGTAAATTTTTTTAAACACCCCTAAAAAGAGCTAAAGATATTTTTGTTTGGAAACGTTTTGAACAATAAAAACGATCTGAACACTAAGATACAAAAACGTGAGCCCGACGCGCTACGACTTTTTAACTGTCAATATCTGTTTTCTCGTACCCAAAAGCGTATAAAACGATACCCCACACAGTATTTTCATAATTTTGACCCAAAAACGTGATCCCGACGCGCTAAGATTCACGCTAGAAAGCTCACAGCTTTTCAACTTTCCGCAATAAAATTTCGAAGATTTTGGTACCACCAGAGTTTTTCTACTACGTCTGTGAGTGCTTATATCGTTTTTACAGGAAAACAGACACACACGAAATTATCGTACTATTTCATTCTAATGCGTGCCGAAGTAATTAAGTAAGTAGGTAATAGATTTTATTATTTTTATCCGAAAGGTATAGATTTAGTAGTAAAACTAGATTGTTGTAATAAATATTATGTTAATTTTTAGAGTTTCCTATTGATATTTAAGTAATGAGATGTTTCTTTAGAGAATGCGAGTACATAAAAATACCCTAAACGTATATATACACGCAACACAACTACTGTTTTTCTAAAATGTTTACACTCGTCCAATTATTATAATTTCAATTGATGTCCAATCGGCCTGTATTCAACATTTACTAAATGAAGGTTCGATGGACCATCGACCCTCTAATATTTATTAAATAAGAACGGGTCTATGGTCCATCGATATGATGTGTAATAGAGCCATTGCTTTTATATTAAAACTTTAAACATATCAGTTCTCTAGCCCATCATATTGATGGTCTATAGAGCCGTTCTTATTTAATAAATATTAGAGGGTCGATGGTCCATCGAACCGAATTTTTATATATTATAAAGAACTCATTTTGGCTCGATGGTCCATCGACCCAGCTTTTATTTTAAAACTTTCAACATATCGGCTCTATAGCACATCATATTGATGGTCTATAGACCTGTTCTTATTTAATAAATATTAGAGGGTCGATGGTCCATCGAACCGAATTTTTATATATTATAAAGAACTCATTTTGGCTCGATGGTCCATCGACCCTGATGGTCAATTAAACTTTAAATAATTTAAACGGTTCGATGGGCCATAGACCCTCTCGTATTTCTTTCATTTTTACAAGCGGGTCTATGGTCCATCTATATGATGTGTAATAGAGCCGCTCCCCGCGGCACGTCTTTGAAACTAGAAAAGTTCTACAAGAATTGTATTCTGTCTGAGCTTATTGGCCCAAGAGTATGCAGGTCGATGCCCATTAGAAACCCGACGTACATACTCAATGCAAAGAATAAAGTTGCTAATAAAACATCCAAGATCGTTGTTAATGGAGAAATTAGAGAAGTAGAAGAACTGTCCGAAGCTGACATTTGAATTATTATTTCTTCAATTGTCTTATTATTATTAAAATTTTAGTCTTATTGTAGTATTATTATTATTGAAATGTAGTATTATTGCAGTAGTCTTGTTATTATTTACTTGTAGTCTAATTGTTGTATTATTGTAGTCTTATATTATTTTTTAAATTGTAGTCTTATTATTACTTCAATTTTATAATTTTATTCAAATCAATTGCTAGGAAAAACTATTCATGTAGGCAATAAGCATGATGTAGGCTAACCATAAAGAGTGCTTATTTACTTTTTGATTTTTTAAATAATTGAAGAACACTACTTTGGTGTGTTCAGTAAAACATAATTACTTTACACAACGATATTTAAGATGATTTACGTCTCATTATTACTTTATGCTATTCAAATTAATTACTAGAAAGTTTTGCGTGAAAGTTATTAAAAACCCAATATTGTATGAAAAAGAACAACTTTTGAATAATTTTTTTTCTTACATACAAATGATATATTTTTTGATTGCGGGACCAGTTATCATAGTTTGCAGTGATATGAAACATGATAAGGAAACAAATATAATGTATATTACTTCTGATATTAAGTCTGTAATATCCTAAGGGTTTTTGGAATTTTAGTCACCAGAAAAATGACAAATAATATGACTTTGGTCACAGACTATAGAAATTCTATAGTCTGTGCTTTGGTATAGGCCTACACAAACTTTGAAAGCTGTAGCTGTAGGTATTGAAGAAATATTGCTATGACAATATTTGAATTTATATTTGTACAATATACTTTACTGAAGTAAACAAGACTTATTGGTATGGCAAAATATTTGTTATCTTTAGGCTACACTATTCGTGTTTGAAACAGGCAACATCGGTAAAAATAATCTATTTTTAATTTTTACAGTTTCAAACACTTTGTAACAGTAAATATTATAATCTATTAAGTCATAAGCAAACCATGTTGCAATATAAAAAAACCAAGCTGGACAACTTTTTAAAATCATCAGTAATGAATTGAAAAAATATTGAATTTCTGTTTAAATATAATATTTACAAGTAATGTACCATTAGAGAACTCAAGATTTCAATATTTACTTATGAGTGGTAGGCTACTAATAATGTCAACGCGATTCTTATACTTACGGGTGGACCTACATTCTGTAAGCATTATCGCCCTCTCATTTTCTATTAGCCTACGGCTAAATGCCAGACTGTCTAGCTTGTGATTGTTGTGAATGCGTATAACAGTGTTATTCACTTTATTTTTCGGCTGTCCCTCGGACTCTCCCCCTCCCTGTCAGTTGGGAGCAGGTAGCTGTATACTGTATAACTCATTTTGTGCAGGCAGCGCTCCAAGTAGTGATACGGACGAACTTGTAGAGCTACCCTAGTGTTCACTTTGGAAACTAAAAAGCGGTTTTACAATTGACTCCGGTCCCCTCTTAAAACAATTTATTATTAATCAGTCACTTTCAAAGGGAATTATAAATATCAAAAATTAAACCACTTTTCAGAAAATTAATTTTATAAGAACTTTTGAAGTTTAATTTATATACAGTACACACCATTTAACCTCTAATGTTAAAACCTTGAACCTAAATTAACTTACAGTATATCAGTCACAGTATGTTTTATACCAGTTCACAACTTAACTCGGTACCAGTACTTAACTTTTCTAAAGAAATATGTCTTCAAAAACCTTTTTGGTTGTTATTGTTGGTTATAGGTCGTAAACTGTAATTTCGCTCAACTTCAAACATGATAATATCTGATAAATGCACCCTTATAATGGACTCTTAAGTCCAAATTACTTACATTCTCCTACAATAATATTGAATAAAAAACTTACCTTCAGTTTAACAAAAACTTTTTTGTTGTCATTGTAGTTTAGAGGTTATAAACTGTAATTTAGCAGAACTTCAAAAATGATACATCATCTGATAATGCACCCTTATGACACCAAATGCTGTTT
>JAGFPH010000483.1:536410-549003 GCA_018207615.1 Philaenus spumarius
ATGATACATCATCTGATAATGCACCCTTATGACACCAAATGCTGTTTCAGTTTTTAAGTCCAAATTGCTTATATTCTCGTACAATAAAAATGAATCAAAAGCTTACCTTTAGATTAATAAAAACTTTTTTTGTTGTCATTGTATGTTAGAGGTCGTAAACTGTAATTTCGCAGAACTTCAAACATGATATATTATCTGATAATGCACCATTAAAATGACATCAAGTGCTGTTTCAGTTCTTAAGTCCAAATTACTTACATTCTCCTACAATAATATTAAAGTTTTTGCTGTGGTTAGGAAGTTAAAAATACTGTATTTTGTAATTTCTTTGCTACCCTTACCTTCCTTCTCCCATGCGTTATTTAATTAGTTCTAAGATAGGAGTAAAAATTGAATACTCCCAATAAATATATAGGGTCATGAACCGCCACTCATAGATGGTACCAGATTACTTACAAAAGTGACATAGACAAAAGGTGAATGACTTTATAGAAATGCAAAGTCAATGACTTGTGTAGGAATGAAAGTTAAAGAGAACAGTAGGCTAGCTAAACAATGGGGTTAAAAATAGAGTTAAGAACAATGTATTTTAATTATAATCATTTCAGATGAGTTTATTTTCTTCTTTCATCTCTATACACATATGGTTAACAAATGATAGCTACATTTTCCAATAAGTGTGATCAATTCAAAGTTGGTTGTTGTTGAAATCTAAGACTACACAATTTAACAAAATATTTTGAAAGAGTTTGTTTCCCTATATTTTTAGGGTTCTATATCTAAAAAGTAAAACGAGAACCTATAAAGGATCATTCATTTGACTGTCTAGGCTATTACAGCTGATATTCTCTAGAACAGATAAGTTTTGATTATTTTGGAATATGTGCTGGTAGCTTAACTATGCTTTAATACTATAACAAATTTCAGATTGGTACATTTTTCCATTCTTGAGAAATTTCTTTGTTTTCCTTTTAAGGTATGGAGCACAAAATATGACTTTTTTTGGGGGAGAGAGGTCTCTGAATATGTTGTCTTAAGTCTTAGACGAGTTTAATAGTACCACTGCTGTTAACCAATTTGTTAAGTTTCTTCATGACTCGTGTTACTAAGCAAAACATATTGATATACTAATTTGTTTTTAGAGTTGCAAAAAGATAAATCAAATCTAAATAATTTTAATGACATTCAATAAAATCATGCGTACCGTATTCATTAATGACAAAAAATGCACTTCACAAAAATATTATTAATGTGAATGAGGAAGAACATAATATAGGTTAACTGTGCCTGTAATTATTATCACGCTCATAATCAGATTAACGGTAAGTAACAGAAATTTTCTTCTGAAAAGTTGGGATTTACCTGATAAAAGTAATTATGATAACCCCAAATCTTATCAGTTAATCCATTATATTTGATTTTATTGAAAGAGCAAATATGTGAGAACAATTAAAACAATATGCTAAGCGGTAATACACATGTAGCTAGTTATTTTGTTTTCAAACCATTTACCTTCAATTTGAGTTATATTAATAATAATAATAAAAGTGTGTTTATTATTACAAACATTTTTCAAGTTTACACAAAATACTATTAAATACTTATTTACATAATGAAAGAAACAAAATAACAATATCCAAATATAATAATACATATAAAGAAACAAAACTAATAACTACAGTAACCAAAATAATATCACACTTTATGGCATGACCATTTAAAGGTCCTCCGCCAGGTAGGCAACTTTAATAGATTAAATTATACTAAATTACAAAGTTAAAAGATCCAATACTATATGAACAACAAAATATACACATTGACCAAATAAAAACAATAATACAAAATCTGAATATTTAGTAACAAATAAATGTAAAACATCAACTAAAACACATTTTAAACCCATACATTTGAAATACTACTGCAGGTTGTGAATATAAAAGAGATAAGGTGAGAAGCTACTACCGATGGATATTACCACAAAAAACAATATCGGCATTAATTTGCTAAAAATTAAATTCAAAAATAAATTCCTGCCTAAGCTTAAGTGCTCGACGTACAAAATTCACCAGCCCTGACCAATTTTCACCATTTAAAATATTTATTATTCTTTCCACATCCAGAACCCTATTTCCAAAACAACTTTTCCTAATTTCTCCTAAAATCAGACATCTGCCCAAAAAATGTACAATATTTTCCTCCTCATTAGAATTACACATAGAACACTTCCTTTTATTGTCTTCCCTGTCCGGTCTATAATTGAGAGGTAACAATTAATAAAATATAAAGAGTTATATTACAATTAATCTCAAAATTAAGTTAATTTTTGAGGTTATTTTAGGGCAGTTTTAACTAGTTGCATTGGGCTCTTGGTTTAGTTTTGAGAGACAAGATATGAACATTTGAATCTAACATTGAAAGCTAACATAGTCCGTTCAAAAATGCGGGGTTAAAGTACATAAGTAAATTTTTGTTCAAATTGAGTTCTTTAACCATTATATCATTTTTTTTTAAATCTGCAAGTGGGTAAATCTACACAAGTCCTGGGAAGAAGACTAAAGCTACAGTCTAATGTACATAAGTAATTTTAGTCAAATTTTCAGCTTTGGGTGTAAGTGTGTATGTTTACATGTCAAAATGATAATTTTCAGGTAACAAGACATTAAGCAGTTTTTACCAATTATAATTGTTTATATTTATCTTGTAGTATAGCAGGGTAATTCAGTTAATCTGTTTTAGGAATAACTACATAAGTAGGCATCTTTTGCAGTTATTTTTGTTTGTTAGATTGATTTTATTTGCATTTTAGGGATAAAATGCATGATGTTAACTTACACACTTATACCACTGTTTTAATTCCACTGTGTTTAATGTTGGAAAGTTATAGCACATTGAAAATTGGTAAAACACAGTTTTTGGCAATGTTTGAAAAATTTGCTGTTTTTGGATTCTCATAAAAAATCGAACAGGTCTTCACCAATTTTGAATTTGTGTTTTTTTTAATCAACGTGAAATCTTGTCCTAGTACAAAAATCTAATTACTATAGTACCGTTTTTTACAAAATATGGACCGTTTTCGAGTTATAAGCAAAAAACTGGAAAATATCAGAAAACTAGCTGAAAGTACCCGTGCTTTGCTACGGTTTAATATCATTAGGATTATGGACTACTTAAATTAGTAAAAGTTAAGTTTAACATTGATAAGCTAGTTGTAGACCTTCTGTTAACAACAGGTAAGTGCGGGCTACCAAAGTTGATGTTTTTTATTTTTTCTTAAATGCTAAGTACCTCTTTGTAAACAACATTTTTAGTTTTATTTTCTGGCTGAAGGAGGACCAGGCTGTCAGATGAGCTTACTCTGGAACTTGCTACGTATAACTGGCCATGGGAGAAACAGTCACTCCTCAGATCTTGTATTTTAAACATATTAGTGTGCCTCTAGCGCATATGACAAATACGTGTACCAAATGTCACGTTCCTAGGTTTTAGGGGTTTTGAGATGTATAACAAACAATATTTATTGTTTTAGGGGTTGTTTCAACCCTTACAGGCCAAATATTTAAAAATCCTTTCTTAGTGCACCTCTTGCCCTTATGGCAAATACGTGGACCAAATTTCACGTTCCTAGAAGGTAGGGGTTTTGAGATATATAATAAACAATATTTATTGTTTTAGGTTTTGTTTCAACCCTTACAGGCCCAATATTAAAAAATCCTTTCTTAGTGCATCTCTAACCCCTATGGCAATACGTGCACCAAATTTTACGTTCCTAGAAGATAGGGGTTTTGAGATATATAATAAACAATATTTATTGTTTTAGGGGTTTTTTCAACCCTTTCAGGCCAAATATTCAAAAATATTTTCTTAGTGCACCTCCAACCCCTATAGCAAATATGTGTACCAAATTTTACGTTCCTAGAAGATATGGGTTTTGAGATATATAATAAACAATATTTATTGTTTTAGGGGTTGCTTCAACCCTTACAGGCCAAATATTTAAAAATATTTTTTTAGTGCGCCTCTAGGGCCTATGAGCAATATGTGTACCAAATTCAACGTTTCTAGGCCATATGGTTTTTGTGATATAAAATAAACAATATTTATGGTTTTAGAGGTTGTTTCAACCTTCAAACGCGAAATATTTTAAAATCCTTTCTTAGTGCGCCTCTAGGGCCTATGAGCAATATGTGTACCAAATTTCACATTCCTAGGAGGTATAGTTTTTGAGATAATGTGATGAGTGAGTCAGTCAGTGGTATTTCAGCTTTATATATATAGATTTATTGTTTTAGGGGTTGCTTCAACCCTTACAGGCCAAATATTTAAAAATCTTTTCTTAGTGCGCCTCTAGGGCCTATGAGCAATATGTGTACCAAATTAGACGTTTCTAGGCCATATGGTTTTTGTGATATAAAATAAAGAATATTTATGGTTTTAGGGGTTGTTTCAACCCTTAAACGCAAAATATTTTAAATTCCTTTCTTAGTGCGCCTCTAGGGCCTCTGAGCAATATGTGTACCAAATTTCACATTCCTAGAAGGTATAGTTTTCAAGATACTGTGATGAGTGAGTCAGTCAGTGGTATAATATTTAGGGTTTTAGGGGTTGTTTCAACCCTTAAACGCGAAATATTTTAAAATCCTTTCTTAGTGCGCCTCTAGGGCCTATGAGCAATATGTGTACTAAATTTCACATTCCTAGGAGGTATAGTTTTCGAGATACTGTGATGAGTGAGTCAGTCAGTGGTATTTCAGCTTTATATATATAGATTTCAAGGTTTTCGGCCCCCAAAAGTTGTCCCCCCACTTTCGAGATCGCAAACTTAGATTTGGTATACCCACACAATGCCAAACGATCCTGGAAAAAATCTTTTGCCGCAATTAATGTAAGCTGAACCACTTTTTCGATCCTCTATTATTACACTGGGCTATATTTCAAACCAAACGGTGAATTGCGGGGAAAGGGTTAAACTAAATTTAAAATACGCATGCGCTTACTGCCAGCCAATTGGATTGAAAGAAAATCAGCTGATGGAGTTTCAATCCGCTGTTCCTCCAGTTCCTACAATTCCAAATTCCTATACCATGTACTGTAGTTTCTAGTTTTGAGTTGAACATTTTGATCATTTCTTCTCTTATCTCGGATCTCCGTTATGTCTTGTACGAGATTTGAATGTGGGTGATGTGTTTCTTGTTTAGTTTATGTTTTTAACAGTGGTTTATTGTTCTGAAGTTCAGTAAGTTTAAGTGCTTAATCTATTGGAATTTTTATAACGAAGTCATTAATCAAATATTTTGACACTCTGCCAGTTATAAACAGTAATATGGTGATTTTAAGGTTATGTTACCTTGAAGTAGACATAGTGTTGAAAACTGTGAAATATTTAAAAGATTGAATGGAATCTTCATAAATTATCAATTAGTAAGTATTGCAATTAAGTTTGTTTTAATATTATTTGTATTATTTTCTGATTCAAGCCTTGACCTATTAGTTGTATTGGTACAATGTTTTAGTTGATCTAGGACTGATAGGCCCTACTTAAAGTGCAAAAGAAATCTAGCTTTTCTTAAAACTTAATCAATCATCAGAAATCCTTTAGTAAAGCTGTATAGCCTTTTTTGAAAATTTAAAACGGTGCAATTTTAGCTGGATTAGCATAGGCCCTAGCCTGTTAGAACCTTGCATTATAAAACCAAGTTAAAATCTTACCCAGGATCTAAATTATAACAACAAAGATGCAGATCATAATAATAGGCTACTATTGAACTCAACGAACCTTCAGTAATTAAAGGTTTTAGAAATAAACTTAAGTCAACTTTAGATTGTTAACGTGAAAGAAGCTAGGCCTAGGCCTACCATTAACTGTTGGGAAAAGGAATCAGCATAAATTTACTATTCGACAACCACGGCTGATATTTTTGCAGATGATGACATTGTTTTACATTCTACTATTAAATGTTGAATACAGGTAAACATACTGCGACTAAAGAATATAAGTTAGAACTTAAGTCTATTTTTTTTAAATTATTCTTGCATTTTTGTTGCCGTACCTAGGTCAGCCGAGGGTCGAATAGTAAATTTGCGCCAAGGAATCAAGGCAATTGTAAAACTATATGATACTACGCCAACAGAAATGCAAGAATAATAATTAAAAAATAAATAGCCTGAGGATCTATTTTAGGCCTATAGTCTTTAGTCACAGTATGTTTACCTGTAGGCCTATTCAACATTTAACAGTAGAATGTGAAACAAGGTTGTCGTCTGCAAAAATATCAGCCGAGGGGTTGTATAGTAAATTTACGCTCTTAAGGCTATTGTAAAAGAAATGCATTATATTTTAAATTTATAAAGGTGTAAGTGTTAGGTAGCGAAAGTTTACATTACGACTGCCCACTATCTTGCGGTGAGTGCCAAATTATACACAAGAAATTCGTCTAATACGTAATTGTAATGT
The DNA here is from genome assembly GCA_018207615.1 of Philaenus spumarius. Lineage (NCBI taxonomy): Eukaryota > Metazoa > Arthropoda > Insecta > Hemiptera > Aphrophoridae > Philaenus > Philaenus spumarius. The sequence continues at coordinate 542,862 of JAGFPH010000483.1, forward strand.
TCAGTTCTATTTATAAACATCTTAAATGAAAACAGAAAATATAAATTTACAAAATTTAATGTAATTATAATTGTAAACAGAATATTTACGCATTAAACTTAATCCACAATTTATTTATCTCAGGAAGTATTAGACGCATCTTTTCAATGACATCGGACTGTACATGCAAACATAAATAAACATTGCCAGACCTCGCTATTATTCCTACAACTAATCATTAATTAATAAATACTTACAGTATAATGCATTTACCTTACTTTACATCAAACTACTCATTATATTTTACCAGTATTCAACATTTAATACTATAATGTGCTTAGGTTTTCATCACTAACTTAGCCTACTCTATTTCCTAAAAAAATGTTTACGCCGTGTTAGGCTATACAAATTCAAACTTGGCTTGTTTGTTTTTCTTATCCACTGCATACATACTTAGAACCAGTAAAAATATATTTTCCTCTGTGTATTTGGACTGGTTAGGTTTACCTGTTTAAATTTACATTGCAAAACTATTATTAATTTTAACATTGATATAGGCTATCACTTACATATAAAATGCCACTGTTAGTAATTTCTTATTGCACTACTTTGAAGTTATGCAGCAAACAGTAAAATCTTATTAAGTTATCAAAATTCTGATATAGCCTAGTACAATGTCTGCAATTGTGTTTTTTTTAGTACATTTGATAACCAGTTTATTCTTGTAGGCCTAACTGAAATGTATATATTTATAGAATGTTATTCCTTAATTGTTTTTTCTCAATTTATAACATAGTTCCTCGCCTTATTGCGGTAGATGTGCCAATTCGAAAAAAATTCTCTAGAACGTAACTATAGTTTCATTAAATATTATTAGGCCTAAATCAATGTAGCCTAGGTAAACAACAATATTATCATTCTAAAAAATTTTATAGATTTTTTTTAAAAAATCCTTAAAAATAAACATTCCTTATGGCATGTTAGATATAGCATATAGCCCAATCAACAGGTACTTTTACCTGGAAAAAAATGCAGGAGAAATGAAACTTGGTAATATTGTACATTTTGACATCCTAAAAACATACTAAGTTTGTAACCCCCGCCACTTTGAGCTTATGCCGCCATCTTGGAAAACGGTGGCCAAATAACTTCAGTTGGGTGCTTCCTAAAAAAAATTTCGTATAAAAATTGTAGAAAATTTAATTCTCTAAAACTTTTACTATTTAAAAAAATTTTCGGTGAAATTAACAGTTTTTGAGTTTTGTAAAAAACTGAATTAAAGCGCTATTATCACCTGATGAATTATTTATTTTTGTAATAAATATGTAATAAATACTATAATGAATTTTTCAAAATGTAGGCTACCGGTTCTAAAAATTTGAAAAAAATTCAAATTAACCTTTATATATACTTATAAACATAATATATTGTAAATTTAAACTTGGGATCATAATGGGTTCTAATAAAAATCATATTTTGAAATCTGCCTGACAGAAATTTTCTGGCAAAGTTTAAAATAAATTATTTTAATGTGCAAAATACTTTTCAGAATCTTATTAAACTTGAAAATCTATAAACAGTTTATAAAAATACTTTTTAATTATATCGATCTCAACATAGGCTAATTTGTTTGAACTTGAAAAGGTTAAATTATTATTCTGAATAGAAGTCTGATAACACACAGAAAGCTTAACAAAAGTGATCACCAAAACTGAGGAACGTGGTTGATTGGAAGTTAAAACATTTTGCAAATTTAACAAGAGAGGCTAAAGTTTGTGATTCATGCAGAAAAACACTCTCATCTTCAAAAAAATGATCAAGGAGAAAGTGAAATTGGTGCGGTTGGCCACTGTGACCCAGGCTTTTTAACCCCATCAGAAGAAGTTAAATGCGGTTGGCAACTTTGATCCAGATCGCCATAACTTTTCAACTCCATTAGCAGTAGTGAATACATTAAATGCTTTCCTCCATGAGTTAGGTGAGTCACCTATTGATAAATGAAAGTTGGGTAGATCTGAAACTTATTATTCAACTAAAAATTAAAAAAAAATCAATTCTGCGTTGAAAAAAAAAACTTTTCACTAGGCCTAATGTCAAAGAGCCATCTTATAACGAGGCTGAGGCATCATTGAAGGTTCACTTTCAAATGATTCATCAACTGAAAAAGTCAACTGCATTACAAGACCAACTTCAAATCAAGGAAATCAGTGATTATGTAACCATAATATATGAGAATGAGTGGTGGTTGGCATAGGCTATGTTTTGGCAAAAGAAGAAGCAGCTGATGAGGTCAAGATTTCTTTCTTACACCCAGCTGGTTCATCAGCTTAATTCTCTTATCCTTCAAGACAAGATGTGTTGTGGCTTCCTGCAAGTCATGTCTTATGTAAAGTAAATCCAGTGACCCCAACGGGAAGAGTTTACAACCTCAATGAACAAGAGACAAGTAAAATAGTTAATAAAGCATATAACGACTACATAAATGATTTGTAGTGTTATGAAAGTCCTACATAGAAGCTTTTGTAAATATAGATTTAAAGTGAGTTTTACTTTAAAATTAATTATGAGTAAATGTTATATGGGTTTTTGAATTTTAAGTATAATTTTTCCCGAGAAACCTATACCAGCCTATTCATAAACAAAGTTTTATATTAGAACCCATAGTGATCACAAGTTTAAATTTACAATATATGTTTATAAGTATATAAAGGTTAATTATAATTTTTTTCAAATTTTTAAAACTTGCGCATTTTGAAAAATTAAAAATAAAAAATTTCAGTTGTTTTTTGCAAAAATCATTTTCCTCTTAGACTATATTGTGTTAGATGTCACATTAAAGAACATGAAAAATGCTTTAAAATGACAGTTTTACCACCTCTGAATCTTCAGTAGGAGAGGCACATTTTAAGTTTTAAGTTTTCGAGTACGTGCGTTTTTGGCTCGTTTTTGGGAATTTCATGTAGTTATAACTCACTAACCAATAGAGATAAATTAATAAAATTTGGTATATTTCTTAATCTATATAAAGGCAACTATATATATCTACCAAATTTTATTGATTTCTGAGATTGTCAGGTTCGAAATGTATTAAAACTGTGTTGATTTGACATGGACCCCATTGTTTTTTTTCCCTAAAACAGTGAACTGAAGTTAAATCTAGTTATTTCTTTATTTTTTTTTAACAAACTGTACTATTGGGGGGCTGTGGTTAGTATACTCCTAAGCATTTCAAATTTATAAAATTAGGAATAAATTTCATGACGAAAGTTACCTGTAACCAAATATTTTAGGCTACCTATCATCAAATCAGCAAACAAACATAACCAGAAAGACAATGAATTAAGAACCAGTTCTAATAAAAGTAATTTACAAAGAAAATGTAACTTAATTTTAAATCTAATATAAACTTTTAATAAAAAAAGAAAAGTACTATTGTTTTAAAAATCCACTGTCCTTTGTTATTCCAAAATTGTTCAAGTTATTGCCTTCATCACACAATTGAGGAGGGGCCATACAAAAGCATACATGTCCACTTATAAAAAGTTTTGGCAAATGCGAAAAAACTTTTATTTAGTTTATTTAAGAATAAATAGAGCTGTAAAACTTGTTTTTACCGTTTCCTTCCGTACAAGGTAACAATATGTTTATATTATTTTGATAGAATTTATACACATATTTAATTATTTAATAGTGAAATACGGATATGTTCTCTTTTAATTGGCTACCATGGATATGTTCTTTTTTGCTTAAACAGGGTTATGATATATTTTCATTTGCTTCGAAATAGCCTATAACTTTTTTCTTAATCTGTAAACATCCATGTCTGTTTTAATTAAACACTTGTCATATTAAAAGAAAATGAAACCTCTATTTGAAATAAGGAAATAAAATTATAAACGTTAAAATCAATTTTTTATTTTTTTTTACAGTATTAAAGATATTGTTTAGTAAAAGCTAATCTTTAAATTTTAAACACGAAGAAAGGGGAGTAACAAAATCAATAAATCATTAGTACTTTTTTGTAATGCTGGTGAACAAATATTTAAAATAGTCCTAATTTTAATCCAATATCAGTGGTACTGGTCCATTTGTCACTGATATTGTTTATATTAAATTCACTTTAAATGTGAAGTCCACAGTCCTCTTCTAAACAGTCACATTTGGCATTTTCTTCCCCATTTTCTTCGCCATTTTCGGGTTGATTTCTTAAAACTTTCTTGTAGTACCAAGAATGGGAAATGTCATTTTCCCAGTCACCATAGAGAGTTTTCAGAAGAGCCCAGGCGATGATAACCACCCAGGTTTTTCGCCTTTAAACCCCCAAAAAAAAAAGTTTTTAGAAGAGATTCAACATCGTTTTTCTTCGCAGCTGATATAGGGTGTCCAAGGGTTATTTCATCGACTGGTTCCTCAAAAGATCTATAGTGTGACCATCCCTTCTTGTACAATTTTACAAAAGCCTCATCGTCAGCTTCAAAGTGAAAGTTGTGAAGAGCTTTTACTTTAATTGTTGGCACAGTTACAGTTTGTCCTCTTCTTACAATGCTATCGTTTACCTTTTTTTTATTAGGATTCTTTTCTTCTGACTAATTAACTCAACATTTTTAAAACGATTAGACAAACTCTTTGTATTGATTAACAACCAATCTTCACCAAGCTTTTTAACTTCTCCAACTTCTTTGTAAATATCATAATATTCTTTTTTGTTTATAATTGTGGGCTTCTTTCTTAACTTTTTCCACTTGTCCAAACACTCTATCAGCCGGCAAGAAGCTATAACCTCTAACTGGAAATGTCATTCGCATTTCTTCCACATTGCCGGGATGGGTGCCCAAAAAATAAACCAGTGTGTGAACAACAATGTTGTTCTTATTTTGAGCACCGCACCCATCACAAAATAATCGCAAACACTTAATGTCTGTCAAGTCTAAACTCTTTAAATAGTGTATAAGGGCTGATGACACCTCTGTGGACCCTCTACCGGACTGATCCTCAGTCCAAGTATAAAACCTTCGATTTTCTCCTTTGACATTAACCAAGTAGAGAGCATAAAACTTAGCTGGCGCAGGTAAAAGGCTTCCTGAAGAGGTCTTCTGGGTAGAGGCTGAACCTGCTGTAAATCAAAACATACCGTCAACTCATTTTCTTTGCTTTCCCTCATAAGCTCATAAAATGCTTTGGCTCTAACCTTGTGTACCCTTTTCTTTAGAATAAGGTCATTGTTAGCTGCATTGTTACTGACACTTGAACTTTTTTAATTTGCAAATCTATTTTATGACAAAAACTGCAGATTTCACTTGCAGATGATTTAAAACCTATGTTTAGCTCAAAAAACACCCGGCGAAACATGGGTTTCTTAACTTGTAGCTCTAAGGTAGCATTATCGTTATACATTGTATGCAATTTGCTGATATTTAGGTCAGAAGACAAGTAAATTCGCTTTGACTTTTTTTTCGATTGCAATGACTTTCTTGCCACCTTAATATAAATAGAAACTGCCGAACAGCAGCTTTTTTGCTTCTGAATTGTGACTAATGCGGTCACCACAACGCTTTTCTCTTACGCTTTGGTTGGCCATTACCTTCTTGGCTATATTATGTAACCTTGCTGGCTTGACTTTAGTTAACTGCAAAAAATCTTTTTGCAAATGGGTATAACTTTTCCATTTACACTAAAAATATTGTAGTTAACATTGAAAGAGTGTGGTTTAGGCTTAGTATTAGAACCACTAGCTACACGCTGATTCGGTCTTTTCCGCTTTATATTACTAAAACTTAAATAAGAACTTATCAAAGAGTCTTGGTTGAATTTGTCTGGTGTTTCACTGTTTCATACAAAGCTTTTCTTACTTGTTTCGCGTCTCCTGGTCTCACTTGAATGCACTTAAAAACGTTAGTTCTTATGGACACAAGGAGTAAACACATTACATCCCGAAGGAGCACTGTATTTTTTAATTTTATTTGTTTCTCGTATTCCTAAGGCCTTCTTTTTCTTTCTGGAACCAACATTTCCTTCCTCTACACTTAATAAACCATCTTCATCCATTTTTTAAAATAATATAAACACACAAACACACCTGCTACCTCTAATAACCTCAAACACACTGTAAACAACACTCAACCTAAGACCAGACAAAAGCCACTGTTGCATTATGGGAGACACA
>JAGFPH010000484.1:13780-29425 GCA_018207615.1 Philaenus spumarius
ACTAAAATATTATAGGAATAAATTTTGTAGATATTTTAATTTTCTTTATTTTTGATAATGGATACTTTTTTATAGAACCCATATTTTCCGATCAGAACTTTTAATATGTTCATTTTAGATCTTCCCAAACAATCCTACAAAATTCCAAAACTATGGGATTTCAAACCGTACAATTTCCTAATTTGACTGTTCTAGACAAGGCCGTAGCCAGGGGGGTTTTTGGGTCAACCCCCCCCCCCACAAAATCCCGAAATTTAGTAGTAAAATTTAATACTACTAAAAGTTCAAATTAAATAATAAAGTAGACAACACAACAGAGGATCCAGCAACATATTTTACACCATTGGGCATTGCATGCATACTGATATTTAGATTTACTTGATTAAATTACAAAGTGCAATACACATGGATGCAGTAGGTTACAGCCTTACTCTCTTGTGAGCTTGATCTGATCTATTAATTAAGAAAACTATGAAGGTTCAACAAAAATACTTTACTCTAGCAAAACACTCAATGCTCTGTGTATTGAAGATTCACACAACACAGGGGTTGGCGTGCGAAGCACGCAATTCATTGCGTATTGAATACACCCCAATACAGGGTTTGGCGTGTGAAGCACACAATGTATTGTGTATTGAAAATGTGGTGTCCATTTAACTGAACTTGCACCACAATTCCTATAATCAGCTGCCTCAATAAATCCTAAAATTTAAGTTTTAGATTTACCGGAACTAGGCTTAAAATAAATATTATTATACAGTAAAACCTCGGTTATACGAGGTAATTGGGACTTTGCAGACCTCGGATAATAAAGTAGTCCGTGAGAAGATTAATGAGTTGCAAGTTCCCGCATCATTACGTCGATATAGCCTGATTTGTAGCCATACTTATTTAAAAATCTACTTTATTTGGCTTAAATAATCTAGTTTTAAATAAACAAAGAAGGTTTGATAATGTACTCAAACGAAAGAAATTAGATAGGCCGACTGTAATAAAAACCACCAAAAAAAATGCCTCCGAAGTTTTTCCATGCTCGCTTTTTTATTGATTATCTTCTTTATTCGAACATCTTTGAGTACCCACTTTTCCGATCTATTTCGTCTTTAATACCGGACAGTAATTTCCCTAACACCTAAATAACTTTCCACTTTTCTTTTTGAATCACCCTCCATCTAATCGTTTAGTTACTTCCCATTTTTGATTTAAAGACAAAACAACACGTTTTCGCTTTCCACCAATAACGACACTTTCATTCACAAAGTTTACCACCGATACCGACTTAAAACAAAATACAGTGGCAGGGGAAAGAAATAACTCGTGGGAAAGGATGGCGAGTCCTAAATACAATGAGGGAGGAGGGGTTAGTGTAAACAGGCCCTTGACCGCTTCGTCATCCACTATACTACCCGTCCGCTTTAGGTCGCCATACTAAGTTGGGTAAGGAGCATAAATGTTTTCATGATGTACACGGCAAACTACTGTTTTGTTTTCTTTCTGCTCAATCTAACACAAAAGTTTTTACTATAAATTCACTTCATAAGAAATGTCTTAAGCTATGAATTGTTAAAAAAAAAATTTTATTTGCCTCAGTTAATACGGAAACTTGGTTAAGCAAGGTCAAGCAAGGTTCTACTGTAAAGAACATTTTATTTTAAAATCTAAAATTTTAGAATCACTACTTGGTATTTTTTAAAATTATAATTACTTGTTCGGACATTTTCCATCATTTGTGTGTTAAATTATCAAACATGACGTTTCGGGAATACAAATCAATTCCCGTTCCTAAGTGACTAAAACTAACGGTACATAAACCCAGGCAACTAGGCCTATGTAAGAGTGAACAAAGTAAAACTACAAATAATTACTACTAACCTTAAATATCTACGTGATACATCTCAGAGTTAAGACTAAGAAGTCAAACACAACAACCACAGACAAAACACAATTCAAACACTAAGCACACGCAATTGATGGCTAGCGTCTAGTTGACAAGTTGGAGTGAGACGCTAGTAGTAGTAGTTAGTAGTAATTTGTAGTTTTACTTTGTTCACTCTTACATAGGCCTAGCTGCCTGGGTTTATGTACCGTTAGTTTTAGTCACTTGAGAACGGGAATTGATTTGTATTCCCGAAACGTCGTGTTTGATAATTTAACACACAAATGATGGCAAATGTCCGAACAAGTAATTATAATAAAATTCAACATCCATCATTAACTAACAATAACTACTTGTTAGCTAAAAAAATAGGCTTAAAATATTCTTTAAAGAAAGGAATATTGGTAGATTTTAGTACTTTTTGACGCAAGTAACTTACTTTTTTAATGCGTTTAAGAAGTAGGTTTCTTTTTAACATACGGTAATGCTAGAAATATCCCCATGAAAAAAACTGCATCAACAGCTTGTGTTTGTGATACAGCAAGCTAGAGCAAAGATGGACTCCTTAGTTTCCCCTTACTTTCTCTGACTATTTTACAATTCCCTGACCATAGGAAGCCAAACTAATGAGGTGGTTGTGGAGGGATAATGTCAAAATTGGGAATATTTGATAGGGTTTCACTTAAGAAATTTTCAGAAATAAGTTAATAAAATTATAAATGAATTACCACAAATAAAATCGTTATTTTCAAACATTTAATTGCAACACTGGCTATGGAAAGGTGGAGTTTGAGATGAAAATTGAAACAATGGATTTGCACATTTTAAATCGAATGTGGAGAAAACGTCCAAATTATTTTTCGTATACTAGTTCTCTTTAAGCCTATATTTTTATTTGTAACACAGTCCACAGAGGTTTTGATACTATTTTATTTTTTTAAATTATGTATAATGCATTTACAAAAACTACACTTTTAGTTTCATTAATGGTCTTAATAATTAATTATGTAACTAGGGGAGACCCCTGCGTGCTTCGCACGCCAACCCCCAATGGAACCTTCTAAAAACATAGGTACGTTATGTCTTATTTATAATAAAGTTGTAGTATTAATCAAAACTAAGGTAAATAATGTTAAATGTTGAAACCAAATTATTTCTTATATTTTATAACAGCAGTTAATAATAGTTGAAAGAACCAGCAAAGCTCAGGTCTACACTTTAAAACTCTAACCTAAAAGCTATAAATACAAAAATAATTGCTTCAAATTTTGAAATCAGCTGTTAATGGAAATATTGAAGCAAACATCTATATTATTATCTGTTATTTTATTCAATTGGTTGCTATGGTAACAAATGTAAATACATGTGTTGGTTTATCATTCCAGGCCTAACCTAAGATTTTTTCCGACTAAATTTACAAATATTAAAATAAAAAAAGGTTTTTACCGAAATGAATTATAGCCTATGTTACTCAGGGATAGTGTAGCTTTTTATTAGTAATACTATTTTTTAAATCGGTTCAGTAGCACCAGAGATTACCCCCTACATACAAACAAACAAACAAACAAACTTTACCTCTTTATAATATTAGTATAGATATAGATATTGTATTTGTGTGTTTACGGAGTTAGTCCCGTATTGCACTGTAAAATATTTTATAAAATATGTTTTATGAAAGATGGTATTCATCTATTATAAAAGATTTGAAGAGTGACTATTTTATAAAACATTTTAGACTTGTACTAAAAGGTAAAAATGTATCTAAAATTTTTATAAAAAGTAATTCCAACCTGTTAAATTTTATAAAATAAATATATTATAATGGACCATTACACTATCAAAGATCTTTGTCAAAGAACATTTATAAAACATATTTTGTAAAATATTTTACAGTGTAATACGGGCCTTAGAGAGCTTTGTAAATTACAGACTCTGTTGTATTTAATACCTACTAAACATTTGTGCTGTTATTATCCAAGGGGGATAATTTAAGTATTAAATTACAAGGTACACTATAAGCCTAGTTGTACCGTACACACTTTCATGTATTTAATATTTATTTGAAATACAGTGGAGTTTTCTCATGCAATCACTTAAAACTGTATGTAGTAGGATAAACTTAAATTGCTGTTCCTATACTAACAGCCAGTTCTAAACTTTAATGCTATAGAACTGTTGTTATTTTTCATTTCATTTAATCTTGTTGACAAAAGATACATTTTTCTTAAGATTTGTTCAGATAATTCCAAAACAAACACGCATAGCAATACCTAAAAACAAAACTAACATTAACTTTCCAAAAAATTTAAATAATAAATATAAGCAACAATGCAATAGAACAAATTTCTAGATTACAATAGTACAATACGAGGTAAGGCTAGAAAAAAATCAGGATTTTTGCAGGAACTCTTTTTATTAATTTTCCTTTACAACTTTCACTTTATCCCTTTCAATATATTCCCCTCCACTATACCCCTACACCTTTCCATTCGAATTTTCCACTCGAAAAAATAATGATTTTTAAATCATTAGCTTTCACTGTATTAAACCTGGATCCTTTCAAAGCTTCCTTCACTTTCGGAAACATAAAACAGTCACACGGAGCTAGGTCTGGCAAGTAGGGTGGATGTTCTAACAGAGGGATCCCATGCTGGGCCAAAAATGACTTAACAGTCAGTGCAGTGTGGGCTGGGGCGTCCTGATGAAGAATCCACAACTTGTTCTTATACAAGCCTGGTCGCTTTATTCTTATTGAGAGTCGCTCATGGAGAGTGGCTAGAAATGCAACATAATATTCTGTATTCACTGTTTGACCTTCAGTAACCCAATTTACATATAGAATTCCATGGATGTCGAAAAAAAAAACAATCATCATGGCCTTGAATTTTGATTTGGACATTCGAGCTTTCTTCAGTCTTGGTGAATCCTGACTCTTCCAGTGCATTGATTGGCTTAGTTTCTGGTTCATAAGTAAAAAACCACAATTTGTCACACATAATTACTCTTTCCAACAGTTAAGGATGTTTCTCAATGTTTTTCAAGTTATCAGAACAAATTTCCATCCGTGAGTCCTTTTGTTCAGGCATGAGGATTTTGGACACCATTTTGGAATACACTTTTCTCATGTTAAAATGTTCATGTAGTATTTGGTAAACTGATTTTTTGTCGATTCCTACAGCCTCGGCAACTGCACGGATACTCAAACGGCGATCTTGACGGATGAGATTGACTATTGTCTCAATGTTTTCATCCTTTTTTGAAGTTGAAGGATATGTTCTCGCCCTTCTTTGAAACGTTTATGCCACTCAAAAACCCGTGTACCAGCTTTAGCTCAAATTAAAGCTTATTTAATTCAATATAACTTCCATGCTTTTTAATTTCTATAGGACGTGTCATTTTGCCGGTATCCATCTCGAAACCTATAGAAAAGCTAAAATTTTCACTTTTCGGGAAAAAGGGTAAATTTTTGAAAAGCTGTATCTCGGTAACTATATAACTTACAACAACAATTTTGATCTCATTTTGTAGAAAATTTAATATCCTTTTAAAACGCTAAGAATGATTTTTTTTCCATCAAACGCATAGTTTAAGAGTTATTTTACAAAAAAAAAAAAGTTATTTTTTCAGTGAACACAGGTATCTGATGGTTGCAAATCTGGATTTATAGTCTCAGTAATGGTCTGAAACAACTCTCCAAAAATTATTAATACTCCATTTAATGTAAGTTCCGATGTAATATTTGACTGGACTAATAATGCACGATTAATTATTAATTTCAGGTTATTTTAACACCAAATTTGAAAACAAATTTGATAAAACATTAAGATCAGCTCAAATATTTACTATGAAGTTGGTTTAGTTTAACTAGCACAGACATAACTCAGATTATAGAATAGCCAATAAAATATCAGCTGAGCTGATCAGATGATCTGTTGGCAATCTATTTAGTTGCCATAGAAACCAAATACAACAAACTGTCAACAGATGTGTTCATCAGTTCATATTTGTGGTTAATTAAAATTATGGCAAGGAATAATAACAACAGTTTTAATGCTGTTCCATTTTGTTTATGTATTAAATTTATTAGATAACTATAATTATAATACAATTTGTTAAATAATATGATTAAAAATGTTTGTGAAAAGTTTATTTGGCTTTGACAAGTTTATGAATTTAATAATATAAACAAAGATTTTGACCAGGTAAGTTTATGGATAGTAAACATTTTAAATTAAAAACAAGTTTTAATTGTAGGTTTTAATAAGTTTAAATATTTACCTGGAAAGGTTATGGACAGTATTTTATAAACTAAGCATTTTTTAGTCTAGGTGTCTCTAGGCTAGTGCAGAGTGTGTTCATAATACTGTAAACACACAAGGGGTACAGGCTTCTAACATGTTATGCGCGGGACATAGGGGCACAATAAACTAAGGTCAAGGAGGCATCCACCCAAAAAGAATCTAATCTAATCTAGTGTATAATAGTAAGTAGGTAGACAAAATTATATTATTAACAAGATGTATTTTAGTTGTTTGTCTGCATGTTATGCTGTTATTGTGTAAATTATGTACCTATGAAATAGTACATTATAATTATTACATAAAAGGTATTGTTTATTTTTCCAGCCAATTAACATGAATGATATCAAAGAACCTGCACATGAAGCTGTACAAGACTCTTCCTTACTGCGACGGATGTGTAAGACTGATATAACAGGCTATGATTATAAAACTTCTACAGGTGTCGGTCACAAACATCGACCACCAAATGAAGTCCCTTATGAGGTACAATTAATTGTTTCAACTACGTTTAAAATTAAATAGCCTACATCCATTAATAATCATTTAACTGGCTTTTATTCACTATGAATTAATAATTATAAGTTACAGTATTTTCAACTTTAACCAACTTTAACTAAAAACTTAAAAACTAGTTGAATGTATACTTATTAAGGTCGCAAACTTTAAAGGTAAAAACAGAATCCTTAGAGGATCACTTTGTCTCTGTGTTGGTAGATTTTTCTTCAAAACTCATCAAGATAGCACAATGAAATTCAACTAACATATGCAACAATCAGACCTCAAAAAATATTTTACTATGAATCTTAGGGACCAAAAATATATTATGATACTAATGTGTGATCATTAGGAAGGGCTTTACGTAATCCTTAAGCCCTCGCACGAGGTATTTTTCTTCTTTTTTTTTGCAAGCAATCACTTTTTCTCTTTTTTAATATTGATAAAGGAGCCCATAAGTTCTCCACCACTCCAAGTGGATCTATTGTAGGAAACCATACATTTAGTGTCTGTCCCTGCCCAGGCCTCTTATAAAGCGAAGGAGATTCTTAGGATCAATACAGTGGAACTCTTCAGAGCTAACAAATTAATGGTCTGCCGATTTCTGTGAATATGCTATAAGCGAGAGCTTCACACTCACTCAGCAGGTGTTGAACCGATTCATTCCCCAGAGAGCAGAACCAACACCCCAGTGTGCAGTTCTTCTGAAACTAACCCCATTCTTTTATTTGATATCTTTCAGAAGACCTACAATCCGCTTAAGTTTATTTCTACCCATTAGTAGATGCTTTTCAGATTTAGATTTGGAATGGCTGATAAACATCTTTGCCTTTCTAATCCCAGGAGCTGTGTTCCAGTAATGGGACCAACATTGCTCCGCCCAGGTTTCATTTACTTTTCTAAGGCGGCCCTTTGGCCTGCCACAGAATGGACCTGGATAAATGAAGGGTCTTTTAGCCCCAACCCTTACAAAGTGATCTGTTACTTCATTACATTTGATGCCCACACATTACCAGGCACCCATTTGAGGGCAACATTGTTCACCTGCGGACGTAAAACGCGGCCACTAGAGTGCGAACACATATATACATGAAAGTTTTAGTGACACCTCAAAACGAGTTCTGGGGACCGTGATTGGTGCTCATTTACTACTCTCCAGCTTAGGTCTCACTATACGAGTCACTGCAATAGCTCATCTTTTCTATGGGAATTCGGTAACAACAGCCGCTATGAACGCAAACAATTATTGTATTGTATGCAATACCTAAGCTGTATGTTGTTAAAAATGGGTGGTGTTATGTATTATGTTAAAGACTGAAACTTCCTGGAGAATATTAATAATTATTGACATAAATATGTTGTCCCTCGTGAAAGAAAATGTATCTCAGATATAGGAGAAACAAGACTGGAGACGGAAAATGATGTTTAATTTCCGTCTTGCCGAGCTATGTTTGAGACTCCTCACTTAACAATACTTTTTAAGGAGGGATTTTAACAGAAAAACTTAATAAGCAAAATTAATGGAAAGAAAGGAAAAAGTACATTTCCAATTTTGGCTCCAAGAATTTTCATCATTCCTGAGGTGATAAAAAGAGACGCTAGAACTTTCAAATTGAACACAGGAAGTGATTATTTGGTATATATAATGTAGAAACTTTTTTTGTGTCTTAGTTTACAAATCCAAAAAGCAGTAATTTTTATTACTTCGGCTAGCATTAAAATGCCAACGTACTGTATTGAAATTTTGCAAAAATTCTAAAAACTTAACTCCACTTTTTATAATTTCTCGACGTTTTCAAGGTTTCTGAACACGATAAGGCAATAAGAAATTTTGTGTCCGTGTGTCTGTCTGACTGTGGACACAATATATGCACTCACAGACGTCGTAGAAAACTTCTGTGGTGCCAAAACCTTCGTAATTTTACTACAGAGAGTTGAAAAGCTTTTAAGCTTTCTAGCGTGACAAAAACAGCACATTTTTGAGTATTGAAAAAAAACACGAGACGAAGTCTCGAAAAAGTGTTCTATCTTTTCATCTTGTTGTGTTTGAAAGTGTGGCCCAAGCGAATATTTTACTTGTACTGAGCGTTTTTATTATTTAATTTCTAAAACTGAAAGAAAAAATGCTTCTGATTATTAGTAGAAATTTTTTTTGTGTTGAAACTTTAAATAATTATTGAACGCTGTTTCCTTGATATTCTGTACCCAACAAGTTCTATTTAATTGTATATCTCAATAAGACTAAATTGCTCGATATCAAAATATTATTGCTTTAGGCAGGGGAATCGTAATACAGGCATAGCCAAAGGTACCTTTCAAAAAATAAAACTAGTTTATTACTGTATTTGAACAATGTTTTTCTCAAAAATATTAAAAGATAATACGACTTTTCAGGTCGGCAATTTCACAGCTCTGAAGTTTCAGCACCAAGTTAATCAAGTTGTGAAGAATGATACGTTCAAAACATGCTATTCCAATGATTTTGGGTGGAAATATAACGACTGCGATCCGAACGACAAGGCCAGAGTTGTGTCTGGTTCGTCTTTGCTGTTCATCAAACCATATGCAGAATATGTAAGGGTATTTAGTATTATCAAATAGATTTATTTATTTGTTTTCCTTTTTTACTTACGAATTAACAATCTTCGTCGTTTACAATGTATGCGGAAGAAATTAAGAATCTGTTTTCTTAAAAAAAATTTATTAAATTGTTGTAAGTTCTGTTGCTCAAATTAAGAATGTTTTTTAGGTTCACCGTAAGTTTATATTTTTGTTTTGTATTGTGTAAGTAGCACATAAATTAATATATTTTAATAGGATATTTAAGTAATATTATTGTAAGTACTTGTTTTTCAATATTATTGTACTGAATCCTAAAATTCAAGGTTTATATTTTACCAGAACAAAGTAGGCTAATTTAAACACAAAACAAAGGATGTTATCATTAATAACATTTTATTTAAACATAAAAATCTCAAATTTAGAACCACGCTATTTGGTAACTTAAAAATAGATAACTTTTTTAATACTTCTACTAAAAGTATTTGTTAGACTCTAGATGTTATTATGAAAATAACACTGCTTCAACATCTTGTGTTATAAGTTCCCTAACTATTTTTTGTTTCCCTAACTTTCCTTGAATGTAAGAACCCTATACTATGCATAATAGCTGAATGCCCTTGCTTCGTAATGATTCTGTTCTTGCTTTTTTCACAATTTTAGTGATTACAAATTATTGTTGAAAACCTTTATGTACCCTAGAACCTAACTCACAAGAGGCGCATAGATTTTATGCCAATTCGAGTCCGTACATGATTTTTTTTGCAGAAAACAATTTTGTACATTTTTTTTACAATTAGACATGGAATTGTCAGAAATACTTTTCTACCATCAAAGAAAATTTTAGATCAGTGCACACTGTGATTCCGGAAATTGTATGGTAAGTGAGTCTGATCTCGCAAATGCGTTATTGATAAGAGAAAAATTTGCTTTAATTTTACTGTTTCTCTTTTTTTTGTGATTTTTTAGGTTAGATATCACATGGAATTGGCAAAAATACTACCAAACACTTACCACCCAAGGGGTGACTACCAAATTTTAGGTCTGAACACACTACGGTTAAGAAAAATTGTGATATATGCGTGTTGGATGTCACAAATATGTTAAGATAGATGTATACAAGATTTTCAAATTTCATGCAAAGCACTAGGTTTTATGTAATTATTGCACGTATATTGGTGAAAGATTTTTGATAGGAACTGGTTTGGAAAATTTATGAGACAAACACTTTTAATAAGTTATTACACATTATTGGTTAGTGTTATCACCATAAATTGGTTTGACCAAAATCTCATAGTTTAACTGAATAAATTTAGTATCTTGACTGGAAATTTATTTATTCTACTACATGTCAAGGAATCAGGCTGTGGCACTCTTTCAACTGTATACTGGACATGACTGCCTTGCTGCTCACCTCTACCTCTTTAATGTAAACGAATCGTAAAACTAATCAATCTGCAAAGTACCTAATAAATAGAGACTCGATCCAGCTTACCAGGAAGATATGAGCCAGCCAAGCCACAATATTATTGGGATGCCAAAAGACTAATGGAGAGCCAAGAGTCTGCCATTTGAAAAAAATAAGATAATTTGACTACTTTAACAAATTAACAAAAATTAAGCAAAATGTATTTCAGATTAAGCTCACTCGTGAAAACTCACTAAAACATTTAAAACTACAAATATTTATATTAGAGAAACATGCTACAAATGCAAGACACGGAAAGATGTTATCTGAAGATGCAATATAAGTTTTGAAGCACAAAACATAAAGTTACAAGACGGAGACTGATGTTTTTTATTTATGGGTAATGTGTAAATATATTTTGCACAGTGTTTTGTTGGTACTTGGGACTGTGAGGTACACAACGACATGATGCATCTATAGGCTGTTTGTAATATCTATTACATACCCGATTGACAATATAGACTATGCATACCCAGTTAAATTCAACATCCACAGATGAGTTTTGATATGTAATAGATATGATGGAAATGCATCAGTATAGGTATAAGAGAGCTTTAAGTTATATTGAATATCCAGTGGACGCTATCTGAATATGTAACATATCATGGACATTCAACATGGCTATCTATCATTAGATATGTATGCACAGTATATATGGATTGTCACATGTCCATTACATACCGTAATTTATGTATATTTACCGTGGATATCCATGAGCTTTTGTATTAAAAGACATTGAGACATATATGGACACCCATCATTATTGTCTAATGGACATACATTAGATGTGATTACACTGTATGAGGCTCCTTTTAAATTAGGATATTTGCGAACAAAAGATAGTTTTTTTACACATGTTTTTCATTGTGCATATAATTTTAAAATAAAAAGGTTTTAACACTATGTATTAGGTTGTTTGAAACACAATTTTTATTAAAATAAACAATAGAAAACCTATTTCCGCAGTAGAACTTTTACAGTCTGATTCTGTTTGTTTTTTCCAGTCACACAGTTGTCTATTTTATGTTACAGCTAAAAGGAAAACCACCAAACCCACAACGAACAGCCATAACTGAATATAAAAGAGCGTATCCAAACCACGTAGACGCAACATGTAAAGGTGAAATCGTAGACCTTCTACCTAAATATCATTGTAAGGTATGAAGAAACCTTTAGGTGTTACATTGTACATACACTTTTATTATTCATGTACTGCTTAGGCCTAAGATTGTGCTTTATTGTTATCAGCTTTCCAGTCTTGAAAAAGATGCACAGATGGCCTCATATCCTGAAGGAGAAGGAGCTATACAACATCTAGATCCTTATAACAGTACAACGCACATAGTACACCACAATATTAATAAGGTAAGCTGATGATTTTTAAAACTACAAAACTGTGAAAAAATGCAGAAGATTGTGTAAATGCATAACAAATTTACAACTGTTCATACTAATTTTGTGCAGTGCCACGCCATTTTACAAAAAATGTTCAGTAACGAAGGGAAAAGTTCAACTTTAGGCCTACATAAAAAGTAGTAAAAATCTTTTGTAATTTTTTTCAAAATGTACAGAAGTTTTGTAATTTAGTTCTAAACAAAACTGTATAAAAATATATATCACTTTCAAATTATTTTTTTTTGAAAAAACTAGTTTTTATGTTCCTACTACAAGACTGCTAACTAAACTATATCAAAGCCCACTAAAGAATACCGTTGAAGGACGGGCTTGTGTACACCGAGACCTTAAACGCTCCAATCGCCGTAGTGCGACGTTGCCACGTTCTTCCCACGCTTCTAACTGACTGCGGCTGACTCAACGCATTTATAATTCTTTAAACTGTGCGATCAAGCCTCGAGCGGTAAATACCAGGAGTGTTCGAGGCTAGTAGATATGGCAATCCTATTGGCCGCCTCGGAACGGTATTCTTTAGTGGGCTTTGATATAGTCCTAGTTTGAACAGTAATTTAGGAATATATGCTTTGCCCAAAAATGAAATATTATTATAAAAAAGTGTAAAGAAAATATCAAAGAACTGAACTGTACTATTTAAAATTCTTATTTTATAAACTTATTTTACTTGTATCATAAAATTAGATCAAATTGACAAAACATCTCATGGACTCAGCCTATACATAATAATAATAATTTAAGTGCATAGACAGTTGGACAGTGCATAGCAAGACCGTGAGAAAGGCCGAGTATTGAATTCAATAAAGTCTGTATTTCCCAGGACTATACAAATAAAATCATAACAGTAAATGTAGTTTACTTTACACGAAAGGAAAGATTGGAGTTTTGTCTTCAAATGGTTATGAACATATCTATACAAATATATGGAATTGTACTAGATAATATCAAAATTGCAAAATGTGCTTTCTCATTGGTTGAAAACTGTCCTATTGCAAGGGTTTACAGAAAACTTAATATTTTCGGAACTATGAGAGTGACTGATTGGAAGGCAGTTTTAGAAAGTGCAAATCTTGGCGAAACCAAAGGTATATTTATAATATTTTCAAAACAGTTCTGTCGAGCGATATTAGAGAAATGACAAAGTTGAGTAATTTCTTGCGTTTTCTCACGCAGCAATAGCTTTTTAGAAAACTAAAATTTTAAAATGATGATTACATATTACATGTAAATACATGTTTTAGGAAAAAATTTTAAATACAAAAATTAAAGTTTAAATCATTTCCTTTCCAATGGAATTTGGTTTATTTGCAATTAGATTATTTTTAGTGGGTGAAATATTCAATACAAGTTGAGTGGTCTAACAGTTGTAGGGACGGGTTGGATATTAATAAAAAATGTACAAAACTATTATCCTGCTGTAACAAAATTAATATTAGAGGCACGTTTAGATCTCAATAAAATCTGTCTTAGCGTAGTTAAAATTAACCTACCTAATCTAAGATACCTTTCAATGGCCTTTTCCACTAAAGGCCATGCCATACCGAGCTCGCTCCCGCGACGGACGCAAAGTTTGAAAAATCGCTCACCGTGTTAACAAATGGAACAGGTCACACAGAGCATCCGCGCGCCCGCGGTAGTGTCCGCCACTACCACTTGCTGAGCGATTTTTTTTAAACTACCGAGGCGGGAGTGTGGTCTTGCGCATGCGCAGGGGTGCGCCTCGAACGGCCAAGGCCATCGCCATCTCCCTTGTCGCGCCACCACCACTACGTCGCGACTGTGATCCTTATTTGACGTTGTGTTTTATTGTTTTTCTTGTTGCCATCATGGAACAACTTAATGAAGAAGTTTGGAAAAGGCCGATGTTTTGGGACTGTAGAAGTGAACTCTACAAAGACGCTATACGGAAGGATAAGGAGTGGGAGGAAATTGCCCACATTCTAGAAAAAGAAAGTAAGTACAAACAAACTGCTTAGTTTTAACACCACGGAAATCATGCGCTTCAGTTTAAACTTGAGTATCAGTTCCTCGTCACTACTAGAATCGTCTTCCACCCACGGAACACTATTTCTTAGGAAGTCGCGGTTGCACCAAGGTTCACTACTAGCAGTGGCCGAGATTCGAAGTGACAACGCTGTTGTCGCCGAGATGAGCTTGACCACTCCCACCTCAAAACTCCCGGGCGGGCGCGGAACTTTTGGTGTGGACTGGCTTGTGGTAAAACGTCCGCGCGCTACCGTCCCTCGGCGGTAGAGGCGGATGTCGGTGTGGCATTACCTTAAGTATTAATAAGCTTGTGCTATTTACTCTTCTCCAAAGTTTGCTTGCGGTTCTCAGTTTTTTCGCATTTGTTCTGAATGTTCTAGCACGCCTAATCATGTTGTACTCATTTCAAGTAAGTGTGTTGTTATATTCCTGTATATATATTTAGCGTTTTGCATAGGAATATTTAGTTAACAAGGCCATTGAAAAGTATATGTGAAGGAGGAAGGTTAGTTTCAACCAACTTAAGACTTCTCAAAATTTTTATTGAAATCTGGAAAATAAAGTAGACAAAATGAAACGTTTTGTTGGATCTTTAATTAGCATATACATTTTTAGTACGGTATTTTTAGTATAAAAACATTAAAGAATGACATGCTGTTATTTTTGTATATTTATTTTTTTAAATATGTAAATAAAGAATGTTTTAATTGATTTTTTTGTTGTTTTTTATGACCCGGTCTTAAAGACAGTGCATGTTTTCTTACATAATTTTTCAATTGCTCCCTCTCTAGGGTTAAAGGAAGTTTGTTGTAATGTATTTTATTTTATAGAGAGAAGCAGACTTCTACAAAAGTCCCCCAATTGATGTATCACCAATACTGAGCCCTAGAATACGGCCAGTTTATGACAAGAGTGTATTCAGACTTCCGTTCTTAAACAAGATTGTGCATACACCTCCACGCTTTGTACCACACACGTAAGTATACGGGGAGGGTTATTACATAAGTTTTGGGTTTTGTAAAAGGCTACCGTTACCCAATGCTTAGTTTCGGTCACCTTTCAAACTAAATCAAAATTGGTTCATCCATTTGGGAGCTACAATGCTACAGACATACACAATAAACTTATAACACTGTGATGATTAATCCGGTAATCGATACAATAATTCGATTCTTGGTGATACAGCCAGAAAAAAGTTATACGATAACGGTGCCAGAATAGTTGCAGCTTAGCTGGGATCGTTCCAGGGGTCTAAGTGATTTAATAACGGTATCTAAGTAGATGGTTTTGTGGTAGGTGTGTAGAGAGCGCGTGTGTAGGTGTTAGTTGCTCAGTTAGTTGTATTTAGTCGACAAGGACTAATACAGACTTATTTTCATCATCGCCTTTTTTGGTGTTGTTTTCCCTAAACGTCGTAGCTGGTGAGGGTTGAGCTTACCGGGTCGGATAGGAAATAATAGAATATCGATTGTTCGGCTTGAAAGAAAACTATTTAAATTTTAGAAATATCTACTTACAACTATTTAGTTTAGGCCTACGAACCGTCTTTC
>JAGFPH010000484.1:29435-49143 GCA_018207615.1 Philaenus spumarius
TTCAGTTCAAGGTAAGCTAGGTTTCGAATCGATCTATAGAAATATTTGGTTTAGGCCTACGAACTGTCTTTCGAATACAGTTCAAGGTAGGCTAAGTTTAGCGTTGGTTTAGAAAAATATTTAGTTTATTTATCTAAACTATTTTTAATTCAAAGTATTTTATTTTAAAATATTTAATTACTTGTGTAGTAATCTCTTTCGTAAACGTAGCTAAAATATATACCAATAGAGGCCGTGCCTTATAAATAGTTAGTACTGTAATAATAACTAGGTATAACTACACAATCATGCCAAAGCGTGCAAGTATCGGCAAGCAGTAGCAAGTAGTGTAACGCAATGAAAAATATTCTAAGTGTTTAGAATAGTAAAGTAAATTATTATAAGGCGTATCGCACCGTGTGCTTAGCCTAGAGAAGGTCTTACCTGTACAAGAGTCGGTGAGAGACAGCCCTGTATTCTGGTTGCCGTGATCTCCTTAGCTCGGTACGTCGTCTGCGCATGCCTAGGGGAGTGGGGATTTTTCCTTTCTCCCGCACCGCATTGAAATTTCTTACACTATCGCATCAAACGTATAGGCCGAGGAATTTCGGTTTCCCTTGTACTTGGCCTTTGTTTAAACAAAATCACCGGTAAAAATGTACCGTTACAATACCCCTCTGTTAAAAATTTTTTTTAGAAACTAAGGACTGCTGTTACCGGAGCATGTTCCCATGGTAGGGTGAAGACAGTTTATGTAGTTAATATTTCTTGGTATTGAAGCTGATAGCACACTCACGTAGCGACAACATATTTTGGGCTTACAATGAAGTGAAATAAAGAATATTACTTGTTTAATTTTGACAATTATAAGAGTAATTGATCTAAACAATATCATGATGGTTTACTACGAATGTATTCACTGCTCTCTTATGGAGTTATGTTTTGGGGAAATTCGGTGAACATTAAACAGACTTTTACTATCCAGAAAAGAAATATTATAATTATTTTCAATCTAAATAGTTGTGAATCTTGTAGAGCTACAAGATGTATAAAATACTGCCACTGCCTTGTATATACATATTAAATATTCTTGAATTCAAAAAATTTGGTAATTTACAACAAGGTTCTAGGTATCCTATACAGCGTAAAGGTTTACTTAATCATCCTTCTCACAGAACAACTACTATTGAGACCTAACCATTTTATAGCCGTATTTAATTTTATTAAACAAGTTCCTGACCATATAAGGACAGTGAATTGTAAAAAAAAAAAAAACACATATCTGCTGTACATATATATTTTTTTATATAGGGATAGAGGAGTCCAAAGCCTCCCCACCACTGCGACCCATTGTGGGATGATTTTCCCATTAGTGGTCATCCCATATCCTTCCCAGGCCTTTTATGAAACCAAGGAGGGTCTTGGAATCAACACCACGGAACTCTTCCGGGCTACCAACAGCACTTTCGAATAGCATGAATCTCCTGCACGCAAGAGCCTCGCACTTGCACAGCAGGTGTCGAGTCGACTCAATCCCATGAGAAGAGAATCAACAGGAGTCTTCCAGCCCCATTTTCTTGATGTGGTACTTGGCCGGACAGTGAACAGTATTCCTACAATCCAAATACGATTGTTTCTGGCCATCAATAGATGCTATTGACTTTGAGAAGCAGATGAACATTTTATCCTGCCTAAGCCCAAGAGCATCGTTTCAGTGTGAGGGCTAACTTTTCTCCATCCAGATTTCGACAACATTTCTTAGGTGGCTCTTGGGCCTCCTGCAAAAAGTATCTGGGCTAGTGAAGATCTTTTTAGCCCCAACTCTAGCAAGGCAATCCGCCATCACATTACCATTTATGTGACAGGGATCTAAAACCTGGTTTGCATTTTTTCCATTTGCTGTCCATACTAGTATCAGGTGTTACTTTTACTAGTTATCCATCAGTATCAAGTATTTATACCAGGTATCAAACAGTATCAGGTAGGTATCACTATCTGACCATGTTATATCAGCTGCAATGATCAACTCAAATTGCAGTCCAAAAAGTGTTAATAGAACTAAAACAGATTTACTTTACTAACCTTCAATACTATCTAACTTATGTTTTGTTATTTCAGTGGCTTGCAGTCAGAAACGTCATCCAGTTTCCGTTTGCCTCTTGATGAGTTCGTCACGTTTGGTCACGGAGTCGAGTATCCAGCTGCGCTACATAAAGCTTCCAAAGCTGAAATATTCACAGTCCCAGCCATGTACCACACTGAGTACAGTCACCTCAACAATTCCTGGCCTATCAACTGCGTGATCAACCAGAGTGATCAAGAAGTAGGCATTGTTTCGTGCGAACCTGTGTCGCAGAATGACGTGGTCAATGTGAGCGACTGTTTTGTAAGAAAATAAATTTCAATACAATTGAATAACTCTCACACTTAGTAAATTTTTTTCATATCACAAAATCGGGACCTTAGTAGGATCGTTTGTTTATCTGTCTGAGTCTTATTTTCTGCAGTATTGGTGAAGTTATCACAGTGAAATTAGATATGATTATAAAGTATACTAAACCACGTTATATCCTAACTGAAAATATTTTACTGTGAATTTTGTAGGTTCAAAATTTAGTATCCCCGAAAAAATTGTTTCATTCTTGTCTTTTTGACAAAAAATTTGAGTCAATCAAAAGCGTTTCATAAATTTAACAGTGTTTGAAACATATTAAAGAAGAATTTTCATTTCAAAAATTCAACTAAGAATAACTGTAAAGAAATTCACAGTGTAATAAATTCGTGAAAAAAACTTAAAATGTACGATATAAGGGATGTAGATCTGACACAAACATGAAGATGAAAGGTTTTTTAGTTTTTTGCCAAAATCTCAGTTATTATTTGAGCTGCTGACAAAATGAAAAAACTGTTGTGTTTGTAATTAATAAAGTGTGTTTTTGGTCTCCTATAATTTTTTTTTTTAAGTAAGCGGTTTTTAAGATATTTGACATTACAAATTTTAAACGGCCGCCATTTTGAAAATATTCAAAAGAACGTTCTGATTTTTTGTACAGTGATAAACAGTTACACAACAAATAGGTATACAAAGTTTGAGCTCAATATCTTTTCTACTTCCAAAATATTAGGTATTTTGTTATAAAAACAAAATGGCGTATAGCTTGAAAAAAAAGCATTTCCGGACCTATGTTTATATGATTTAAGCCATTATTTAAGATTTCACAGAAAGGCAACAAAAAAACTTAACAGAAAGGCAACATGTTTAAGTAGGCAGTCGAAAATACAAACATGCCGGGTTAAAAGCCAGATGTTCGAGATATTTATACAATTAAAACTAGAATGTAAAATGTGTTTACGTTATGTAAATAATGTCATAGTAATCATATATAAACAATTAGACTTGATTTTAAAACCGAGTGACCAATACAGCTTATTGACACTGGATAATATCTTAAAAAACTATAGTTTTAATAGTTGAGATCTAATGTGTTCATCTATGTTAAACAAGAATGTGAGAATAGCGTACCTTGTCCTGATCACTGGAGCGCTTGGTGGTCCAAGCCAAGCGTTGACGTTGTTTCAGTTTCTGGTTTTGACAAAATGTTCACACAATACACCGTTAAACATCACACGACACATAGATTAAATACCTTATAAATTACCAGACTATGATCTATGGTAGAGATCAGGTTTAGAATCAATCTTTGTTCAATCTATTGCGGTTAAAGTTAATGTGAGATAACACTAAGAAATGTAGTTCTGGTGGGCGACGAAATTAATTTAAATTACTAGAATCGTAAACGAATCATAGTAGCATTGCCAACGTCTTTGGCATTCGAAGACGGTGGTTTTTTACTAAACACAATTATAGCGAGAGCGGCGAATAGTGTTCGACTTAGTCGGAATACCAAGTAAGACAGTTTGAGTAGGCATGGATGTGCGGGGGTTAAAATGGCAAACTCTTCCGGACAGGCAGAGAGTACTATAATTATTTTGGTGACCCAGAGAAAGATAATATTGTGGGGGTTGATAACCAGACTTTACTGTACATTAGAGATGCAAATTATTTCAACAAATGAAACCGCTGTTAATGAAAATGCCACCGAGAAATATCCTACATGCCAGTTAAGAACTGTAGCGTAAAAATCTACTATGGAACCTCATTTTTTTTGTGTGAGTGACATCAAGAACTGACCGACTAACTAATTCGATCTTTATTTCCTCCAAACTAATGGGGATGAAGTCTCTACAAGTAATGACACCTTTTGAATAATTCAAGGATCTGTGGGGAGCTAAATTTAATTGACTGTGTCATAGAAAGAGTTTAACTGCGACAAACTTTATTTCTCACTGTTGGTTTCCACTAAAAATGTGCCATTCTGTAATTTCCTAGTGGAAAGTGCAGGGCCTGCTGTTCCAGTAATCGCCTTGTTAATAACAAAGGGCGATACCTTTGATTGATCTGAATCTTTTTCGGCGTGAGAAAAAACTTAAAATTTGGGAGCTGGCACCCTTCAGGTGGTTGTTGAGCACCCTTCTCCTTAAAAACATCTTTGTTTATAGAATCTTCAGATGAATCTGAATGTATCTTTGAGCTAACATTAGGTTTGACGGTTTTTGATTCCATAGGTTTTTTATCGAGCGGATCGTGTTAGGTGATATCAGGCGTGCCCATCAGTTCACTTCCGAACCCCAGTTCCGTGAGGATACCGAGCACTCTTTTGCCAGACTGAATGGACATCAGTCCGGAACCCGATACTACCGTGAGGAAGGATCCAATTTCCTTCAACACCGCAAACACTTCCTGACCAAGGACCAAAGTGCCTGGCCCTTGAAGAGACCACGCTTATGTCAAGCTCACATCAGCCTTGTCAAACCACTAAAAGGTTCAGCACTCCCAACAATGGATCTGTGCAGTCGAAATCCTAAAATAAGGTGATAGTGGGAATGTCTTCCTGACCAAGGACCAAAGTGCCTGGCCCTTGAAGAGACCACGCTTATGTCAAGCTCACATCAGCCTTGTCAAACCACTAAAAGGTTCAGCACTCCCAACAATGGATCTGAGCAGTCGAAATCCTAAAATAAGGTGATAGTGGGAATGTAAGTATTGTTTAATATATGTATGTATGTAACTGGATGGATGTATTGTGTGTCAGGCGTTGTTTGACTCGGGTACCGCGAGGGTCGCCAAACCCCTCTTAGTAGATGCAGCTAGTCTGCACCCCCCCGTGCGGGGGAGAAAATATTAATTGAAGGAGAACACTATAATGTACAAGAATTTTTAAATGACAATTCATTCGAGTAGTGAATATTTTGTATAATTGTTTACTTTGGATATCGTTTAGCTGTAATTTTGACAAGCAACCTGTTCATTGACAATCTAAATATTTGTTTTTGTTTGCAATAATAATAAAATAAATACACAATTTTCCTTCAAACCTGATGGCAAACGTTTGGCTTGATAAATAACACACAGGTAGAGAGTACACACTTTTCATATAATCACATCAGTTCAAACAATATATCATCACTTAGGAAACAAAACCGCCTAACTGACATTTTAAACAAAATTTACCTTTTGGTTCCAATGCATTCTGGCGTACACATCGCATCGACTTATACAATGTTTACAGCAAAAGTTCTAGAGATAGCAGCACCATTGCAAAAAAACAAAACCGCCTAAATACACAAAGCAGACTGCCAAGAAACAATACCGCCTATCTACAAGCTTTTATTTTAAAAAATGTTGAACTTCTAAGGGTCTATAAAGCTACCTCCTAGCTACAATTATTTACAGGCTAGTGCCGCCTGTCTATAATTCGTTAAGATCCAACTCTACAACTCAATAAAAAATCAATACCATCTAACTTATTATGTTCTTTATAATAACGTGAAGGTTATTGTGTTCAGTGTTATTGTGTATTGTTTTATTTAAGTGTTGAGTCCTACACCTGACGAAGCCGACTGTGAACGGCGAAACAGCGCTGTAGTGTAACTACAAAAATATTAAGAATTGCTCCGACTACTGTATAAGGTAAACTATATATTGTACCATCTAACTGACGTAAACTCATTAACTTGACTTCTTTTCTTAGATAGGTTTTATAAATAAAAATAGCATTATATTAAATACACGTCATCATATGTACTTGATAATAAGGCCTGTTTCACACATATGAAATTCCATTCGGTTCGGTTCGTTTTCAGTTCTTTTTCCGTCGCTGCCAACAAGTGTGAAACGGTGCTTCGGTTTCTACTCAGTACCTAATAGAAACTGTACAGCACCAAATACTCCCTCGAACCGAATAGGTTTCTGTAAGGTACGAACACATGTCCAGGGAACAGAAAGCATTCAACGTTTTTACACACGGGCGGTTCAGTTTCTATCTTAAACTGATAGTGAGTAGACCTCTATTTTTTTTTAAAGTTTGCTAATAAATATGAACCGTTTACCTGACGTTGATGTGGATCGGGTGATTTCTTCAGTGCAAATGTGGATCGGGTGATTTCTTCAGTGCAATCTAAACCAGTGCTGTGGGACAAAACTGGAGAAAAATATAAAGATAAATTTAAGACCGAGGAAGCATGGAAAGACGTTTGTATTGAAATTTTCCAGGGTAATGATGAATTTGACGTCACCAAAAAAATAGAAATCGGTAAGTATTTCTGCAACTTGCCTTCTCTCCATGATCACTACTGAGCGTATGGAAGAAAACAATACCTAATATGATCCGTATGAGAACCGCGTATGTGTGAGTTTTGTCCCTCCAGCTAAGTTATTGAAATATTAGTTAGGCTGTATTGTTAGCAGAGATATGATATGTAAGGATGACATTTTAAGTAGAATCCAGTTTTATATTGTAAAAAATTTATTATAAGACAATTATACAATTTCATCTCGACAAAAATTCATACATTTTCATACGCAGATCATTCGATATCCGCGATAATTTTCGTTCGTTGTCAACATCTTTCATCTTTGTCAAATATTTGGTAATAAAATTGCTGAACATTTGAAATTGTAAATTATCCAGATTCTTGGTCAAATACTTTTTCTTTTTCATCGACGGTTCGTGTGTTCGCTTGTACTGTTCGGCTTTAATAAATTTAAAAAGATCGTGGTAAGACCGGATACTATCAATTTTAGGTATACTCTTCGCCTCTTTATTTGGTTCAGCCTCTGATTTATTCTTGTGGAATTCTTTTTCGTTTCCAACGTTCTTTTTCACTGCATTACCTTCAAATGAAGCGATGGGGCTTTCCAGTCCTTTTGCGATTTCCTGAACATTTACAGACTTTTTCTTTCTCGTCCTTTTCCTCTTCTTTTTTTTAGTTGCAACACTATCACCGCTAATTAAATTTTCTTCCACTTCAATGTGAGAAAGGTTTTCTTCACTTTTCACCTCTTTAATGTTAGCATTTTTGATTTTCTTCGGCCTGTTGGCTTTATTTTTTGCCTCATTACTTCTGTTTGATTCAACTGGTGCTACGGTTCTCTCGAGACCATGAATTTCCTGAGGATGTAATGACGTTTTCTTCTTCTTTTTCTTTCTTGGAACTGCAACATCATGCACGTCAGTGCACTTGAAATGTTCTTCGTCAAAATGATTAGCTTTTCTTTTACCACTTAAAAGGTTCTGACGTGTTTCCAAACTGTTTATGTGATCTCTTAATATGTGTTCTGAAAAAAAAAAATCAATTTAAAATCAGGTCAGGTAGATTTTTAATGCATAACATGTTTAAACTATTGCATTAATATGCTGTTTTACGTTTAGGCATGTGCATGTACTTAAGAATTGGATAGATCTCTGCTCACAGCCACCTAAGGAAACATATACAAAATTGATTCTGGCTTAACCCTATAAATGCCAGACTGCACTATTGACGCTTTCTCGGGCGTAGAACGCAACCATTTCGAACAAGAGCGAGAAATTGCATATATTTCCATATTCGATTATGTAATACACTTAAAATCATCCAATCATAATAAAACCGGCACTGTTGGAAAGAAAATGAATTAAACTTTAATTTTTTGATTTAAAACTTTTTTGTAAAATGTATATTTACATACGTAATTATTGTTTTAAAATTGTAGCTTGGTGTAAACCTGTTTCCACGCATACAATACAATTAATTATACTCTTATTTCCCACTTCTTTAACCTCCAAGACCATCTACAGAAATATTTTGATCAATATTATAAAGCCACCATGGGATTCGTCAAGATTTGAACTTTTTGAAACTGCCTTCCAATCAGATGTCACTATTTTACATGATTTATGATAAAGATCTCTGTAAACCCTTGCAACTGGACAGTTTTCAACCAATGAAACAGCACATTTGTCAACTGAGGTTAGGAAGAAAATCCTATATGTTTTCACAGTTTTTTTTATACAATCCGAGAGAAAAGTTCGATCTTTCTAACGGTGTGATGTAAACTAGACATAACCGGATATATGTTATTCAAACAGCAGTGGAAAGTACGTAATTAGAGCGGTTTGGTGAGATCGTCTAGCCAGTTTCATTCCAATGGAGTTAAATGAACTTTTCTTGTATGTAACTTTCCGCCGCAAAGTTTCATTAGATTGATGTCATTTTGTTATTCAAATAAAAATAATTGAAACACTTTTGTGAACTAAGAACATTCAAGTATACAGTTCTTTTCTTTGATTCATTCTCTACACTTTGTTATAATAATATTTGATTTTTGGACAAAGCATATTAGTAAATTATGTTTCAAACTAGGCCTAGTTTTGTTAGCAGTCTTGTATTTGGAACATAAAAACTGGTGTTTTCAAAATAAGAAATTTAAAATTGATAAATGTTTTTATACAGTTCTATTTAGAACTAAATCACAAAACTTTTTTACGCTTATGAAAAAAATAACAAAAAATGTTTACTACTTGTTATGTAGGCCTAAAGTGGAACTTTTACTTTTCGTAACTGAAAATGTTTTGTTTCTTGAGCTAATAACTTTGTAAATTACAATTTTACATCAATACTTTTTTTAATTGCATATATGAATTTTTTGGACCTTTCTCTACAAAAAAGGTTTAGAATACTTTTGGATTGGGATAAAATTACTATTTTTGGCAAATTTTTTTAAATATGCTTGCAAAACACTAAAAACCAGCTCGCCAATTTTAGCTATAACCAGGCTTATGTAGGGTTAAGGACTTATTTTAATAAATTATAAATATACAAAAAATAAAGTTCAAACAATGAAAATCTTAGGTACAGAAAAACCTACTTCTTATTAAATTTATTTAAAAAGTTCTTTTTAATAATAATTAAAAACTGATACTTGCTAGATTTTTGCGTTGATGCCTAATTAATGTCGGTAGAAAAATCCTGATTCAAAATTAAACATCAGCACTGAAGCACGATTCACTTTACTAAAGCCTATCTTGTGCACAAAAACAGCTTAAAAAGTTCTTTCTTGATAGGTAGTTGAATTTAATTCATTTAACTAATTTCACTTCATTAACTTGCAATTGGGTTACTTATTGACTTGAATAAGTAATGAAAAAGTGCAGTTTCCTTAGAAAATTGCATAACTGTTTGATGCGTGAAGGTTGTCAAGTCCTTACTATTTAAAACAAGGAAGAAGTGGGAAATCAACATGCAACACTCTAGGTTCTTTGGAACTCTGAGTGATACAAATTACATCTGGAATTGCATAGTGCACCATATTTGGCCAGTTGGAGTTTTATATACTCTTATTTACTATGTTTATGGTATAACTGAATAAAGGTCTCCTGACAATGTTCTTAGTTTCTTCCTCTGCTTTTAAAAATAAATAAAAAATTAATATATTTTATTTTATTACTTTTCCTATCAGCTTATTTAGATTATTTGTATAATTTTATTGATGTACTTTAAAATAATATTTGCAAAATGTATTTTATAATGTTAGTCTAATTCATCGAAAATTTGCTTTATACCAAATAATATAAGTCTCTTTCTTTCTATTAAATTTTATATTACATTATGCCTTCAAGGAATTGCATATGTTACACTTTTTGGGGACTTTCGTGACTTGTAGACTTCCTGCAACAGTGGTTAATGAAATCTTTAATCACCATCTAGCCTAAAAATTACTTCTAAACAAAGCTAATTTGTTTATCGAACATTAATTCCTTAATTTTATGAACTGAAAAAACTTCATGAGGTTCATCGCATTTGTGAAATATTTGTTTAAAGTGAAATAACAGAATGTAGTGTACAATTGAATTTACCTCCCATATCTTCAGTCAAACCAAAGACGCAGTTGAAAGTGTCGTTCTGACCAGCTGTTAAGGTTAGTTGTTCTTCTGGATATTTTGTTAGCTGAGAGAATACAACCGAATCTTTGACTCTGCAATTGATAAAAACAGTAAATTAAAATTAAAACAAATTATGGCTTACAGAATATGGTAAAATAATCAAAATCATCCATACCATACATGAGTGATGGACCAATGACATTAAATCAAGTGTGACTTGCAGGTTAGCTAGATTTTAAATTTATATTGGTACCCCGCACGTTAATGTTGATGGGATAAATTCTGCAGATTTAAAAAATTGATCACCCCGTTTCAGTTTGTAAAATGGTGAACGAAAATTTCTTCTTTTTATGCAGATACTGATTTTAATTCAATTTATCTTTTACATCAATAAAAGCCAGTTTTAGGGTTGTGCAAGATCTCGAAACTCTCGAGTAGTAACAAGAAATAACTCATTATCGTCTCAATCTCGTTGTCAAAAATAAAATTCATTTCTCGGTTGTACTTTTCTCGATTCAGCCATAAATTTCTCGATACACTTTAAAAATCTCGAGTTTTATTTTAGCCTTTTTATAAAACTTAAAATGTTACATTAGAATGAAAAGAAAACAAACAGAAGTTTTACAAACAACTAAACTGGGAAGTGATTAGGATATCGCAATATGTTATTTAAATTACTTTAAGACACTGATGAGAAATAATTTAGCACAGTAGAGATTGAGTTTTGCATAACCTTGGTTTTTAGTAAAATAAATAATGGCAATTAATTACTTAGCTAAAAATAAATATAATTATATACAAATTAATATGTTACATATGTAGTGTAAAGCATATTATTAACATATGCTAATTAACATGTACCAACTGTTAAAGTAGGCTACATATATCTATGAATTACATTATATTTGTAATATCTTTCATAAACTTAGTAACAATAGCAAATTGAAAGAAAGTTACCTTATTAATAATTAACTTATCCCCTATACACATTGTATTCCTTTCTCACTCTCAACTTGAGATTAAAAATTTGGTTCATTCTCGTTACAAAAACGCTATTCTCGTTATTTCTCGATCTCGATAAATTGTATTTAATAAATTCTCATTTCTCGCTCGTTCCTAAACCTCAGCTCTCGTTTTTTTCTCGATTTCGATAATTTTTACTAAACAACATCTCGTTCTCGT
Organism: Philaenus spumarius; assembly: GCA_018207615.1. NCBI lineage: Eukaryota > Metazoa > Arthropoda > Insecta > Hemiptera > Aphrophoridae > Philaenus > Philaenus spumarius. The sequence continues at coordinate 40,859 of JAGFPH010000484.1, forward strand.
CTCGAATTCAAAAAGTCAATCTCACACACCCCTAGTCAGTTTGTTTTACTCTGATTCGCTTCATTACGTTTTAAAATGGTGTCAAAGTTTGCTCATTTGACTGAAACAGTGTTACCAACTTTGAGACGTAATTTTTAAATGTAAGCATCTTGTACAGTAGGTTTCAAAACAGTACTGAAATTGTAATAGTTTTATTCTTAGACAAAGCAAAAGTAGGCTGAAGGATTATTGAAGATCTTATAACATTCCAGTTAGAGAATTTCCATAGGAAACATGAGCTAAGGTCGGGAGTAGTTAATGAACAACGATATCATGGTCCCCAGAACACATTTTCATGTGTCTTTAAACACTAACTGTATGTATATCGATCGGAACGAAGAGCTGTGATTGGAGGCACAATTGAGTTACAAACAAATTCTACCAGTATAATTTGAACACGCAGACAGCTATTCAACATATTCATGAATAGACCAATTTCCCAAATAGTTGGTTGAAACCCTGAAATCAAAACTTGATCTTGGAAATTCACTCACACATGTTAGCAGTTCAGTGGTCGAACTATTATTTCTTGACAAAGCTCCACAATGGTAGTCGGTGGCTCATTCCTGAAGACGTTTTCCTTCATCATTCCCCACACATAAGCATCAGGCGGAGGGAGTGGGATAGGGGTGAAAAGTTTGTTTCTCAGAAAGTCAGAAGATTACCAAACTTTTTTGAAGTTAAGAAATAGTGGCTACACAGCAGTGTGACTGGTGGCGTCACTGGGAACTAAAGCCAGATTTCTGGCATAACAAAACCTTTTCAGATCTCTTGAAAAAGTTTGAAGGATGTTCTCTATGTAACGTACCTTGTTACAAAAGTTTTTAGAATGTTCTGTGGAACATATTAACGTAGTAATAGTCTGCAAAGCATTAATAGTATTATTTATCCTATTAGGTTAAGTAAAGCCCAGCTCTATTTTCACTTCTCATTGAAATTATAAATTTTTTTTATTATTAGTTATTCGGACATTTGGCATCATTTGTATGTTAAATCAATACACGAAGCTTTGGGAATATGAATCAACTCTAGTTATCAAATGACTAACAACTAAGGGAACATAAACCTAGAGATCTAGGCCTTTGTTAAAGAAAACAATGTAAAGCTAAAATTTACTCACTTGATAATGGGAGTTGATTTATATTCTCGTAAAATCGTGTATTGATTTAACGCACAAATGATCGCAAATGTTCTAATAATTAATAATAAAATTGAACATCCATCATTAATAAATGATAACATCAAACGGAAAAGGAAATAGTTGAACTTTAGAAAATGAACAATGATTTCTGTTCATTCTTTTTATTGCGAGAAACATTTTGTTGAAAATAACACTCTAGGAGATTCTTGCCCATTATAATGTGGAGAAAATATTTCGATACTCTTGCAAAATTCAGACTCGAAATTTCGAACTAAACGGTTCACTGGCAAACAAAAATAAATCCGCAAACCGTTTAACTCACCTAGATTGTTTCTTCACCAAGAACGACGGCTCTCCCAGGAATTTTATCAAATCCTGCGGCAGTACATAGTCTTCAGGCAGCCATTGTTTCGGAGACGGTTTCAACTTATCCAGATAACTGTATAGATCAACGTACCAACCGCACACACTTTGTATCATGTACCGTGAGACTGTCCTATACAAAATAATGGTGATAAAGTGTCAATGTATGACCGTTTATAGGAGGAGAACACAGAACAAAATGTTAAGAAGAAGCAAACACAGTGTTTAGTTTAGAGTAAACTTCTTACAAAGAAGTTCTCTACAACTTCTGTCGGAATTAGTTAAGTATTTAATAACCAGATAGTGAAATTAAAACTTTACAATGTATTTTTAAATGGCTAGAATTGAAGTTCTTATCTTTTTAAGCATATTTCATTTTAAAATGTAATTAATTAACTTTCGCCTGCTCCTCCTGTTTTCTTAATTGCATTATCGCCGTTTCGGCATTTGTTCAGCCATGCACACACATCTTTTCAGTATTTTCTACTTTATATATACACTTTTACATTTAAAAACTCAAAGAGTTTTTTTTGTATCAAGCAAAACGTTTAGGAGACTAGTCTCATTCATTTCCTGTTGTAAGTAGCCTGTGTTGGTAATTAGTATTACGAATGCTTGTATGTTAGTCCCTAAAAATGAGGCCTAAACGCACAAATACTGTACTACGTATGTACGGTAGGGATACGACACAGTAGCCTATAAAAGTTTTATTAAATTACTAAATTGTATATACTGCAGGAATAAATAATATGAATAAGCAAGTTAGACACTGCACACTTTAATTTTAAACACAATTTTTACTTTTTTCAACTTTTAAAAGATTATTTAGTTTATGATAGATAGATAGATAGATATAATTTATTAGCACAATACATACAATTATAATAATTCAATACATTTTTGTTTTTTATATGAATATATCAGTACAGGTGCCTTGTCAGAATATAAAATTTACTGAACAATAAAAACATGATGAAATATAGTCCGGCTTTTCAACATAAAATACTTATTAAAATTAACTATAAACTAATTACAATTATACTCCTTTGGTAGCCTATTATACAATTTCAAACCAGAATACTGTGGACTTCTTTCAAATAAAGTCAGGTGATGTTTGGGAAGTTTAAAATCATTTGCATTTCTTGTATTATAGCTGTGGTCAAATTTAGATTTTGCCGGTAATTCATTTTTAGTATCATGAACCCAACTCAAGATTTCATATAAGTACAGTCCAGCAAGTGTATGAATTTTTAGCATTCGGAAAAGATGCTGTGTACAATATGTTTTATTGTTTTTACAACCATGAACTATTGTAGCATAAAATTTGAGAAACTTACGTATACTAGAAAACACGTGAATACTACAAATGATACAGAAAAAATTAAGGCAAAAGGCAAAACTTTAGGCAGCCTAAACTTTACAAATGCACAACCATACACATTATCCTTCAAAAACTTTTTCTTTTCAGCCCATGACCATAAAATTGGGATTACCTATTGCGTTTCTCTTTTCAACTTCGTTATTAGAAGTCTAAATTTTGTTAAATGATGGCACTTACTAAGATTATTTCTTACATGCCACGGTATTAGTCGGAAGTTCGACTGTAATTAAATTCCAAATGTAAAACTACAAACAGAGAATGTTCTCTAAAAACAATTACATCTAAAAAATTAATTAAATAAATGTGCTAGCAAATATTCTCTACAACTCTTTCCAGCCTATAACAATAAGATATTAACTAAGGCCTATAGCTTACCAAATCCTACTGATGATGGCAAGAGCGATCAACGCAACCGACCATAAATGACCTGTTTTCATCCGTAACGTCAAATATTCAGCTGCTTCTAAACATGTCTTATATGTTCGATGAAACAGTTGTGCCAACCCTTGCAACCGGACAAGAAACCATTGTAACATCTGACGTGACGGACCCACATCGTCCGACAATGGCTCTTGTACTACGGCCAGTTCTTTGAGAATATTAAGATTTAGGTACTGAACAAGACAACGATTTACCTGCAAATATAAAAAAAGTTGAACTATGAAAATAAAACAACATAGTTTGTGTTTAACAATTTCCAACAATTTGCTATTTAATTGCTTTACCTAACAGTACTTTATAGTCCACGCTAAAATCGTAATGGAATCATTAATTGAACCTAACATGGAAATAAGATCTGATACAATGATTGTTAAGTATTGTTTCAATGGACAGCCTTACCGAACTTAATCCCATCTGTTATGGTACACTGACGGATCAATGTCTGAGAAAGGAACATGAGCTGTTAAAAGAACATGACATGGGCGCTCATATGATATTTTCTAGGGGGGGGGGGGCTAGACACGTTCACTGCTAAGGATGCACATGTGAGCTTGACACTGAACACTATAAGAAGCGGCCGACACACAGTGCATTGCACGCCAACCCCCGTATTGGGAGTATTTGCAGTACACAATGCATTGCGTGCTTCGCACGCCAATCCCCGTACTGGGGGGGTTTTCAATACACAGAGCATTGCGTTCTTCGCATGCCAATTTTTGTCCTATGTGTAATGGACGCACATGTGCGTCCACTTTAAGATATTAGTTATTATTACGAAGAAAGTTTAAAAAATAAAGTAATTTCTACTCATTTAGACCATAAATATAAAAAATAAAAGGTCAATTCATAGCATAGGAAATACGAAATTTGCATAGCAGTGAATGTGTTAAGAAGTACCCTCCCCTCATTCGGCAAAAGGAGTCCAGGGATATTTTTGAGCTCCTTAAGACAAATAGGCTTATGTTCAATCGGTTGATTAGTTTTGTGTTTGTTTGCAATCGGTAAATCTGTGGAAGTGTTGTAAATTCAAGTGTTACATTGCATGTTGCAAAATTGTTTCTCTGAATAAAATGAGGATTGAACTTCTGATCTGTGCTAGTAATTGTCTAGTCATGTAGTTCATTTACTTATCCTTTTTATCTGGCAGACATATTATACGAAGGTCGTGTAGAGAGTAAAGAATGTTTGCACAATTACAGCCAACGCCGATGCCTCACCACTTCGATCGCATGCGCGCCAGTTAGCTCCGTTCCCTGCTTCAGTGTGAGCTGAATTTAGTAGGCAATGTTAAGTTGCTGAATGGTCTTGCAACATTGTTCTGTAACTTTTCAAAATGGTAGCACCCATCGAATATCCCGCCAAATATGAAATGCCTAGTACTTTTATTATAGGCTACTTAATAATTAACCTTTATAAATTTTAAAACAATATTTTCAAACTATTCTATATTAATTGTATTTTTCAGAGGTTTCTAATAGCTTATCCAAGATTTTATATTATTAAAGGTTAGTTAAAAAATGTTAAAATAAAAACTTACCTTAAGCATTGATTGCAGACCTTTATCACAACGAAGGCGTCCTTTGATTCGGTAGATCAATCTTGAAAGAGCTGCGCCCTCAATATTCAATGAGCCGAGTCCATTAACACTTTCCTTAATTTCACCGCATAAATTCAACAGTTGTTGGACGGTATTTCCTATCAAATTTTTAAATTTTGTTTTAAATAATACATTTCAATTAAAACTAGGCCTATTGTACATAAAATCTAATATTGTTAGACTAGCTTTGATTCTTTTTATCAAATTAACAGGGCCTACACATTGAGTGAAACTGTTTGCTATTATGAAGGAGTGCAGAGGAGGTGTAGATAGAGATAAAAGTAAGGGGAAATAACTTTAGAAGGAAAGGAATAAAGGGATAGTTTAAGAGACGTACCGTAAATTCAAATTTTGTACATGTTTTTATGTCTAAACTAAGAAAAGAAAAAACAAAAAGAAAGATCTTTAATAAATTCAAGAAAAGCACATCACATCAATTTGACGATGTTAGTGATCAGACATTTAGCAAATACGGCATACATTGAGCTTTAAACATACGAAATGAGCGAGTGATTATGCCACGCAAAACGTAAGAATTAGGCTAGGTCTGTGTGAATATGTAACAAAAATATATTTTAATAAAAAGAATAGCCAACTTATATAGGCCTATCACTTGAATATATTTAGGATAAACAAATTTCCAAGTGTTCATCCTGACATTAATAATAAGAGTGTCATATATGCTGTGATTTCACTACAGTATTAAAAATTTTATTATAAACAATAAAAGAAGATACCGGTAGTCTAAATGAAGTCAAAATTACTGGTAACATAGGAACACAAACTCTGCACATAGATAATGTTTATTCTCCACAAATTCTTCTCTTATGCATAGACTAGCATCGCCGGTTTCTATCCACAGACTTCTGCCGCAAATGTGCAACGCCTGATTTAGTTAAAATAGACTTATATTGCATATTGTGGCAGTGTTATTTTGTGATTTAACTGCTAATTTTGAAGTACCAGTATATTTTGAAGACCTGATTTATTGGTAGGTATCAGTATGTAAGAAGGTCTACCACTCATATGCGGTGCTTGGTCTCTAACTTTGACGATTTTGAACATGGAAACTTGAAAACGTTAAGTTCTCATGAAAATTATCCCCTTTCTCATACCACAATTCTTGGTTCTTTTCCCACCTTTTTGTTTGAAGACTTGAAGTTCTCAGGAATCTTTCTCCCCCCTTTCTCATGTAACAATCCCTGGGAATTCTGATTTTCCACCTTTGTATTTCAGTCTTAATTTTTATTGGTTGTGCAACTTTGGTCAAAACAAATTGTCTTACTAACTTTGCCTCAGAGCCTAACAAAAAAACTTACTATGTTTCTTGACATAGACTGAACGTAGTAGGCCTACAACTGAAAAAACACTGAAAAAAGTAAAAAATAAAATTAAAAAAACAGGTATTGCTTGACATATCTTTAAGGTTATTAAAACGTATATTAACTCATTTGAACAAAATTAACTCGTGGTCTGTGGCGAATGTCATAACGGTTTGTCCCAGTCTGTGAGCATTCCAATCCAGTGTCACGATAGTCTGTGGCGAAAAACACTCGGTGGCAAACGTGTTAGCCTAATATTATTCTTTCCAGGACAAAAGGTGAATAATAACTTTCAAGTCTCGGCCAATTTTCTGGCAGTGGTTGATGTAAGGAATTTTCAGAAATTTTCCAAATCCTATACTTGGTTAAAAACTGGAAATAGGAGAATTCCTAGAAAACCTTTGGTAAACAGTTACCAGTAGTTATCTGCCAACAGAACAAAAAATATAGTCAAGCGGCGCTGCGCCGCCTGTGAGTGTTAATAAAACTATTGAAACAAGTTGTAAAAAAGAAAAATAACAAAGCCTATAATGTGTTTAGTCTGGCAGCACTATTCTTTTCCTTAACAAAGGTCGTTGTCTGCAAAGATATCAGCAGGGAGGCGTGTTATAAACTTACGTCATTTTTTGTAAGTTAAAAGATAGGAACTCTATTTACAACAGTTGGCGTAAGTTTACTATTCGACCCTAGCCTAATATTTTTGCAGACAACGGCGTTGTTTTACATTCTACTGTTTAATGTTGAATACAGGTAAACATACTGTAACTAAATACTATAGGTTAGAACCTTATAGGGTTTTTTTTATTCTTGCATTTCTGTTGCCATAGGTTAGCCTAGGGTCGAATAGTAAACTTGCAACGAACAGTTATTTGTTGATGTATTAACTACTACATTTTAAGTGTCACTTACTTGGTTTATCATCACATAGTTTATAAACATGTTTTTCTGGAGGAGCAAGATCCACTCTATTCCAAAATATATCTGAATTCATTTTGAAGTGATATTTATAGGTTATGTGACACTACAGGTAGGTAGCCCATTACACAATGTAGTTAAACTAAAAACTGGGTATATCAAAAGCTACAGTGAATTAATAAAGTAAATAAAACAATTACTGTACTGTCAAAATAGTAAATATATATATTTAGGTACTGTAATTCAAATGTATCTTAGTAATAAAGTTAAATTATTAAATTATGATAAGAAAGTAAAAAAACACCAGTTTTAGGTTAATCCACAGAACCTACTCACAAGTTTGTTTAAACATTCACACAAGTCACATGTCACATGTAGTGAACATCTCGATTGTGAGATGTTTAGTCGATTGTCTTGATAGTTGATCGTTCAAACACCTCTAGTACACTCGATTGTTGTCACTTTGACTCGATTGTTCTCCTACACAATTCCTCAATCCTCACATACTTAGTCGAGTATACCGTAAAGTTCGAAAGCATCGTAAACTGAGTTAATCGAACAGATTGTTGCCCGTCGGACAATCCCAACAAACTACTGACGATTAATTGAATTCATAATAATTGAGGTCGCATCGTCTATGAGTTTTGGTTAGAATTATTAATTACTTTGGTACCAGGGGACTCGAAAAGTAACAGAAGTAGGGTTGAATGTTTTTTAACAAATAAAAATCTATGAAATTTAACCTTAAATCTTTACTGATAACAATTTGAAACACTAAAGGAAAGTCTAATAAAATTTGCTTTACAAAATGAGCAAGTATTGTAAAATGGCTGCGGTATATGATATTTGACATTAGTTAATAATGTTATTTTGAGTAGAAACTTCTAAATAAACATTAAAAATATCTTGTAGAAACATGGAATAAAAATTATATTTTAAAAATATTACTATTATTTAAGTCATTATTAGACGAATTTAATAAACATTAATGTAATATACGTTAAAAAAATCAGTACAATAAAAAGTTATTTACAAACAAAAAGGCACTTAGTAATATAACCATACATAACAATCACTTAACTTTAA
>JAGFPH010000484.1:49243-86999 GCA_018207615.1 Philaenus spumarius
TATATTATACTACTGTAAATATTAGTATAACAAGGGAAGTTATATTATAGCAGTAGGTCAAACTCGTTTTGTAGCGAGAATAATTTTTTGTACTGTATTGATAGTGTGTGTTACGTGTCAAGTTATTATAATTTTAAAATATTTATAAAAATAGTGAACTAAGCAATTCTATAGATATATTGTTTAGATGATATTCAATACTCGGTAAACATATACTATTCAGGTAATTGTACGTATAATATAATTTTTTAAAGAAATTTATGGAATGCCTCTGAGAAAATTAGTCTAAACTATGAATTTAATCGCGCGGTATAAAATACCTTTTTTGAAAACTTGTACTGAACTAAATTAAATTATTGCTCAATATTAACCAAACTCGGTACACATTTACTATAGGTAATTGTATATGTACTGGACGAACCAAACGTATGGAAACCCCTCAATAACTTCAAATCTATTTGAGTTCGATTTCTGAAACTTTTAGGATAACATGTTGGCCAGCAGGTTTATTAGCGAATTTCCATAGGAAAAATGAGCTATTGCAGTGGCCCTTATGGTAAGACCCAAGGTCGGGAGTAGCAAATGAGCACCGATCATGGTCCTCGGCACACGTTTTGGGGTGTTCGTACTCTATAGCGGCCGCATTTTAAGTCCGATTTGACACACACGTTGGTTGTCTACGTCGCTCGGACGAATTCGTTAGCCAAAAATATCCAACAATCAAAGCACGTTTTTTGACCGGAAGTAACTATTTTTTTTAGATTTTTCCTACGAGAATGAATTTGTTTTTGAGTTTTTTCTACAAATATAAATGTAGGATGTTATTCTGCACATTTTGTTTATTTACGCGACCTTATGTTAACCTCGCTTGGTTCCCCCAAAATCGATCAAAACGTAAAATACCATAGAAGTACCCGGTTCAAAGCCATGTGGTGGATTCTACCGTGGGGTTGGTGTAAGCATTGTGTATTGAAGATACACCCAATATGGGGGTTGGCGTGCGAAACACGCAATGCATTATGTATTGATGATAATCCCAATATGCGGAATGGCGTGCGAACCATTTTGCAGCTATTCAGCACCGTCGTGAGTAGACCTATTTCCCAAGTTGTTGGTTGAAACCCTAAAACATAGGCCTAAAACTTAATTTTTGAAATTTGTTTCGGTTCAGCTACGTGGTCGAATTATTTTTGTCTTCCTCTACTTTATAAGCCACATTTCTTTTTCACCTCTTTTTTGTTTTTATGGGATTAATTTTCTATTCTCAATAACTTCAATAATGTCTCAGTGGACAGGAAAGGATCACACTTCTAATGGTAAGAGGCTTTGGTGATAGAATTAGATTATATATATAGGCTAATGAAGTTTATGAATTGTTCAATGCAACATTTAACAATCATAACCAGGCCCGAATTAGCCTAGCAGCTATTTACGCCCCAGGCCAAAATCTTAAATTACGCCCCCTTCTGGGGGTGTGGAATTTTTTGTGTGCATATTTAACTGTAAAATTCATGTTTTAGAGCTTCTCTGGGGGCTATTTGAGCTATTAACACAGTTTTATGTTTAGCCCTTTTGAATGCGTTTTAAACTATTTTTCAAGAAAAAACGTATATCAATCACGCAATAATAGGGATTGAAATACCAAAATGTATGAAAAGCCAACACTTGTAATTTGTAGTAAGCAGATATTGACTATTGACTAAAAAGAAAGCATGTTGAAAAATAAAACACAGTACTGAATAAACAACACTGTCTATGTACATAGTTTTAAAATTTCTTCTTTCTGGTTTTGGACCAGGCACATGATTGAATTGTGCTAGTGAAATCTAATGTTTTTGTTATGTCATTTTCAATGCTAAGAAGAGAATTATAATTCATGCGTGCTTTATACAAGTACAAAACAACCTGCTACTGAAAACAATACAGTAGTAACTAGTGGTGTGAGGGCGGAGGGAGGGGTGACGGCAGTGATGTGATCTTGGCGTGAGTCATCTGCTGCCATGCTAGACTCTCCTCAACACCCCCTCTCTCTTTCAAGGCCAGTGCAACACCGATGCTCGCTACTCACGCTCGACTAGAAGAATACAAAATTTAGATCTGCACCCCCCACAAGCCTGCCATGGCCATGGCCTAGGTTGGCATTATTGGTAATCCGGGCCTGATCATAACCCTATTACAAAAAGTACAGTGTCAAAACCCATACAACGGTTTCAAGAAACAGGAAGCATTACTAATAGAATAAAACCAGGAAGGCCTAAATATCTGCAACGGATGGTAACAAATCATAAGAAATTATGCAAGCATTCGTTGAGAATCCTCATTTCTCGACTCGAATAGTAGAACGAGAACATATCATTAGCCAAAGTTCAGTGATTGGGACGTTGAAAATGGCAAATTTTAAACCCTTCAAGATTCAACTGGTGCAAGAACTTAAGGGTCGGCTCTAGCTGTCGGCCATGTTGGCTGACACCCCATAAGACCAATGTTAAATTAAAATCCAAATTTTTCCTTTATTTTTGATCGGATAATTATGAACGATATGTAATTTTAAAGCTATGGCCTATATGCATGCAAATGGCTTTTCCAAAACTAAGAAAAACATTGTGTTTAATATTTATTAACAATTTAAAACATTGATTTTTAATATTTTTTTATGTTGTCACTATTAATTATAGCGAAAAACTACCAAGCCATTCGCATGAAGAATTTCGTCCCCAAGAATTTGGTATTTTTTTTTTAAACGCTATTTGAACAATTGCGGGTCTTAAATGGATTTAGGCTGAGCAATGTCCGTGTAACCTACCGCCGCTATAGGGTGACTTTAAATATTTTTTTACGTTGGTAGCTATAAATTATAGCGAAAAATTACCAAACCATTCGAATGAAGAATTTTGTCCCCAAGAGTTTGGTATTTAAAAAAAAAACGCTATTTTAACAATTGCGGGTTTTAAATGGATTTAGGATTTAAATCCGCCGCTACGCTGGAGTCGCAGGTTGCTTTCTGTTTTACTAGAGCCGACCCTTAATAAAGACCACTTCGATCGAAGAATTGAGTTCTGTGAAATTATGATGAACAATGTTTGTGCAAATCCTACTTTATTATGTGTTTTCAGTGATGAGGCCTTGAAAGGTCTTCATGAATGGAGATGTAAATCCCCATAATTGTCGGTATTTGAATGATGAAAATCCACACTGCTTTTATGAGGCCCATACTCAGTATCCAGTCAAAGTAAATGTATGGGCAGTTATTATTGGTGGACGATTGATGGGGCCTATTTTTTTACGGCAATTTAACGCAGACAAATATGAAAGTATGCTTGCAGAAGATATCATTCTAAATATTCAAAACGTTGTTGGCCCCAACTTTGACAACATCTGGTTTCAACAAGATGGTGACCCACCTCATTTTGGCATCGGGGTACGACAAATTTTTTCCTGGAAGATGGATTTTAAGAATTTGTGCAATAGAATGACCACCGAGAACACCCAACTTGACACCATTGCATTACTTCCTATGGGGCTACATAAAAAGTATTGTGTATAGTAATAAGCCACAAGATATCAATGATTTACAGAATAGTATTCAAGAAGGAGCACAAACTAACACTGGAAGTTAAATAATGCAGTACCGGTATCATAATTTGACAACATACTGGCAGACTGTCAAACAACAGGACATTTCAGGATCTTTTAAATTAGAATGTATAAGTTAATAAATAAATGTTGATTTTTAAATTTATTTGATAATATTCACTTAATAAAGTTTTAACAAAATTAATATAATTCCTTGACCCATTGTACCAAAGTATTTCTTTAAAAACCAAAACTTAAATTATTGTATTTTAGATATAGGATACAGGTACCGTAGAAACTTTTTATGTACACTATTTTTCTTGTTTCAAAGGGGCCTTTAACATGATGCGTCACCAATGGGTGTTCCCATTTAAAATATTTGAGTCACAAACAACCCTTGGGCTTGGGCCTCCCAACAAGAACAAGTTGAAATTCTGTTGTAGGTTAAATAATAGAGTAGTTGACCAACAAGTTATCCTAAAAGTTACAGAAATCCATCTCAATCAGATTTCAAGTTATTGAGGGGTTTCCATACATTTTCCTATGTATTAAATATTTTTTTGAGAAATTCGTTAAATGCCTCTATGAGAAAATTATCCTTAAATATGCGTCAAAAGTCAGGCAGAATATAATACTTTTTTTTTAAAACTTGCATTGAACTAAATAATTGCTCAATACGGAATTAAACAAACTAAGTAAACAAATACTATAGGTAACTATATGTACTAGCTGACCCGTGCGAATATTTCGCAAGTTCGGAGTAGGCCTACATTTACCTGATTTAACACGTTGATTTAATTCAGTTAATTAAGTTTATTTATTTACATTGGTTTATAAATAACAGTTTCCCTATACAATCTTACAGTGTAAACAATCTAACTAACAGCTGTCATGCTAGTTAAACAGATGGTTAGTAGATGGCGCCTTTCATTAGGAACATACAGAGTATAATATAAAAGTTTTTTAAATCAATTTTTGTTATTAAAACATGAATTTTAAGCTGTTTGTCTATTTTTCCCGTGTAGTGGTTAAGGAAAGCTTTAAAATGATGCCTCATTCATGTAATTTGATGATGTATTAAGGAAGTTATGGCGTACCGACAAAAAAATAGTCTTGAGAAATAATATATGCGATTATAAATTTGTTTAATAAATTGGTGAAATCCCAGACAAAAGTTACAGTTTTTATGACAAATTGTGTAATCTAGTTCATTTAATGCTCTTGTATGGAAATCATGTATTGTTCGCAGTGACGCACCGAGGATTTGACCTTGGGGGGGGCTAAGCTCAGGTCAGAGTATATATAAACGGTATAAACAGCATATGGCTGCAATAAAATTGGACCAACCAGAAAAATCAAATTTCACGAAGCATATTCTAGATAACGGGCACTCATATGACACAATGGAGAGCACAATAAACATTTTAAAACAATGTGACAAAGCAGTGGCGGCTGGTGAATTATTACCTTGGGGGTTCAAATCTATTCCCCATAGATTCCCCGTAGGGGGGGGGGGTTCCTGCAAATTTCTGAACATGCAATGAGATAAATCGGGTTACACTTTTCATGATAGATTTGAGTACCATATACATATTAATTATTATAAATGGAAAATTGAGAACAATGTTGTCTTACATAGTAGCCTTTACTTTATTCATTAGTTTAATTAAGTTTTTAGTTCATAAAGTGACTCATAAATTAAATAATGAAGTAACACTTTAATAATAATAATGAAGTTACCTGCACACTTTAATAGCACACTTTTCCCAAGAGGTAAAGAAGAAAAGTTACCCTTAGCAAAGATGTAAAGATGTTCATTCTCCTTAACACAACGCTAATAACAACACTGAACTGCAATAATATTATTTATCAATAATAAAAATATGCCCACACTAACACAAACTTAATCCATGAACTTCATAGAATGCATAACTGACATAACCTATAAATCAAAGAAGTAAACAAACCAACTACACACACCATAACAAAGTTAGTTGTGAACTGCAGCTTCGGCTATCTTCGGAAGGAGTCGGGAGTCGCTGCATTTAGCGTGCAGCGAAAAGCAATGCTAGAAACGCTATTCCCCCGCTGTTCCCCTGTACCCCCTCGCCTAGGCCAGGAGGTTCATTCTTTCGATTGAACCAGGCAGCTGAAAACGATGTTGTAGATCTGCGCGTTGTAACTCTCTGTCGTATTTTAACAACTTTTCACACTATATTGTTAGATTTATGAAACCAAGAACTAAATATTTATAGTTGTTAAAATATTATTTTATTACCGCAATTTGCTTGGGGAACCTAAACACGAGCCGCCACTGTGACAAAGGCTATAATATGAACGCTTGGAAGCGGTTTTATATATTTGTTGAAAACCAAACCAGCAAAATGAAAATAATAAATGAACAAATAAGGTTTGATTCCGACAGTATTTATTCTTTATATTTGAACAACGATAAAGACGAGATACAGATTCAGTACAGAACTGGCCGGCTACCTGACAGGACATAAGTGTACGTTATGTGCGTATGTAATGTGTGTTTGTATATATGTGTGTGTTGTGTAGTGTTTTTGTGTTAATAACGAAGCAGTTGTAGCGGATAGGCCCTGATGATACTGACTAATTAAAGCAGCGAAACCGGTTGGAGAAAAGAATCAGTGTGTATGAGACGACGTAAGTAACATATTTATAAATATATATATATATATATATATATAAAACAATAAAATCTAAATGGATGAAAGTTCTTTAATTTATCATAAATTCTGAAACATTATATTTAAAGTGAATAGTGATGGGTTTGAGTCAGACAATAGTCCAATATAAACATTATTTCCTCTAGATCAGCCCACACTGATCTTGAGTGACGGTCTAGCCAGCAACCCAGAGCGCTGCCCTATTAGGGTCATGTTATACAAGCGCTGATAGCGCCGCGTTTTCAACATTGTGTTAACGTCGGTTAGTTGGGTAAATGTGGTTGGAGGGGAAATTTAATGCCGCTTCACATGCGGTCATTTTGTATCTTGGTCACACGTAAAAGGCTGCTCTGCGCCGCCAACTTCATTTTATATTTTTTTATCATGTTTCGTTATAATTTTATGATGTTTACATAAAATTACATCCACATCTTCATCATTCTGCTCATAATCTTTTGCTTGTTCAACTTTTATTGCCCAGATCGCCATTACCAATATCACTGTAGTCGGAATCGTATTCATCAATTACTTAACATGATGTAGCTTCAGTTTAACTTTCTTCATCACTTAATTGCTTTAAAAGTTCAACAATTCAATTATAGTCTTTATTGAGACTCATATTTAAAAAATTGACCATAAAGTAAAAAAATTAAACAGCAATAACAACAATAATTTTAATAACACAAGCACACGCAAAGGCGGCGCCATTCTGAATCTACTGTAATAACAAAATCACAATAAAACGGTAACTGTCCAATATACCAGTTAAACTGCAGAGGGGAGATAGGAGAATTCCTAGAACATCAGCGAGCTTTGGTAAACAGTTCAGCCAAAAGAGCAAACAATATAGTCAAGAGACGCTGTGCTGCCTATGCGTGTTATTGGGTGTTAATTTGACATTTAGTTAGTGGATCTTGTGGTGTTCATAAATCTCAAATTCTTCTTTGATTGCTTAGTACATTTCTGTGATTTGGACTTAGCTCCACCAATGATGAATTCACTGAGCAGCTGTCTGTCCCAGACAAGAAACTTTGGATACTGACAGTCCTCAACAAATGTTGAAATCCTTTCATTTTAGGATCCAACAAACTCTAAAAAATAAATGCGTTTATAGACAATGTGGTCATGGATGTGGTACCTTTTCCCTTTTAATTAATTGTATACATCACTAGTCATTTCCAAAAGCCATTTTTCAACCTTGCTGTCTTTCTACGTGTAGAGTGTCTTCAGTAAAAGAAGAATATATACATGGACGAGCAAAACATTGCCATGCAGACTTTGATCATTTTTTTTTTATTTTCAATTACAACTAAAGGAATAAAACATAAAATGACTCAAAATTTATTACAAAATTTATTTATTTATACCTATGATTCTACTTGTATAAAACAGTAGAAATAATTATATTTGTACAGATCTTTACAGAATAAAACAATTTTATAACAAGGTATGATGACAGTGCATGTATACAAACATTTTCAACAGATTTCTTCTATATACAGTAAAATAAATGGCAGTAGTTTGTAAAAATGGTTCGTACATGGCGTTACTGGCAGTTAAAACCATTAAAAACTCGTATACAAAATAAAAAAAAGTGGATTAAAAATTGAATGGCACTGTTATGAGTAATCTTTCAGTTTTTTAATTTATTTTTATTGGCCAACACTAGGAAATGTGCTTTAGAGGCTGTTCATTGTTCATTTTAGTACATTTGCAAATCTGTTAAACATTTTAAATGTAAAAACATAGTAAACATACTGTAAATTTAAAAATATGGTCATCTTTCATTATTGTTTAACACAAAATTTAATTTTTAATTAAGCCTATGTTTGATGAGCAAATATATAACAAACTTGATGTAAACATAGGCATGATTGTATTTGTGCCTACCTAACCTGACATGAAACAACCTCTTACTTCTTATAGTAACTATATATATGGCCATCTTAACTGATTTTATAAAGGCTAAAATAAAAATGGCATCATTGATTGCAAAGTGGTTCCTTTGCTTGATTAAAATTTGATTATCAATTTGAGTTAATTGATTTTACACTCGTGTTTGAAATAAAATTGAGCATTCATCACTCGTTTTATTCCTGTAAATATTATAGGCCTGACAAATATTAAAGTATCGCGTATAATATTAACAGGAACGCAACGATTACACTTTGACAACTGTCTCACCCAGCGTATACGTCATCAACATTTATCCCCGTTTCGGGAGTAACACAATAAGTTTTGATTACATTAACATATTTACATCGAGATTTTTAATTCAACGATTCGAACTAAAACGACCGGAGATGTTACGACTTAATATTTTGTACGCGTTTAACAACATATATACACGAATCGCTCGAAGAGCTTTTTTTTTATTATAACACCATTCTATGCGCAACACTGCAGAACAATACCGTACGTTCTATGTTGTCCTAAATTTCACTTGTGTTAAAACTTCGGCACGTTTATTTAACAGTATTCATTTCATTTTTGAATCCATAATAAATACACTAACATAGAGTTGCGATCACATTTGACACATTATATTTTGATTCACTGAATTATTTAAATTTTAATGGTACTAAAACAAAGTTCATTATAAATAACTAAATTTAAAATATTTAACTTTATACAAATAACGTACATTTTTTATTCTTTAACAGTCCTATACATAAAACTAAACACTGACTTGTACCACGGACAAAATAATTGCACCTTGTCTTTTTGGTTAGTGAAAACTGAATTCTTTCCAGCAGCCCATCAGAACAATATTGCAAAAGACCTTTATTTCACTTTCTATAAATAAGATTATTAAATTTATTGGGATTGTATTAATTTTATCCAGAAATAATTTATTCAAATAGTTCAACAAAATTAAAAAGAAACAGCAATCCTTTTGGTGTGCTTTAATTCTTGAATAGAATATGTTAATTCTAAGGTAATTATTAATATTATTTATTGTTATTACAATAAAGAATTAATGTAAACTCTATTGCAATAATAACAACACAAAATATTTATTCTTTAAAATGAAGGCAGGCCTAAATACATGAAGTTTTATTATTTGAAAAAGTATGAAAATCTTATTCAATGTTACGTTATAATCTTCATGTTATTGGTGATAAATATTACCAATAGAATTTTAAAATACAAACTAGGCTTATCTGGTGATGCACTGAAAGTTATAAGCTGCCAATGACATAACCTCAAAAGTAAGGTAGTATTAAATTTAAAATTATATTGGATTTCAGATTTTTCTAATTACTACGGTAACAATATTTGCTTCCACTTGCTGCTACCATTAATGGTTTGCATTATAGGCTCAATTTATTCACTGAGACAATGTGAATAATTAAAATAATAGTTGAATAGTAGTTGGAATATTCAATACTCAAATTATGTTTTCGAACTATAATGTAAACAAAACTGAAATAATTATTCAAACATATGATGGGAATTTCAACATTGTTGTCGTTCTAAAAATGTTCCTTTGTCAAATTGTAAATTCTGTTCTTTGGACTTTTTTAAAAATATTCATATAAAAATGTAAGACTTAGATAAAGTACAATTGCTTTTGTCCTTGGCCTAATTAAAACTTATTTAACTTTGGAAGTTTTTACTAAATCCTGAGTTCAGTATCTGTGGTCCTTTGCCGCACGTGATGTGACGTAGGAACACCTGGTGTAACGAGAGGGGATATAGAAGGCGATCTTGTCGCTAGAGGTGAAAGAGAAGGTGAAAAGCTCGGTGACATAGCAGTCGATGTGCTGAAACTGGCGCCGCTCGCATCGTGACTTATGGGCGACCGAGGAAGCAGTAGCATTTGGGAAGTTTGATGAGCAACTGAAGGGTGATGGGGATTACGTGCGGATAAAACGGGAGCAGCTATGGACCTAGGCGCAACCGAGGTTAATAAAGGAGGAGGTACTGTTTTTACAATAGGCGGGACACAATTCTTACCTTTCCCGCTGGAAGCACCACTGTTTGCACTTTTCACTGACGCTGCATCGTCTTTTAACCTAGCAATTTCAGAAAACACATGAGCTAACGGTTGGTATTGCGGCCCCCAATCGAGTAAATAGTCCCAGTTGTAACTCCCTGTTAGTTCTTCTTCACTATGCACTATGGAACTTAAAGAACCGGTCATCGACGGTTGATGAGTCCCGCTGGGAACATCGCCGAAACCTCCTAGAACCATCACATGATCTACGGCGGCACCGAGCGCTCCAGCACTGGTACCGCCAACGTCTTCACTACTACTACCGCGTTCACTTCCACTAACGTCATTTAATTTGGCATAAATTAAATTAGTGATATCGTTTTCACCGGCAGCGTCTTCATCGAACATATGAAGACCGTCGATAGGTACTCCTTGGTGATGAAGAATCGCATCTTTGTTACTACTAACGACAAGACTTTCCGAATGCCTTCTTGAAGCAGCCGACGCGCCTTGCGTATCAACTATACCAAGCCTCGCAAGATATTCCTGAGTATTGTGAACAGAAACATCAGAGATATTATCTTCATCGTCCGGTGGCCTGTGCATCCCGGAATCCCTTTGTAACGGACCTTCGTTAATCATTCTAATTTCCTCATCTTCAACATCTTCCCCGTCTTCAGCAGATCCTCTACCGCTGGAACCAGACTGTTCCGATCCGGAGAGTTCTGACGTAGTGGCCGCCGCAGAATTAGAACTACTAGTGTTATTATTACGATACGTTGGTATTTCGTCATATTTTGGTGGACCAAACTGACTAGCGGGTCCTGCAACGCCTCCTCTGATAGGAATAGTATCGAACGCACTCGGATCGACAAAAGTATCAGTACTCTGCCCTCCACTCAGTCCTGGTTTATTGACTTTCTTGTGCCTCCGATTACGAACATGAAGGAATAAGAACACTGCTCCAAAAGCGAGCACGATGAGTATGAGTGCTATTAACAGACCCATCGCCCAGTCAGCTATACCACCAGTGGAAGCTGCCAAGGCAGTATCGTTCCCTTCACCAGATGTTACAACATTAGTTTCTCCATCAGCCAAAGGATCAATTGCGATTTCAACAACGCTCATATTCGTCAGAGAACCTTGTCTTCCAGAACTTGCTGTTACCACCAAGCTAACGTCTTGATTTGTGTCAAAACCCGAATCAAATTTCTTTTTAATCATAACGGCTCCGGTTGTGCGGTTAATTTTGAAGTACAGATGCTGCGTAGTCAATTGGTAGACAACTCTCCCGTCAGGACCTTTATCTCGATCAGTCGCTGTAACATGGCCGACTACATATCCGATCGGTAAGTCATTACCTCCAAGAACAAACCTGTAAGTTCTTTCGGTAAACTGAGGATGGAATTCGTCTTTACTCTCTATCTCTATTCGTACACGAACTCTAGCAGTTCTTCCTCCGACATCGCTCGTAGTTAATGTAAAAGCGTAACGACTTCTTGTTTCATAATCAAACACTGCATTTGTCGTCACCATTCCTGTACTTGGATCTACTTTGAACAGTTTCCAAGAATCTTCAATATCAGTAAATCCAGAAGCTGCTGCCGAAACTATCGAGTAATTTAATCTTCCATAAGCACCTTTATCAATGTCTGTCGCTCGAGCGGTAAACACAGGCGATCCGATTGCTTCGTTCTCACCGACAAACTCTAAATATTCAGTAACAGGAAACCGTGGTGTGTTGTCATTCTCATCTTCTAAAATAATTTTAAGCGTCGCCACAGTTGAAAGTGGAGTATCCGGAGGAAACTTTGCACCGTCAGTAGCTCGTACGACAATAGAGTATTCGGAAATTCCTACGTCATAATCCAAATGATTCTTTACAGCAAGAATGCCGGTATTAGGATCCACTTCGAAAAGATCTTCATCGTTGCCGGACGTTATGTCGTATCGTACGTCGGAATTTGGAGGCAGATCTGCGTCCGTTGCTTGTAGTTGAAGAATGGAATGACCGATGGACGAACCTTCGGAGACGAATACACTGCTTTCCAAGTCGATGAACTCTGGTGCATTGTCGTTGGCATCTTCAACGGTTACGAGAATCTGAACAGAAGTGGAGTTGTCGGAATGTATTCCTGAAGAAATCCTGAGCAGAAACGAGTCCTGAGTCTCTCGATCCAATGACTTTACAAGAATCAGTTCCCCGCTTGGGCTGCAACAAAAAAATATATACATGAAAGTTATTAATTGAATAAATTTTGTTGTTTAAAAATTAAGATGTTTTGAAGATCTTTTGATTGGGAATATGTTTGTTTTGATGATTCTTGGAATTTATATTAGGAATAAGAATTTTGCTACTAAAACATTTAGTATATTGTACTATTTAAATGATAGAAAATGTTTGACTACAATAGAAACAACAAATATTAGATTTGATTTTTTTAAATGAAACAATTTGAGTCCAATGTCAAAATTTATTCTCAAATTAACATTTTTTAACAAGATTCAACTAATTTAAATTTTTCCATAAATATGACTTTTATTCTAAGAGTTCTAACATGATCACAACATTCTTCAACATATTGAAACAAGGTTTTTAATATGCTAAAGTTAATGTTTACATACCTAAGCAGTTGGAATATTCCATCCGGGTCGCCATCGACGATCGAATACATCGAACTCGTCAAGTCATCTATCACAGCTATTGTTGACATCTTTAATAAGATCGATCCTTTGACAGTGTTTTCTCGCACTGTTACCCTGGAAGCATGGAAAAATGGAAATCAATAAAACAGTAATGCATCAAATTTTGTTCAATAGCCTCAAACTCTAAAAAATATATACAAAGTTATTAGCTCAAGGAACAAAAAAAAGGTTCAGTAATGAAAGGAAAAAGTTCAACTTTAGGCCTACCTACATAAAAAGTGGCAAATATTTTTTGTAATTTTTTTTCAAAATGTACTTATTTTTTTGTAATTTAGTTCTAAATAGAACTGTATAAATATATATATCAGTTTCAAATTTATTATTTTGAAAACACCAGTTTTAATGTCATACTACAAGACTGCTAACAAAACTAGGCCTAGTTTGAATAGTAATTTAGGAATATATACTTTGCCAAAAAATGAAATATTATTATAAGAAAGTGTAGAGAATAATTCATAGAATTGATCTGTATACTTGTAAATTCTCATTTTGTAAACTATTCCACATTGTATTACTTGTTCCACAAAATTAGAATAAACTGTCCAAAGTTCGCGGGGATAAAGGGAATACAAAATGACCGTTGGGAGCAGACTTGCTTTGCGTTCTCAAGCAGCGGTTTGAATTCTACGAAAGATCGAAGTTTTCCCTACAAAACGATATCAAGATATAAATAGAAATACAACCAATTGTAAGCGATATCTCGAATGCAAAATGTGCTGTTTCATTGATTGAAAACTGTCCAATTGCAAGGGTTTACAGGAACCTTTATATTCTCAAAACTATAAGAGTGACGTCTGATTGGAAGGCAGTTTTAGAAAGTTTTAGAAGGCCGTTTAAAATCTTGACAAATACAATGGTATCTTTATATTACTGTTGAGAGGGATTGAGCTTGATAGAAGTGACAAAGTTGAGTCATTTCTTTGTGTTTTATTCGCAGGTCATTAGGTTTTCAGAAAACTACAATTTTAAAACAATGATTACGTATGTAAATATATGTTTTAGAAAACTTTTGTAAACACAAAAATTAAAGTTTAAATCATTTCCTTTCCAACGGTTTTTGTTTAATTGTGATTGGGTGATTTTTAGTGGGTGAAATATTCAATACAAAGTAGCGTTGTCAATTGAGTAGTGTTAGACCAAAGCCAAGCGCTATGACTGCTCAATTGAGCAGTCAAACATATCTAGAGTTAAACCTAGTTTACACAAATTCTTATTTGGATTTGTACAAATTTGAGTACAAGCATCAAGTACAGATAAACATTTCAATATACAGGCTGATTCTGAAATGGGTGGGGATAATTCAGGCGGTGTTCAGGAGATCGAAATGGGTGAAAGAAAAGAAAAAACTTCTCATAAGTATACATCCGGAAACGCTTCTTTTAACAGTTATCCGCCATTTTGTTTATTTACTAAATAATTTATATCTCTTAAACGGCTTCCATGATTGAGTTGAAATTTTTCACGTTACTCATCAATTTAAAAATCTAGTTTGAAAAACAAAATCAACTTGTACCAATAATCTGTTTCAAAATGGCGTCCATTCAAAAATTTTCCATACATAATGAGAAGAATGTAGAAACCGTTTATTTTTAATAAAAAATGTCAAGTATAATTTTTTGTAGCCTGTTTAATTTTCCGTCTAACGATAACTGTCAAAACTATCTAATAAAAGATAATAGTAAAACAGCATTAAACTTAATTGGTCATGCAAATTAATTATTGCCTACACTTTGTTGCCACGGATGATGAACCCTGGACGCCATTTTACTGTTACCCTTTGTTCAGTAGTATTACCATTCGATTGGAAACTAAACAGGCTACAAAAATTTTCTCTTGGCTTTTAAAATATCCTTTAAAAAGGCCGCCATTTTGAAACAAGTTGATTACTAAGCTTCAGAGTCAGATAAGGTTCAAGGCCTCCTGTATTCTATATAACTTAGAACTTATCACAATAATATAAACTCAATTATTCTTTTCAAATTACCTAAACTCGTCATGGGCGAATCTGTTAACACCGCCTCTAATATTGCTAACATATATTCTCACGGCGGCGGTGGCGGACAAAGATGGTGTTCCTAAATCCGTTGCGACGACTACGAGATCAATCACTTGCTGACCGATGTGGTGCAAAGCCATCCCGCTGCGGTTGGCCAGTATCGTTCCTGTTTTATCGTCTATCGTGAAACCGTGAACAGGTCGCAGCAGTGAGAAGTGGATCTCAGAGTTTATTCCGGAGTCTACATCCGTGGCGTTTACAGTGAGCAGTGCGTAGCCGGCATCGGCGTTTTCTGAAAACAGATGTCAAAATTACAAGTTAGTAAACCATAGTCGCAATAAGTATTAAGTGTATATTTTGATAAAATAAAAAAGATTCACCAATAAAATTCCTGCATTTAGCACCAATAAATTATGAGTATATCAAATTATTAAATAGTTGAATCACGATAATCTGGATTCTATGGGGTTTTCCAATCCGGATAGAAGAAAATTGGGATTTATTGAAAATATAACAGAAAGTAGGGTTACGTAGAACTATTTTTAAGTATATAGAATGGTCAAATTTGTAAACATAATCGAAATAATTAAATCTATTGTGAAAACTCTTTATATTTATTTATTTAATTTATTTAGCATCAATATGTAATTCTCCTAACGGAGGTACATTACATATTCCTGAAAAGAAAGGATAAAATATATTTAGAAACACTACAGTAAAGTCTTGCTATTCCGCCTATTGCAAACAAAGTTCAGAAAAAATATTGTTTTTTTTTAACATAAAAACAGGAGAAAATAAAAAGACTTTTGTGAAAAAACTTACATTTATTGTTACGCAAGTAAGTTAAAAATAGAGACATTCATAGAGCCTAAGCTTGATGAAAATGCCTGAAACCAAATTGGAATGAAAGCTGGTTTTGTTTCCTTCATGTTTTTAATCCGTTTTGTGGGAAGGAAGTCACCGCAACAAGCATCCGGAGAAAAGGATACCGGGTCCTTCAGAAAGAAGGAAGAATTCGATACAACAGCTAGGCACTAATAGTGTTGTTGTCACATGCCAGTTGCTTTCGTCCGTTTTTCTCCTCCGTTTTCGTTATCTCGAACGAATTTGGTTTTTTTCTCGATATTTTTCAAGACGATGCGGTACTAACGGACAGACTGAGGGATGACAAAATGGATAGTTCGAACAACCTATCCCTTCTCTTCCGTTTTTAGAAGAAAACAGAATGGCAACGGAAGGAAAAAACGGATGGTGCAAACCTACACTAAGGTCAAGAGCATTTGCCGCGTCTACGTGTGATATGAGTTCAGTTTGACCTCCTCCTCGCTATCCTCTGAGCCGATCAACGCTGTATAGAACTGACTCTAGCTGATGTTCCCGCATTTAATTTATGCCTTAACAAGTCAATACGTTGATATTATTTATGAAATCCGCCTATTCCGAATTCCCGCTAAACAATTAGTTCGCAATAGCTGGACTCTACTGTATTTTAAATAATAATAACAGGCTGAATGGTAACAAATAAACAAAGGTAAAAATTAAATGTGTTTTATGTGCTCATTCATTTATATAGTATGGTTCCTAAAAATGAAATTATTTCCGTACAGTAGAATATCTTTTAGAAAATCCAACACGGTAACAATGAAACGGCACTAAAAAATTCAAATCCTCTTTCTATTTGTTAATAACAGTCTATACTGTGTTAACTTTATTGAGGGTGCAAGTTGTTTTGCTAGGTAAGTTTGAAAACGCTTCGAGATCATAAGATGTTCCCATAGTTTCTATTTTAAGTCGCGACACTGCTACTGTTTACACAATCAGTTTGGTATGTTTTGCGCTTACAGTATGTGTTTTGTACATTCTTTACTCTACATTGTATTCATTCTATGTGTACATCTATTCAATACGCTGTATCGTTTTAGAAGTACGATGGACTTATCCTTCTACATCTGAAATATTTTGATTATTTCTGATTGACAAAAATACGATTTAAAAATAACAAATAAACATAATGTTTTCACAAACTAAAGAAAAACAACAACAAAATTGCTCACAAAATACAAAAATACAACAGAAACAATAATGGAAACCCTGAGGTAATGAAATCTGTGGTTGTTTTAAAACATATACGTTCATAAATCAAGTAAAATTCTACAAAAAACTTTAGTGAGCTGCAGCCGACTGAGTTTCCAATAAATACACACTACTATATACATTTAAATCTAAAAAAAAGTTAAATTTCCAGTGTTTTTACAAACATATGCATTCAAAACAAATGGTTCTAATAAAACTGCACCAAAATAGCGTACAATCAACTACATTCATAAGGTTAGCTATACGGTTGGGAATATATTAGAAAAGAAAAATCACTGTAAACCAGCTTTTTACTGTTAGAACAATTTAGGTAAATTGTAAGGATAAAATGGATAACATGCAAAAAAAGTGGTGTTTATAAACTGACATATGTAACTTATGTAATAAAACTTATGTAGGCCAAACAGGTCACATGTAAGTTTTTTTTCTTTTTTTTTTTTTTTTTTGGTTTAAAGGCGAAAAACCTGGGTGGTTATCATCGCCTGTTGAATGTAAGTTAAATGAACACGAAAGAAGTTGGCGGTTGGGTCATAATACTTTAGTTTTTCCAATCACTTAAAAACTCATTTAGCGACAGATTTTTTCAATAATGTTAATTTTAAGATTCTCCGTGTCAACGAAAACAGAAGGAAATTAAATTCATTAGAAATGTTAGAAATTAGGAGATTATTTTGTAAAGACTCCATCTTTGTACTAAATGATCAGGTCAAACTCACCCTTGCTTAAACCATTGTCTTCTCTATGACCATACTGTTCTCTTTTGAAATATGTATATGCCTGTTTTCTATATTTGCCTTAGTCTGTGTTTAGCTGCCTTGTAAATGCCTTCGCTGGCGAAACCATGGTCGGCAAGCCTCAATAAACTTTGTAGAATTTACTAACAATTGTGTATGTTTTTTTTCCATATGCATTCCTACTTATAACTTACATACATACAATACAGATCTTGTACTAGTATCTTACAAAAACAAAATCTTAAAAACAAATACATAGCCTACAACTATAAAAAACAAACCTGGTAACGTAGCCTGGTACGAAGCTTCACCAAACATCGGAGCGTTGTCGTTGTCATCTGTTATTTTAACAGTCAGTACAGTATGAGCAGTGTGCGCTGTGTCGGAGGCGGTTATCTTCAGTCGATATTCTTGATGGCTTTCGTAATTCAACGGTTTGCCGAGTGTTATTTTCCCGCTGAATCTGTCGATACTGAACACTCCCTTGATGTCTGAATCTTCGGTCAAATCTGACAGAGTGTACGTGAGCGCTGGATTTGTGTCGACGTCGTTTGCTGTTATCGCTGTGAGTACGCTTCCGATTTCTTTGCCTGGAATTGCAAACAGTTTTTGTTAAAAGAAGAACTTGTGTAATTTGTTTTTTATTTAACGATTTTAAAATTGGTGTTTGAAAGAATTTTTGCACTTTATAGTATATATTTATATTTAAATACTTTTGTTAACCTAACAATAGAATGTGAAAATAATACAAATCTTAAAACTTTAAATACAGTATGATTAAAACAAAGAGTCTACGGTAAAAAACCAGGACTAAACAAATTCTGATCAAAAGATCACACAGAAAATAGTTTCAAATTAAAAAGTTAATTCAACTAATTACCTACAACTACCATGCAGTAAGGTTTCATTTGGCCTAAAAATTAAAATGTGATTCCTACTGAAAGGCGCCATCCATGAACAATCTGTTTACCTAACATGACAGCTGGATTGTTTACATAATATATGCAAGTGTAATCTATCACGCAAATCAATCAAATTAAATCAACGTAAAGCTTAATTAACCGAATTAAATCAATTTATTAAAATCAGGTAAGCACTCTTAACTTGTAAAATTTTCACACGAGTGAGCTAGTTTTTTATTATTAAAGATTTAAAACGGAGTCACCCTATAAAATGTTAGGCTTTAAAATGTGTATACAAAGAGTCTGATTGTAATTATACATTAGGTGCATTAAAAGTAAATTTTTCTAGTTGACATGTTTTTTGTCATTAACAAAATTACCTTAGTTACCGTGTGCCTCAACGAACCGCAAAATTTAATCACCCCAAACATAACCGCAAAAGGATATCCATTGGCATCTAATTGCTAAGGGAAGTAATATCTCTGATTCCTTTGCTGAACACGGAATGTCGTTCTCTGACAGTAACAGCTACTTTCAAGTAATTTACAACTTGAAGTGAGATTATATTAAAACTCGCTTGTGGGTGCTATAAAAGCATTACCGTAGTCCTCACTCGGATCCTTCGAGTTGAGTCGCAAAGCATCGAGGGATTTATGGTTTCTTTGGACACAAATATGCCGCTGAGGTGAAATAATTTATTGTTTTCTTACGTCGTCGGATAGTAAAATGGCATACAAGACAATGTTTGATTTCCGTTCAGAGTGCGGTGTTTGTTATTAACAACATTGTTTATACAATTATATAGGTTAGGTTTATTCTACTATCTCATAACAAATAGTGTTATCATATGAAGTAGTGTTGCTAATGAAATTATTATTTATTTGTTATTAGTACAGATGAAAGTGACCATCAATTCAAACGGAAAGAAACAAAACTGAACTTTTTGCTTTATATATAGGCTAGCAATATATAGTAACTAACATTTTAGTAACTTTACAGGAAGGACAAAAACCTGCTTATTTTCAAGTACATATATAATGTGTGTTTCATATAATGCTGGTATTTTTATTTTTAAAACAACATTTAGAATTCTTTTTTTACTTAAATTATTAAATTTAATAATGTGGAAAAGTCTTTCGGTTATATTTATTTTACAAAAGTGATAAGTGTAATGTCAAACTTTAGTGAAGGATTTGGTGATTTTACAACAATGTTACAGAATTATTGTTTTAAAAATATTTTCTATTTACAGAACAAGGCAACACACTTACACACAATGCAATAAATTGATCCGTTTCCTAGCACACATTGTTGTAAATAAATTATAATTATTCTGTTAATCATAAACAAACTATTCACCGACATTTTTTCCTACAGTTTATATGTATATTTTGAAATTTATATAGGGTTCAATTCTTTAGCTAACAGATAACATTGAATTTGGATACTTTTTTTATGAGTGTTGAATAAACATTGATGGGTACACCGTAAAAAAATATTATCTGTTTGTTGTTTATTTCTGAAAAAAATATATTGAATAATTTATACTGATTTATTTGATTTTCTACGATAAAAAACAAAACGTGCAAAACCACAATTTGTATTGGCACTATAAAAAAAAATAGCAGCAGTTTCAGGGTTAAAAAAAGATCTCGCCTACGGATATAACAAATACGAAGGCACGTATCCAAATTTTACTTCCCTAAAAATAAAAATGCTTACGAATAAACTTTCTTACCTTCAGGTACGCTAATGATACTATGCGGTGGAAACGTAGGTTGGTTATCGTTCACATCGACAATGTTTATGCGAATCGTCGAAGTCCCGGTCAGCTGTGGAACGCCTTCGTCGGTAGCGATTACGGTCAGTCGGTAGGTGTCTCGTATTTCACGGTCTAATACGATATTCGTTTTCACCAGTCCGGAGAACGGCGGTTCGATGACAAAAGCGTTGTCGTGGTTGCCGTCGACTATGTGGTAGAGAAGTCGTGAGTTCTCGCCCTGATCGAGGTCGGTCGCTGATACCTGAACAAACGAAAACTTATTTTTAAAATTGGTAAAAAAGGTATTATAAAAGAAAATAACAAGTATATTTAATGATTTATTATAGGTTACTAAGAATACGGGTGAATCTATTAATTTAAATTAATTGAAAAAATATATACATTGTTATGTTAATAATTAAAATTGTAGTGGAAATGTTCAGTTAAATAGTTGTAAAGGAGGCTAACAAATATAATTTCCTTCCACTGGTTTATATATTACTAGGGAAACCCCCTGCGTGCTCCGCACGCCAACCCAATTGGAAACTTCTGTACACATATCATGTTATGTTTCTTTATAATAAAGTTGTAGGATTAATAATAATTCCAAAGCTAACATGGTAAATAATGTTGAATGTTCAAATCAAATTATTTTGTATATCTATAGCAGCAGTTATAATACAGGTTAAAAGAACCAGCAAGGCTCAGATCTGCACTTTAATAAGAACCTAACCTAAAAGTTAGAAATACAAATACAGTAATTGCTTCAAAGTTTGAAATCAGCAGTTATTGGAAATATTGGAGCAAACAGCTGTTTTATCTGTTATTTTATTCAATTGGTTGCTATGGGTATAAATGTAAATACATTTATTGGTTCATTACTCTTGGCCTAACCTAAGATTTTTTTCCGTCTAAATTTACAAATATTGAAATAAAAAAATGTTTTTATCAAAATTAATTATAGCTTATGTTACCGGTACTCAGGGATAGTGTTGCTTTTTATTAGTAAAACTATTTCTTTCAATTTCTATATACAGGGTGTATCAGGAAGAAACGGAAAGAATTGCAGGACGTGTTCTACTGGTGAAAATAATGAAAAAAGTTCCTATAAACATAGGTCCGAAAAGCCCTTTATAAACATTTGTAGCCCTTTTGATTCCCTATCGGATGGTGTAACTGTCAAAACAATCGGATGAAGGATAATAGCTAAGTTAAAAGGTAATGACAACAAATGTCCATACAATATTGTAGTATTTACTGTGTTTGTATAGGATGCCGAGTTGAACAAACCAATTAGTACACATAACTTAATTGTTAAATAAGTACTTTTTCAACTATAAACTAATTTTGGTCGGTAACCGTTCGAGATAGAAAAAAATGTTAAATACAAAAGTTGTAGATAATTGAATTCCTCACTAACGATTTTTCATCAAATTTAAGTTCCGATCTTTCGTTTTCCCGCTGGGCAAAAAATATAAAGCCATTACAAAACAGTGTTTTTGGGAATGACAACCCAAAACTACTCCTAAACTCCCAAAACTACCCCTAAAAATTTGAATATCAAAATGAAATTTCTTTAGTTTTCCTATTTATATCACAAAGTATACACATGCCAAATTTCATCTCTCTAGTTTCATTGGAAGTGGGAGAATTAGTGATGATCAGGAGTGAGTGAGTGAGGTCTTTGCCTTTTATATAAATATATAGATTGTTTTGTAAATAGAGCTATTTTTTCTTTGGTTTTTAGTTTAGTTTATAAGATATATAAAATAATTATGATTTTGTTTCGTCCAAATGTAATATACATAATACTGGAGCAATAAAATATTCAATATTCAATTCAATCGGTTCAGTAGTTCCAGAGATTACCCCCTACGTACAAACAAACTAATTTGACTTCTTTATAATATTAGTATAGATAGTTTAGCTCCCAAACAAAAACAAAAATACACAGAAGGTTAATTTGAACCAATAGCGTAGCCAGGATTGTTGAATAGGGGGGAGAGGGTTATGGGTAAAAGGTGATGGTATAGAAAAGGTAAGTTTCGACAAAGCCCTGAATGTTACAGGTAAAGGTTAGATAAGGTGAAAACTGGTAGGCTCTGTACATTGCTGGTTTTCTTCAGTTCTACTCTTTTTGGAAAAGAAACCAAGAGAGCGTCCAATACTTATGCACGTCAGTCGCAAGGGTTTATTGCACTCAAACTAACCATACTAACTTGCCTTTTAGGTTTATTCACTATCAGTTTTACTTCACACCAATTAACTAATAATAACATATACGTTTGGCAGTACAAACGTACAAAAAGCAGTAAGTTAAAAAAAAGTAATTTTTGTCCGTAGGAAGCAAATAGAAGACACATCAGAAAACGTAACATGTGTATTGGTAGCGGTGAAGGAGTGAGAGGGGCTTTCTCACCCCCTACATGCTGTGGTGAAGTGCTAGTAGGGGGAACCTTCTGCTCCCAAATACTCTATTTACCCGAAAAATATTCAGATGGGTTCATTTGCCCAAATAAACAAATTATTATTTAACTGTTTATTCGCGTATGATGTACCGTTTAATCAGTTATCGTTGTATTTGTTTGTGTTACTATTGTGATTATTATCTTTCTTGAATATTTAATCCGTAATACATTTGTTTTTGAGGCGACGGGGGGTTTCTTACCCCACCTAACCCTCCTGGCTATGCCACGGCTTTGGGCTTTTAAAAATTATTTATTAGTAATTCAAAATAGCACTCAATTGCATCATTAAATAAACATAAGAACATATGTTGGAGGATATAAATAACCAAATGGTAAAGTTTTCACAAATTTTTAATTCACTAATATCTACACAAGTTTCACCATTAGAAATCTTCTGGCTGCTAATTGAAATAAAGCAATATCTGTATTTAAAACATACAACAGTGAAGAAAGAGTGGGAGTGACCAGTATGGGCAACATAGGAATGTGACCTGGATAAACAAAGCAAGGTCACAAAATATTATTTATGAAAACTTTAACATTTGGTTTTCTTTATCCTATTATGGAGTTTCACCAAGCACCGACTGGTTTTACTTAAAATTTCATATGTTGGATATTATTAATAATAATTAATATTGTAGTGCGTTATTTTTCCCATTGGTTTATTTGTTATTACTGTTTTCCTAAGTACAATTTCACAGTATGCCAGTTAGACATTGAAGATGGGGGAGAAGCATGTAACGGACTCAAACATGCAGATCTGGGTTTGAGGTTCCAACCGAACACATTAACCACTGCGACCCTCGATTTATAACGATTGACTATATTTAATCATTTTGTACATAGAAGGTGTCTTTCGTGAAAAGCATGAGGGCCATCTCAGTTGTTGAGGTCTGAACGAAGCTTCTGGATTCGGCTGACGAAAAGATTCATTCAATTTTCCATCTCCAAGGCCGACAAACATTTGTCTCATGGTGGTGTGATGAGATACATCAAGAAAATTTTGCTGATAGAGGACTGCTTAGGTTCTTTTCTAATGGACAATTTGAAGCAGATATATTGCATTCATAGGGCTTTTGCGGGGATTTAAATTTAACAAAATGAAACTAATAGTAAATTATGAATTAGTTACTTTAATTGAAGGACTTCATTTTTATCACGAGTGCGTTGGTAAAATAATCAGGCTTTATTCATACAACATGTTTTACTTCACAAAACATTTACAAAATAAACACCATACCTGCATCACAAAAGTTCCCTTGTTGTTGCCTTCCCAGACAGCGGCTGAATACTGTTGCTGCGTGAACTTTGGCGTGTTATCATTCTGGTCCAAAAGATGTACCAGGACCTGAGAGTATCCGTACAACGGAGGACCCGATGTGCTGTCGGCTTGAGCCACCACAACTAGTTTTAAATTCGGAGTCGTTTCGTAATCCAAGTTGCGTGCATCGCGTACGCGGATCAATCCGTTGTTTGAGTTTATTTCGAAAGTCATGTCTTCGTTACCGGAACCAAAAGTGTACATTATCCGTTGCAATCGTCCGTCGCTTCGAACAGCAGAGACCTGTGAACAGTTAAATTCAGAGGTTAAATGAAGGAGTTTTGGTTACATTATAAGTAAGTGACAATTTACTATCAATAGAAGTAGAAGCTGTGGAATATCACAGAGAACAGACTGAGTTTGTTACGTATACTGCAAGTTTTTCTTATTTTCAACTACATATGATTTTGCTTCATTTCTTAAATTTAATTTAATAACATTAACTTTGGGTGAACACACTAACCTGTATCACTTCTTTGCCGTTAGCAGCATTCTCCTGCAGATGAACGACATAGGAAGAGTTCTGGAACCGTAACGCCGGCGCCTCTTCAGAACCTTCCCCGACTTTGATCTCAATTAGTCCTGTCGCACTCTGCGGTGGGTTTCCTTTATCCGTCGCGAGAACTTCTAAATAAAACATCCTCCCAGATTCTGCCGCTAAGCTCGACGCTGCCGTTACTATTCCAGTGTTAGGATTTATTCTGAATTTGTTCAAAGGCGGTTCATTGACGAAACTATAGACGATGTCGGCGTTGGTTCCTTTATCCAGGTCGACCGCGGTGACTCGGAGGATGTCGTGACCTCTTTGGTTGGAAGGTGAAACGTCGGCTGTGAATGGATAGCGGGAAAACACTGGTTTGTTGTCGTTCACATCGCCGATGGTAATTTGTACTGGTACTTTGGATGATCTGGCGTCGTAGCGGCCTCCATCAGTCGCAACTACTTGGAACTCGTAGGTGTCCTGTCGTTCTCTGTCAAACAACCTGATAACATATGTAAAGATTAGTTTTTACTTCAACATTTAATTGTTTTATTTATCCATTGACAGGTTTTCTTTCTTCTTTCGGAATGAAAGCAAAATTTGCCTGTCAAAAAATGATTACAATATTTAAGATATACGATTTAATCATATCATTTTGTAATTTGTTAGAGCACAAGAGTTTTGTAATTTGTTAAAGCACTGTTTCGTAAGCATAAGAATTTTTTTAAAGAAAATGAGTTGTCATTTTGAAAGAAGAAGGACCAAATGAATGGGCAGAGAGGGGCCACGGCCCCTCCCTAGCTCCCAGTATGGGGGTTGGCGTGCGAAGCACACAATGCACTGTGCGTCGTCCGCATCTCATAGTGTTCAGTGCCAAGCTCACATGTGCGTCATTAGCAGTGAACGTTATACGCCCCATACCCAGGTATAGCCCCCCTAGAAACTATCATATGGGCGCCCATGACCAAATGCTAATATAGTGTGAGTGGAACTGATGCGAAACAAATGTATATCAAAATGCAAACGGTTAAAGTTGACATTTTTCCAGTGAAATTGCTACTTCATGTTAATGCTATATTTTGTTGAAAAGAGGAAGACACCAGGGTTATTCTATTTTTGTTGAATGTTAAATATATGTATTTAGTTACAGTCTTTTCAGTCATGCTTTGGTGCCTACCACTTATGGAGCAATCTTGTTAAAATTATCTTAATTTCTAAGGTAAAGAAAATGTTGTTTTAAAATAAAAAAGGAAAGTAAAATATTGATCCATATTTGATTGGAATCTAAAAAATCAGCACCATTTGGTCTCAAAATACAATAGGCCGAAGCAAACCCCCCCCTAAAACAGTTTTTCGAGAAATCAATATTGAACTTGAGAGAATCACATATATACCATTATCTCGTTACACTTTGCTTTTGAAATAAAATAAACTGTTTTTGGAGCCAACTGAGTTAAAAAAAATATGCCCTAACTCAAAACATCACTTGGCATATTTTGCTTTTTGAATTGCAAATTTTTTCTTCCAAATCCCAGGATCCTAAATTCAGTAAAACAAGCCATGATCTCAAAACATTGCTTTCTTGTCATATTTTGATTTAATGTCAATCTTTTTTCAGAATCCCATGAATTGAGTTTACAAAACAACCATTAATACTCAAAACTTCACTTTCTTGTTATTTTGATTTTAAAACCTTAAAATTTTCTCCGAGTTGAATTTTCTACCCTAAATTAAGTTTTAAAATAGGCCCAAATTTCAAACCATCATCGCCTTGTCATGATTTATCTTTAAAACGTCAAAATGTCTTCCTCAAAATCCAAACCCCTTAATTGAGTTTAAAAAAATAGCCTCGAATCTGCTTCCTTGCCTGTTTTTGATTTTACATCGAACAAAAGTTCTAACGGAATCTGAACTATTAAACTTTTTAAATAGGTTCAAATCTCAAAGCACCATATTTTGCTTTCAAAACGTCAAAACTTCTCCTCAGGATCCGAACCAACAAATTGAGTTTACAAAATAGTCCCAAAATTAAAACATTTCTTTCTTATCTTTTTTTTTATTTTATGACCAAATTTTCTCCCGAGTCCGAACTCCTAAATTAAGTTTTAAATACGCCCAAAACGCAAAAAATCGCTTCTCGTTACATTTTGGTTTTAAAACGTCGTCATTTTCCTGCTGAACGCTCTCCACAAGTTTAGCAAAATTCAGTTATAATTGTAAACACTCTTTCTCGTGTAACTAAAATTACACGAAAGCATTAAACATAACAAGAAAACTCTACACAACTTAACTAGTTAGACTCGCAATAAACAATCGCAGACAACAACAAAAAGCATCATAAAAACTGCAGAACGGAACAGAACACGAAGAAATCATTTCAAATAAAACTCGGCGCAACAATAAAACAACCGTTCTACGTCCGTTTACCTTAAAACATTATCACTGGTGATTGCGAGGACAAACCTTTTTGTCACTACAATCTAGACTTTCCGAGAAAAACAATTCGGGTTGTAAAAGTTGGCTGCCTGTTTGATTGGGTCCCAGGTGCAACAACTCCGCTAATGATAATGTTTCTAGCACGCTATTCCGTAGCCATTCCATATTCAGAAGGCCCTGCGTTCGCATTCGCATTCCGGACAGAGCGAGAGGGCAAAACGGTTCTATTCAACTGTATTGGGAATATTTAAAGTAAAATACAATGTAAGGAAAGAATACGGGAAAACAATAGAATCATTCCGTATAGGAAGTTGTTTGGAAAAAACCACTTTGGCTCGCTGTACGTGGACTGTGGAAGAGAGTCTGCGAGAGTGCGCCGTTTAAATGAAAATAGGGTGAATATATATTACAATTCCGAAACAGATTGCCCGCTTTAAAACTTTTGTCACTATTTAACTCAAAAACCGCGTAGATCTATGCGAGTTTTATCTCAAAAACTTGGAATCGTATTTTGATGAAAACCCGTAACTGACTGGCACAAACTGTAGATCATCAGTTTACTGTTTTCATCTATCTATGACGTTTTAACCCGAGTAAGAGGTAAAAGAACTCTAAACGGTGGATTTTGACGTAATTGTTTTCAGTGCACAGCTCATTTGCATGTGGAAAAAACGAACGATGTAGGGGTTCCCCTTACAGTTGTTTCCAAATCTCAAAGAGTTCCATCAAAATCGATTGTAAGTGTTTTTAGTTAAACCGTTATAAACATATAAGAGATATAGTATTGAAAAAAATTAACAACTAGATTTTAATCCCATCTTTTCAGTAATTTTCGTTTATAGTTCGAACAAATTTACTAGGAGAAATTGCCTCTACAAATTTGAGAAAACAGTCCTGTATGAACAGGCTGCTAAAATAATTTGAAATGTCAATTCACACAATTGTTTTTTTTCCAAAACGTTTCCAAAAACTCATCAACTGTTGTTTTTTTATAAGCGTGACTAAACGGCAACAGATCTTTTAATAAACAATTCTTGGTGTTACTATATAACTCACCAAAAAAGATTTTACATCAAACTAAATAAAATCCGATTACTGCTAAAGACATTTTCTTAACGACTTGTGCCACGAAACGAAGTTGGTTAAATGCACAGTGTTGTTTAAATTAAATACCTAAGTGTATACAAAATGCCTACTTCTGTACCCCAGCGTTAAAGTCTTACACAGAAATCTACTGAACTTCCATTCTCTACCAGCGTTAAAATCTCCTTATTAATAAACGCACAAACTGTTCCTCTTTAAAAAAAAAAAATCTTCTTTCAAGTTAGGTCTACCGAATACGCTTAATATATTGAAATAAAAACGGATTTACTGTTCAAGGCATTTTTCCAGGTCGTAACTTGTGTCAAAAATTATACAATTAATCAAAACCGCAGAAGAAGAAGCTGACCATTGTTGGCGGTGCGGACACGCGGAATCGTCATAAACGGCCGTTAACTGGCTTTCAAATGATTTATCTACGACCGTCCTTCTCGGATGTCTACAACGTTTTATCCGGTAGGACGTTTTCATTTTTAGACAAGACAGTTCCCCAACGGCTTATTATTCCCATTCCATATCCGCCGTTGATAACTAACTGCCAGTAGGGGACAGTAAGGATGGCGACAGTCTTTTTATTTCGGAATGTATGTGTTTTCATTGCAGAAAAGATACAATAGCTTGTGACAAGTAGCCGGGACCGTGGCCATTGTTTCTGCTTTCTGCCGAAGCATTGTACTAACTCGGTGATACAACATTTATTATAGTATGCCTAAAAGACTTAGTAATGAATGGCGATGGCTGTAATATGAACTGTTTTACATGTCAAGTCAGCTTATTTGAATATACAAGCTTTGGATTTGGTAAAGATGGCGCGCGCCGGGTCTTATCATGGCCGGAGAGACGTTATTGTGTGCACTTCTCTATATTTCATACCCGACTGTCGGATCCTTATCGAGTCGGTACTGTTTAAGACTTCCAATTACTTCGTCATACTGAATAATTACTGGATCTGTGTTGAGTCCGGAGAGAATACGCTTCCGCGAATGTCGGCTGCTTTGTCCTCGGTATATGATGGATTGGTATGAGCCGTGTTAGTTTGTTTTGCGATAAGTTTCTGTTGATCACTACTGTTTATTGTTTAAAAATAATTTCTGTAAAATGTTTGGATAAGGTCCATTTTAAACATTAAAATATTTTAATGTAAAAGAAAGTATTCTGAATAAATATTATTTAATGGTTAAAGAGGAATTCAGAAAAGAGGTTTCGATTATAATAGGCCTACTCCAAATTTGACTGAACTAGTAAACTCCACAGTCTAATTTCATTAGCTCAGGGAAGAGGTTATTTTAATAACGTCTTCTTTCCAACATTTTAACATTTTCTTTACGAATTAAAGGCTTTTAAAGTAATTTAAATAGTTGTATAAAGCACTAAAAGAAATTATTTCAGCGAATAATTTGAAATGGTTAAATCTCGTAAAAATGTTGCAGGGAGAATTGGAAAGACGTTGCTCAGCAAAATTTATATATGATTAGTAGATAAAAAAGATTTATATTTGACTTAACTACAAAAATAATCATATTAGAAGTCATAGAATTTCAGTTTTACCATTTTCTGGTAGGTGAATAAGTGAAACTACTTCTTTCTTACTGCAACATTAAAGTCTTTTGGTATAACATAATAGATCATAATAACGGAGATAGAGAAAATAAGATATTAAATCTTGTAAATAATGACACAAGGAGAAAAAGTAATTTTCTTTACTTTTATAAAATAACAGATTTAAGAACCAGTATTGATTCCTGATATATAACATTGAGAGTCATAACTATCTTCAAAATAATGGCACTGTTGTGTATGTGAATGAATTGTAAAAATAACTGCGATGAGGCAAAATAAAAGGAACAGAAATGAGGTCTAATGAAATTGCCAGTAAGAAGATGACACAGAAGAAATTTTTATCAGAGCTACATCATGGGTTGTAGCACCAAAGAGTAACGTCCTTCAGGGAATTTATAATTAAGTCCTCTATGAAGAAGCAGATAGTCGAACATGTAGAATTTCAATCAATTTTATCAGATTAAAATTGACTTTTTAAGTAACTCAAAGTCATAGCCAACAAATATTTTTAAAATTTTGTGTTTGTTTTAAAAACAAACTGGAAACAGGAAAATAACAAAATAGGTATGTAAATAAGCCGTGCTTCACTTACCCCGCAGTTGTGATGACTCCAGTTCGATTATCAATCCTAAACAACCACTGGCTCTCGTTCGCTAAAGAATACACTATCTTCGCATTGACTCCCAGATCGGCGTCCGAAGCTTTGACCGTAAGCACGATAGTTTCAACGGGCACGTTCTCGGGTATTGTGGCCGAGTACCGCGGTTTTATGAATCGAGGATCGTTGTCGTTCTGGTCTTCGACGGTAACGGTGACGTTGCAGGATCCGGATAGTGCCGAAGGAGTTCCTCTATCCTGTGCCGTGATCACCAGCAGGTAACGAGATTGAGTTTCTCTGTCTAGTGGACGTGCGCTTAGTTCTCCGGTGTGAAGATCGATGCTGAATTTATTGCCAATGTTACCAGCTGTAGAAAAGAAAATATAAATATAGTTGGCAAATTTATTGATTTATTTGTATAAAAAGTGCTACCTTGCTACCCCAGTGTTGAATTCTTTTAATCTTATAAATTTCATTTTTATACCAGCGTTAAAATCACCTTTAATACATATTATATTTCTTAGTAAAACGTAATTCAGTTTACCTGTTATACTGTAAGTAATTTCCCCGTTCGCCCCCTCGTCTGGATCCGTTGCAGTGACCGTATGGATGACAGCCAAGTCGTTGTTTTCAGGAACCGTCAGAGGGTAGCACGCACCGGGCCTAAACTCTGGTGTGTGATCGTTGATGTCCGTTACTCTGACAGAGATGGTTGCCACGTCGTACTGAGCTTTGTCGGTAACATAAACTGGGATGATGTAGTGATCACGTGTCTCCCGATCCAATGGTCCGATCAGGGTGACAACTCCTCTTTCTGGATCCACGGTGAATTTGTCTTCAGCAACGCCTTGAGGTATGTGAAAAGTAAGGTTTCCTGCTCGGACTCCTGAAAATTTGATATTTAAAAGTAAATATTTATTTATAACTATAGTATATAAGTACTTCTGTCACTCCAGGTTTTCAAAATGTTCTATTCCAGTTAAAATATAAGCTAACCTTAAAACTTAGATGGTTCAATTAATTTATATGCTGAATTATTTTTCTACACCATCGTTAAAAATTTCCTTCAATACACATAATATGTCTTAGTAAAAGTAATCCAGTTAATTTAAAGTAACTACAATACATTCGGAATTAGAGATGAGAATGGTGTGGGGGGGAGGAGCTACACTTTCGAGAAGTTCTTCTAAGCTACTCATTACAAAATCATAAAAAAGTAATTTTAATATCGACGTCCCTTTCAAAAGACATGACTGTGCGACGTACGTATTTGTAATTTAGGAAACCAAATTTAAAACGTTCAAATAATATACTAAAATAGGTTTTTATTGAAATCTTTAGTTAAAATCCTTTGAAAAGATAATCTACTCCGGATGACAGAAATGTAAAATATTTATTTATTTATTTTTCGTGTACCAAAATTTGCTTCCTTCCGACAGTTTTTGAGTTGCGTTTATTGAAATATGTGCGGGTCAGCATATTAACTGTCCAAATTCATTCGATTATTGTATCCGTTCCGGAAGAAAACGAACGGGACAGACCCTGTCAAATCCAATAAATGTTTCTACCTAGGTATGCATACCTATTACATACAACTTGATTGAAATAAGAAGGTATACCTATTAACAGGTACATCCTAAACTTTCTTCTACACCACCGTTAAAATCTCATTAGTAATAGATCGTATATTGCCGATGTTAGCGAAACGATCTGGAAATAATTATTTAAGTGTTAACAATATCATTGTACTTTAGTTTTTTTTTCACAGCTTTTGCAACTTTGGTAGTTTTTCACAGTTGGCTTAAAGTCCAACATATAAGGCGCGGTTGAAAAGTGTTACACGTCTTGAGAAAAAGTTATTTCTTTTAGAGTAACGATAATTCTCAGAACGGTATATTGCCAGCTAGCGCGAAAATGTTGAATCACGAGTCGACATTATTTAAAAACTAAACACTATTACAGAGTATAATTTGTTGTGTTAAAAAAATGTTTATCTCTGAATATTTATTGTACACACGATTTTCAGCAACTGTCATTTTTAATACCGTTTTTAATAAAAGGTACACTAGTGCCTTAGATCATATATTTGCTTTTTCAGGAAAATAGCTACAAGCAGAACTATTTCTAATCTGAACTTGTAGATGTTAGTTGAACTAATTTGCTTTAACCCTTCCTAGCAATTATAACTTAAATATATAAGTTCATTTATTTCATACTAAAGTAGACTATAATGACATAACTTAAGCTAGGTGGGGAAGTAAAATATCCATGAGAAGAAAAGTGTGAGAATAAAAATATGAATAGAAATAATAAGAAGACGAATAGTAATTATAAAAAGAAGTGAAAACGAAAAGGAATAACAGTTCGAAGAAGAGGAATAATAATAAGGAGAGAAGGGATTGGAAAAAGAAGCGGAAGAAAAGAAGAGAAATAATAATAAGAAGTGGATG
The DNA here is from genome assembly GCA_018207615.1 of Philaenus spumarius. Taxonomy (NCBI): domain Eukaryota; kingdom Metazoa; phylum Arthropoda; class Insecta; order Hemiptera; family Aphrophoridae; genus Philaenus; species Philaenus spumarius. The sequence goes on from JAGFPH010000484.1 coordinate 82,059, forward strand.
AAGAAGAAAAAGGATAATAATTGTAAGTGGAAGAAAGGGAATTATAAGAAAAAGAAAAATAAGAAGAAGATGTGGAATATTAATGAGAAGTGTAACAAGAAGAATAACAACAGTATCAAGAAAAAGTGGAAGAAAAAATAAAATTGGAAATAATAATAAAAAGAGGAAGAAGAATAACAATAATAAATGAAGAAGAGGAAGAAGAATAGCAATATTAAAAGCTAGAAGTGAAAGAAAAGAAGAAGAGAGAAGAATAACATTATGAAAAGAAAAGGAGGAGGAAGAAGAATAATACAGTAAGGCGAAGAAGAATAACAATAATTAACAAAAAATTGAAAAAGAAGAATACCAATTCTTCTCGTAAAAAGAAGACGAAGCGGAAAAAAGGAAAAGAGAAGTAATAATAAGAAGAAAAAGAGGAATAACAATAACAATAATGAAAAGAAAAAGTGGTAAAAAGTAGAAGAGGAATAATAATAAAAATTGGAAGAAGAAAAATCATTGCCTGGAATGGATCTGTAAGCAATTAAAGATGGTCAAGTTATTGTAACGTACGTAGACTAATAATGTAAGTAGTGATTTCGTGTTTTTCAGTGTAAATAAAAAAAATAGAAATGCCATTGATTAGAACAAACTCGCATCGAATTTCCTAGAAACTTTCAGGATAGACAAATAATAAATTTTACAAACTCTAGGCGTTCGAGTTTAATTATTCCCACAGAAATCATTTTCAACGGTCTTTGATAACTGCAAAGACGTGGAATTCAGTTAAAATACATCCACAACAAAACATCGCCTTTACTGCAAAACAAACTTTTTTAAATAAAAAAGTCGGGCGTTGAAAAAAAAGAATCAAAAGGTTACTGTAAGACCGAGAGAGCCAACAAGGAAGAGAGGGAGAACGCGAGAGAGGAACGAGGATGATCCATTGTCTCATTGTATGGAGGAAGAAGAAAAAGAAATAAAAGAAAGGACCCGGCCGCCGAGTACATATGCAGGCAGTGGCTTACAATTATAGCTAATTCCTGAAACGGCCGCTAAACTACGCAACATCTCTTCACGAAACTATGTCCAGATAGTTTCATCGTGTCGGGAGGTGTTCCGTTTTATCTCCAGTTTTAATTTTCACACGGGTCGTTTGATTTACAGCTCCGGCGGGTTTGAAATCCAGTCCGTGTATTTTCTATTGTTTATACCAAAAATATTGAGATATATTCCGCGTCCCATTGTTCCTTTACTGGAAGGACCACCATTAGGCAGACATTAAGAACTCGAGAGGCGACAACCTCTTTTTATTTGCATACTTTTATCCGAGCACATACTCGATAACGAAGAAACATCCTGTACCGTGTCTGTTTTGTTGATGCATTTCTGTATACCATTTACACGGCGCGGTTACGCGAACAATTGGGACGAGTAAATTAAAACTCTTTATTTCGTTTTGTTTTAGTTAGTGCTTTTTTTAAGTTGTTTCGTCTATCTAAAATTTAAAAAATGACGAAAAAAAAAGAAAAAATGTAGAAAAAAAGGAAGAAGAAAAATATAGAAGAAAGGAAAGAATAAATGACTAAGAATAAGACAAAGAAAAAGAAGAAGAAAATGTAGAAGAAGACGAAGAAGAAAAAAAAGAAGATGTGACCAATAAGAAGAGGGGATAGAAATAGGAAGAGAAGAAGAAGAAATGTAGATGAAGAAAAGAAAGAAGAAATGACTAAGAAGAAGACCGCATAGAAAGAGGAAGAAGAAAAATGTAGAAGAGAGGAAGAAGTCAAGAAAGAAGATAGACTAAGAAGAAGAGGACTTAGAAAAAGTAAGAAGAAGAAATGTAAAAGGAGAAAAGATAGAAGAAATCATATAGAAGAAGAGGGCACAGAAAAAGGAAGAAGAAAAATTTAGAAGAGAGGAAGAAGAAAAGAAAGAAGATAGACTAAGAAGAAGAGGACATAGAAAAAGGAAGAAGAAGAAATGTAGAAGGAGAAAAGAAAGAAGAAATGACTAAGAAGAAGAGGGCATGGAAAAAGGAAGAAGAAAAATGTAGAAGAGAGGAAGAAGAAAAGAAAGAAGATAGACTAAGAAGAACAGGACATAGAAAAGGGAAGAAGAAGAAATGTAGAAGGAGAAAAGATAGAAGAAATGACTAAGAAGAAGAAGGCATAGAAAAAGGAAGAAAAAAAGACAGAAGAAATGGCTAAGAAGAAAAGGCCATAGAAAAAGAATAAAATAGGTCCAATGCATTGTGAAAACCTTGCAGAAGAGTGGATCGAAGGTTGGTATGTTTTTACCAAATTTCTGTATCTGGATATGAGGATGGGTTGAGCTACATTTTCGTTTAAACTGTATATCAAATCAAATTCTTTAAAAAAATAGTTTCAATGTTTTTAAAAAAAAACAACCTTTTATACGATACACCATAGCACAGTATCACAATTGAAAAAATACTTCTGAAATGATCGCTGCTCTCCAAGTGGCAGAGTACACTACTAGCATTGATTTTGTGTGCATTTCTTTCTTCCGCTAGCAAATATAGGAGAGCTTCATAAAGGCGGAAACCAGAGGGTTACAGACGTAACCCTGACTGTAAACGTCTCGCACATTCAAAATTAACTGATATGATATTTTCTAGTATTCCTCTGCGAGCAACAACTTGATGGGATAACCACCAGAGTGCAGGCTAAACACTCGAGTAGGAATATAAATTCGGCGCGTACATGCTTCCACAATAAAGCGGATTTTTTCTACATAAATTATCCAAATTTATTGAATTTAACTTTTATTTGTAATAAGGTAAGGTGGTTAAACTTCGAATGTAAATTTCGGAGCTTACATTTTTGGTATTTGCATTACTGAATAAGAAGAATGTAAACTTCGATTTTGAGTTAAGTCGGAGAACAAATATAGTAAAAAACAAGTTTTGTGAAAGAAAAAAAAATTAACTAAACGATTTCCACATACGGACTGTCCTAACCTTTAATATTACAAATTCAGAATACTTTTCTGATCATTATTACTCCAGTAATCTTGTCTCGCGTTTAACATTGCTCTTATGGGAGGGTAAATTCAAGATGGTGGCTGGGTCTGCCGAGCCTTAAGAAAGTCAAATTTTATTTGGTTACCTTTATCCATTCCCGAAAAAATGGTATAAGAAGACAAGCAGGCGAGTGAGCCTTTAAGTGATCAGTTATTATTAGGCTAATATAAAGATATTCAATATTTATATTAATATTCAAATTATTAAAATTACTTGTTTAATTAAAATGGTTAGGCATTTCTACAGCGTGAGCACATTTTTAGAGGCGTTTATATTCTGACATCTCCATGTTTAATGTTATTGAAATAGCGACGGAAACACTTAATTTACATTTTTAATATACAGGGTGTCCCCGAACTCTCTGGACCCCTTTTGTGGATATGTTCCTGGGATCCAGACAAACATATTTCACAATAAAGACATGGGTCTACGGTGCTTATTTTTTCGTCTGTCTGTCTGTATGTGTGTTTTATAAAATACTTGATATTTTTGGAAGTAGAAAATATATTAAGCTCAAACTTTGTATACCTATTTGTTGCTTAACCTTTTATCACTGTACGCTGTATGAAAAATTATAACATTATTTAAAATATTTTCAAAATGGCGGCCATTTATAATTTTTAATGTGAAATATCTCAAAAACCACTAACTTTATAAAAATATACAAGAGACAAAAGTTTACTTTTTTAATGAAATACACAATTTTTTATTTTGTCTGTAGCTCAAAGGATAACAAAGATATTGACAAAACATGATATTGGAAAAATATATTTCTTGGTAGTTGTCAACAAAACCCAGAATTACTCTAGAAACAAAATATTTAAAGTTATTTTGAGCTAAAATAATAAGTTATTTGCATAATGTTCCGAGCATTTTCTGAGCTGATTCCACTAGCAAAAATAATGAAAAGTTCAAATATTCATAGGTCCGGAAATGCTTCTTTAGACAGTTACAGCTGGCGAAAGATTTTACCCGTGTTGCAGATTACTCACAGAAACGAATCCCTATTGAAATATGTAGGGCGTTAATTAAGGTGTAAAATTTAATTCAATTTACGTAAAATGAGCAGATAAATAATAAAATAGGTCGCAATTCTGTAACTGCAGTAATTGTTGCGATATTTGACCTAAAACTCAAAATTCAGTCTAAAAAAAAAACATGTTTTCTGTGGGGTTTTAGTACATTGACTTCGTGAAATGGGTATAAACCCACAAACGTATTAAACATATCTTGTAGAGAATTTATTTATGAAGATATTTGTGTAAAATAGACCAATAAAAATAAAATAAAAATATCACAGAAAAGGCATATATTTAAAAATAAATTAATGAATTAAAGAAGCATTTTTGGACCTAAGAATATATGAACTTTTTTCATTAATTTTGCTAGTGGAATCAGCTCAGAAAGTGCTCGGAACATTATGCAAATAACTTATTATTTTAGCTCAAAATAACTTTAAATGTTTTGTTTCTAGAGTAATTCTGGGTTTTGTTGACAACTACCAAGAAATACATTTTGCCTTTTTTTGTCAATTTCTCTGTTATCCTTTGAGCTACAGACATAATAAAAAAAAATTGAGTATTTCATTAAAAAATTAAACTTTTTTGACTCTTGTAATTATTTTGTAACGTTAGCGGTTTTTGAGATATTTGACATTAAAAATTATAAACGGCCGCCATTTTGAAAATATTTTAAATAATGTTATAATTTTTCGTACAGTGATAAAAGGTTACGCAAAAAATAGGTACACAAAGTTTGAGCTCAATATATTTTCTACTTCCAAAAATATTAAGTATTTTGTAAAAAACGCATACATACAGACGAAAAAAACACCGTAGACCCATGTTTATTTTGTGAAATATGTTTGTCTGGATCCCAGGAACATATCCACAAAAGGGGTCCAGAGAGTTCGG
>JAGFPH010000484.1:93062-107922 GCA_018207615.1 Philaenus spumarius
AACGACGAGTTAAGTAGGAAGTTCCAAAGTGATAGAATATATAGAATGAAACAGAATAGATATGAAATGTAGTGACTTATCATTTTAATTGCAACATTTTACAATATTTAACTAGAAACGCATTGGATGTCTACAATTCGTCATAGCACAGTTGGAATAGAATTCATGGCGTACAGCCTCATTGTCTATTTACAATTGGAAGTACATAGATTAGGAACTAGTTATGGATGATGGATTTATCTACACTATATGCTGCTCCCCCGCCCTGTGTTCATTAAACTAACTTTCATAACTTGTCTAAATGTCGTTTTTAGTTACCTTAAAAATTACAACAATTAAAATAATACTTTCGTTTGAAATTAACTGTGATCTCTGGATTCTGTTATTTGAGTGTCTTTTCTGAACGCCATCGTCTATTTCATACTAATAATATCAGATTATTGGTCCATTAGCAAGTTGCCGGGGAAAATAATGTTGTACAACCGAACGTAATTAAGACAATTCCTACCTAATTAATTTTATTAAAAAAAGTTTTCTCCGATACAGCTCTGTAAGAGTCCGTAATTTCATTGCGTTCCATTCCAACGTGTAATTTGCTAATAACAGTGTTAAATATGTTTGATTTTTTACCAATTTACACGGCACTGATGGACTCTGTAATTGGTGATTTTCTCCAAGTTATCGCTAATTTCTTTGCTAGGGAACTTTAAGTTAAATCAGTTGGAAGAAATACCTTCACATTGTGCCCTGTATTTAGCCAATCGTTTAAGGAACTCGATAAAAGCCAAATTAAATGAGTATGCTGTCTACGTTTTTTGCAATTAAATAAAATTAAATTTACTAGCGCTTACATTCAGTCGGCCTATGAAAAGTTTCTGTAAAACAAATGGATGCGCTACTAAAGAAAGTGGATGGTTGTTTCTCGCAATTGGCGGAATACGGGTGCTGTTGGTAATTTACTACTATAATTAAACAACTATTTTACCAACGGTTTTTGTAATTTTATCAGACCCATAGAAATCGCATTGCGTAGATGCACAGTAGAATCGGATATACATATTTATGAATTTAATGTTAGGCTACGTAAGTACTCAGAGTCAAAAATTAATTCCAAATTGTGTAAATGTTTGCTGATTGGTTTTTACTATATAATGAGAATATATTCCTCTAGAAACGACGTGTAATATTTTGTACCTACAAATAAAGACAATTTACAATCTTATGGAAAAATACATACCAAATTTCTACAAAGAAAGTACGTGAAACAGAAGTAGAACTTTATATTTAACCCATCGTTGAAGTCACTTAAGTTCATATCTATTCCAGGTTTGATTTTATAATTTTCCATTATTTAAAACTTCCTGCTTAACCCACCGTTCATGTCTATTCTATGTTTATTGTTATATAGACTATCATTTTAGAACGTCCTGCTTAACTAATCTTTTAAGTCACTGAAGTTAATACGTGTTCCAGTTATAACAGTCTATCATTTTAAAACTTCCTGCTTAACCCATCGTTGAAGTCACTACACTTTACATCTTTGAGTTATATATGCTATCATTGTAAAACTTCATACTCACCCCAACGTTGAAGTCATGAAAGTTAATCTATTTTCACTAATTAATTATGGCTTTTAAAAGTTTAGGTTTCTTATTTTTAACACGGACGAAGCCATATACGGTAATTAGTTTGATATTAAAATATACAATAGATCTATACGCTTTACAATTTGATTTACTACTATTTCTGTAAATCTATCTTTAAAGAGGTAAAAGCTCTATTAGAAGCTAATATTTTAACTATTGTTCATACTAGAAATTATATAACTTAAACGTGATATTACTTCTAATTTTATTTTGTACTATTAGTTATTTATATTTAATATATTCTAAAATTGTTTGAAATAAATCCCACGTTATGAATTATGACTCATCCATCTACAACATTCTTCCTAATTTACAATCAGTTACGAACACGTCGAGGAACTCCATAACAATTGCCCCGCCAAGTGTCAGAAGCCATAATAAACGTGACGTCAAAATTGTCGCCAAAATATAAACAAGACAACTTGCCCCTTAAAATGTGAATGTGTCATTTTGGAGATGTGTCAAAAATACTTCACCCAATTTCGCAGCCCAGAATCGTTGGCGGGATTCAGACCAGCAATTAAATGACATACCACAGGACTGGTTTCGGGACCCACTCCGTATGTGTTGAAGCGAGATGGAGATAGCGGACTTGTTGAAGTTTTTCTGTTTCTTTGAATTTTTTCTTTGTTTATTTTTGTGATTTTTTCCGCCGCTGAACAGGGGCTGCAACATTCTTCATAACAGACTTCTTGTACCAATTAAATATTAATTACTGTAACACTACTCGGCTATCTTTATAATAAGGAAACTTTTTTTCTAATTTATAGACGAATACGTTGACGTCTTCATGTATATTCAGAGTTTGTGTTTTAAAACTTCGTGCTTAACCCATCATAGGAGTCACTAGAGTTCATATCTGTTCAGTGTTTGTTGTTACCGTATTCACTTAATGTAGAACTTCATACATAACCCATAGTTGGAGTTACAACAGTTCATACATATTCCACTTTTGATTATGCGTTATCTATCATTTTAAAACTTTTTATAAATAAATATTGAGTTTGACTAATAAAAAAATGTACTTCATAGAATGAAACTTGAATACAGAATCTTACTCAAACGCGTTTAAACAAGTCATAAGTAAGTTTAACTATAAATTAAGTTATAGTGCGATCATTGTAGCTCGTCCATCACTAGAGATTTGTTGTTTAAACGCAATTGAGTACATAAACGTATTAGTTATGAGATTCTGTGTTAATTTGATCAAATTCTTACCTATCCCATCGTTGAAGTCACTACAGTTAATATCTGTTTTTACACTGTCTATTACTTTAGAACTTCTTACTTAACCTACGTTGAAGTCACTACGGTTAATTTCTATTCCTCGTTTGTTGTTTCTATATTATTTTAAATCTTCTTACCCAGCCCATCGTTGTCACTACAGTTAATATCTGATCAGTGTTTCTTTTTATTACAGTCTCTATCACTTTAGAACTTCTTACTTAATCCACGTTGAAGTCTCTACGGTTCCTTTCTATTCCATGTTTGTTGATAATATAGTCTATCATTTTAGAACTTCATACTCAACTCATCGTTGAAATCACTATAGTTCATGTCTATTTCATATTTGGGGTTACTACAGTCTTCCGAATAGAATATTTATTTATTAACAGATTATAAAAGTGTTTATATTGAATGCGAAGTTAGAAATACCAATTAAAATAGGTCTACTTATTGTTAATACGTATGCCTATAAAAAATGTACAGTAATTAAACCGCTGGTCTTTGTAAGGCAAAAAATAAATAAAATATCGTAAGTCCATATATTAGTTAACACTATTCAATTTCATTTACACATTTAAAGAAATATCGAGTCATTTTGTATTTAAGTCTGTAGTTAATGTTTCCAGGAAAATTGCCTATAACGTTCTTTTTAATTAACTCTAAATTATCAGTTTAACACCAAGGGCAGAACAGATTGTCTACAGAAGAGACAGATGTTTCTTCTCGAACACTTTACCGTATTTAATTGGGAGAATCAGAAGATTATTCGCTTCTTATATACGACCAATATTGACCATTATAAGAGGATTACCTGTGCCTAAGCCTATTTAATCCGTAAATTGTTTCAGAAAATAATAAAATCACACCAATATGTATCATGTCCAATTCATACCTTGAAAACAAGACTAGAGCTGGTGAAAGTCGGTCGATTATCGTTCAGGTCGAGAACTTCGACCCGAAGCAGTCTGACAGTCTGTCGAGGAGGGTTGCCGTTATCAGTGGCCGCTACAGCGATACGGTAGATGGCGCGTTCTTCGTGGTCCAACACGGCTTTCGTCCTGATAAGACCGCTCACCTGGTCAACTGTGAACACGCCGTAGCCATCGGTGTCTCGGCCTGAAAAAAAAATAAATTTTACAGACCTTATAAATTAATAATTATCTAGAAATAATTTAGCCCTCGCTTAAAACAAACCAAGTACCTCTTATCGTGAAACGATAATAAGACAAAACTTACTCAGAGATACAATTGGAATCAGAAAATTCTACCGCGTTTGATTCAATAGAAGTGATTAGTGTTGCCAAGAAGTAAAAGCTGTTTCAAAGAGAGTAGAACTACTCCCCCTTCTTTTGTCCTTATCGTTCGACTTGAAAATAAAGCTCCCGTGTTGAAAACGGTAATTGTATATAATTTTCTCTTTAATTAAAAATTGTTGCGTTACCATCTTAACATTGTAGCTTTCCGGGTATGTGATACTTCTTCTGAGGTTAAAGATGTTAAAGATCGCATCTCTTTTTACTTTTCTTTCTACCTCTTTATCTACAATATTACTGTGTAAGGGAGGCCCAGTATTGTGAACTTCGGTTTATATGAATGATTACTAGATTATAACATTTGCAAACTTCTTACCTACCCAGTCGTTGAAGTCTCTACAGTTTTTTTTTTTTTACAGTTTATAACCTTAGAACTTTTAACTTAACCCTCGTTGAAGTCTCTACGGTTTATTTCTATTATTCCATGTTTGTTGTAAATTTCAATATTTATATTAATCTGCAAGAATGTGCATGCTTTCTGTATTTTACGTATAGATTAACTATTAATTTCATTACTCTTTTTAATGTATAAAACTTGGAAATAAAAGATAACTGTGAACATTTTAGAAAAAAGAAAACATTAATAATACAATACAACAACATGCACTTACTTTTCAATATAGAATAGGTGACCGTAGCGTTGTTCCCTTGGTCCCGGTCCACGGCTCTAACTCTAACAACTTCAGTACCGGGAGGTTGTTCTTCCCTGACACTGATCACATCCTCCTGCGGATCCACCAAGTCCGGAGAGTTGTCGTTCACATCGGTCACCAGTACTCTGACAGACACCCTTGTACTACGCGGAGGTATTCCTTGGTCTCTGGCTTCTGCCACTAGCTCGTACACGCTCTTGGTTTCTCGATCGAGCGGTTCGCGGGTAAACATTTCTCCTGCAACACAAAAAGACGTTCAGAGGTTAGAATAGTTATAAAATCAGAACATTCTGGATATAGGCTAATATAACAGGAGTATTTTAATTTTAAATAAAGAGATTGGAATTGACTCTCAGAATGCTCAGTATTTTTACCTTGTAACATAGTTGTGTTACTTTGTAACATAGTTTTGTTACTACTATGCAACACAGTTTTATTAACTTGTAAAATAGTTTGTTACTTTGCAACACAGTTTTACTATCTTGCAACACAGTTTTACTATCTTGCAACACAGTTTTGTTACTACTATGCAACACAGTTTTATTAACTTCTAAAATAGTTTGTTACTTTGCAACACAGTTTTACTATCTTGCAACACAGTTTTGTTACTACTATGCAACACAGTTTTATTAACTTGTAAAATAGTTTGTTACTTTGCAACACAGTTTTACTATCTTGCAACACAGTTTTGTTACTACTATGCAACACAGTTTTATTAACTTGTAAAATAGTTTGTTACTTTGCATCACAGTTTGTAAATGCGGTTGATAGTATAGATCGTACTGTTTGACGTGTTTAACAAATTTCACGAATGGAGAGACAGTACGGGGGCTTAGAGTTTATTTTGTCCACCGTTTACAGATATTTAAGTTAAGCTAGATTGAATGAAATCGATTTTAAAGTTGTAGGTTAATTGAAATGAATCAGAGTTTATTACTTTTTTACAGCCCACATCCTTAAATTCGGTTCTTCGCAGTTAGGCAAATTTCTTCATTATTGCCATTCAAATTTCTTTACTTGAGTTGGATCAGATTTTTTATGATTAAGTTAGGTTAGGTTAGGTTAGGTTCGAATTAAGGGGGCGCTTCCCTGCCCGCCATATTGAATCTGATTCCCGTAAGAGCAAAGCTACAGAATAAGTAATTTTTTCCCGTTAATTCGTGGAATAAATTTAAAAATTTGGTTTCAATTTGAAGTACTGTCATATGCGGATGTTGATTGCCGAATACATTTTCAGAAACCGTTTTATTGTTTTCATAAACGTATGATATAAATAGTAAAAAATAGTAAACTTTATTAATTTTTTTCTCAGATGCAAAAAGAGATATTGCAAAAATCCTTAGCAATCAACACCCACAATCTATTTGACTTTAAGAAAAAAAAATACAGCTTTCGTTTTTTAACAAAAACAGCACAAAAATATGCTTAATAGTGAAGGTATGTTTTGGTTATTTAACATTGAAATTGGTACCCAATATCGTAGTTTTGAATGTGGAGAGCCGAGCCTTAAGTGAGGTTAGGTTCGAATGAAGTCAAGATAGGCACAAATTATATTTGGTTATGTTCAAATTAATTTAGGGTAGGTTCAAATTAAGTGTGGTTAGGTTTAAATTAATGTAAGTTAGGTTTAAATTACGTTAGATACCAACTAAGCCAAGTTAGGTTCAAATACAGTTTTAAATTTAGGTTGGTTCAAATTAAGTTAGGTTTGGTTCAAGTTAAGGTTACTTAGGTTCAAATTAAATTAAGCTAGGACAAATTACGTTAAGGTAGGTTCAAATACAGTTCAGTTGGTTCAAATTAAATTAGGTTTTGTATAAATTAAGTAACTTTGGTCGGGATTAAATTACGTTAGGTTAGGCTCAAATTAGGTCATTTTAGGTTTAAATAAAGTAAAGTTGGGTACAAATTAAGTCAAGTTGGGTTAAAATAAAATTAGGTTTCGTTTAAATTAAGTTAGAATTGTTCAAATTGAGTTACGTTGGGTACAAATTAAGTCATATTAGGTTAGGTTTAAATTAAGTTAGGTTAGGTTCAAATTAAGTGAGGTTAGGTATAAACTAAGTGACATGGGGTACGAATTAAGTCAAGTTAGGTTCGAATAAAATAAGGTTGGTTTCAAATTAAGTTAGGTTTTGTCAAACTAAGTTACGTTAGATTAAAATTAAATTTCGTTATGCACAGATTACGTCAAGTCAGGTTAGGTTTAATTTATGTTTGTTTAGCTTTAAATTGATTAATTTTAAACGAAATTTGGTTATGTTTAAATTAATTTAGCTTAGGTTCGACTGAAGTTAATTAAGACGAATTAGAGTTTGTCGTTTTCCACCATAAAAGGGATACCTAGGTCGTGATTCAGGCCAGTTTGTAAGTTTTTTAATTATATTCGACGTTCCAAGTGTTACAAGTTTGAAAATTTCCTTTTTTTGTGATGATTAGCTCAATAATTTTAAATGCGAGAGTATTTGTCGAAATGCAACAGTGGCCGGGATGCTGTACACAACACCGTACAGACAAGTTAACTGCGTCGTAGGAACACCGCAGACTTGAATGAACTTTAATACGAGGTCAATAACACAAACAACCAAACACTAAATGTACCACCGTATCCATGGCATCCACCCGACTTCTGTTACGTACACGCAGCAATCACACGTATATATCCCGGATAATATTTGAATTGTGATATTCGCCAGCGAGAACTGTTAGCCAGATACGATGTCCTTGAGGTTAGGTTGCGTGAGTCGGGGTTGCCTCAGGGTTCCACCGAGGGACTTGTACTATTCCAAGATGGCATTCCCAATAGCACACACGCCACGGACTAATTATATTGTATTTAAGCCTCGCGATACGACTTTTTGTTATTCATTTTGTGTGTTGGAATCGAGGTCGAAATGGAATATCGTGATGTTATGAAATAAAGAAGGGAAATTGCGTTGCTTCGATTCTTCGCACGTTTGATTGTTTATTGCGCATGTGCGAGCACGTTACAGGAAGTATGAATATTCCGACGGTGGAAGTAGCTCCATGGGAAATAGTCCAGTACAAAAAAAAAGGGGGAGGGCGTTATTTTGCATCAAAAAAGATAGTTCTAACTTTTTTGTACATTATATGTTATGGATGTCTAATAATAAATCCTAGTTTGCGACCGCAACAGATTAAAACACCCTTTTATTTTAAAACCCTTCTTCTTCTAAAATGTAATACATGCAGACCTCGTCAACAGCTGCATTCTATCTACTGAGACCAATTTAGTCTTACTTTGTTGCAAATTTAGTCAGTCTACTTTAAAAACGTATAGAACTGTTTATTATTGCGACAACTTCAAAACGATTGCTGGTGGTAGGTCACAACAACATACAGTTATTTATAAGCAAATCCGGATGTTCGTCATCATCCGTAATAGTAATAAACGTACGTAGACTGCCCGCCTCTTGAGCCGTAACATGGGTTTTGCATGTTTTTTGCACCGAGTTGCGACAGATGACGACGGAATCTTGTTTTTGAGTTTAAGCATGAGCTGCAATGCACTGTGTATTGAAAATACTCCCAATACGGGGGTTGGCGTGCGAAGCACGCAATGCTCTGCATATTGAAAATACTCCCATAGGGGGGTTGGAGTGCGAATCGCGCAATGTATTATGTATTGAAAATACTCCCAACACGGGGGTTGTGCGTCAGCACTTCTCATAGTGTTCAGGTTCCAGCTCACATGTGCACCCAATTATCTGGGGCACCCCCCCCCCCCCAATAGAAAATATCATATGGGCGCCCAAGTAAAAGAGTTTTAGATTACCATAGCAACCAACTTAGATAATTTAGAATAGCTAATTTTGTTTAACAACCAACAAACTTATTATTACGCAAAAAATCCTGTTATTCACTCAAAAATTTAGCCAACAAAGTAGCTTTGGAATGTACAAAGAGGAAAAGGAAGCAGAAAATAAATCTAAAAAGAAAAAAGGACAACAAGGAGGAAGAAGACTCATTAATGTTGTGAATTTTTTAGCGTGATCGATAGGATTTGTTTGGCTCTACCTCAAAGCACAGGTCTATAATTTTCTTATAAACCTCTTGCGTTGTCAAGTTGGAATCTTTTACTGTTATAAATTCGTCTCCAACCTAGTTTTGTAGGATACAAATTCTTTATTAGGCGTCCCCAAACCGACACTTTAGAACGTGTTTTTAAACTAAAATTTCTAAAACCATTTAGAGACGTTTAAAATAAGTGTAAACTAAATTTACACCACCAAACTTGTTAGCTTTTTAATGGTGCTCAATATGGACAATATAGGCTCGACAAGATAACCTTAAAGAATTATGTTTTATGATTTGATTTGGATCTGAATTCCGGCACATTCTGTAGATGGCCCATGAAATAAAACCAACACCACCTGTTGCATCCTCCTATCTTTACCAGAAGCTGCTGTAGTCATTATATTAGTACCACCCTATATATCGTAGAACCTATATATTCGTTCATTTTTGTAATCATATTGTTAACGCGTACCGCACGACTCGCATGCTGGTAAATTACACGGACGCAATACGAAACCAAATGAATCAAACCCACCGAAATCAAGACGGCCTAACAAGAACTGGCGGGAAGTACAGACGTCAAAACGAGTTCCAAATTGGAGAGAGAAAAAAAATCAGTTTTCGCACAGTTTTATTGCGCGCATAATAAAGCAATTTGTTAAATTGCTCGGGGGCCTTGGTTGCCCGACAAAAACGTAAACAATAAAATCGAGCTGCCGGTGAGAAAAGAAAATGGGCAAATCGCAACGTACAAATCCTCTTGTAAAACTTGACATAGGACCGAGTTTAAAATGAGAAAATGTCAGAAATTTGTTTGGACTAAAGAACATCGTTAGCGACCATAAACAGATTAAATTTAAATGAAACATAGGTTAGGTAGAATGTGGTACAAACTATTCATTGGCCAACTATTTTTGCGTTACAAGTTTATTTGTAGATGGAGTTTTTGCTTTGATAGAGAATGCAAGAAAGATCCGAGTGGAGATTTACAAAAGAGAGGCAAAAGGTCAGAAAGAGACGTCAGAAAGAACTATAAAGAGAGAGAAATTAGAGATCGGGAGAGTTTCACTCTAGGACCACAATAGAGGTGAGGTTGATTGTGCTCCAGAATGAGGTTGACAGATAGATCTAGAAACGAAGGCTAAAAGGTGGAGGGGAGAGAAGACGATAGAGAGATAGAGACTGACTGAGAACGAGATAAGGAGGCCGGAGAGCTGGTGACTGATAAGTCAGGCCGTTAAAGAGAGCAGGATAATACCGTTAGATAGAGCTACTGAGAGACCTAATGAACAAAGCCGGAAAGGTGTAAGGGAGAGAAGCCGATAGAGAGGTAGAGACAGACCGAAATAGAGATAAGGAGGCCAGCCGATAGATAGAGGCAGATTGAGCTGGTGACAGATAAGTCAGGCCGTTAAAGAGAGCAAGATAATACCGTTTGATAGAGCTACTGAGAGACCTAATGAACAAAGCCGGAAAGGTGGAAGAGAGAGAAGCCGATAGAGACAGACTGAGAACGAGATAAGGAGACCGGACGATATATAGAGGGTGATAGAGCTGGATACAGATAAGGCAGGCCGATAAAGAGAGCTGGAAAAGACTGTTAGACAGAGCTACAGAGAGACCTCATAAGAAAATTGGAAAGGTGGAAGGGAGAGAGATAGACCAGCGAAGTGAGCTATTTAGAACAGTTAAAATTGAGGAAATGATAGAAGCCGAATAATTCGGAAAAATCGAGCAGGACAGAGGCCGATAAATTGTTTTTGGGAAAAGTCGAAAAAGAGGAAGAGGAGGGAAGTCAGATAGTCTGAGAGACGGTGTTAGAGGAAGAGGCAGAAAAAGAGGGGACCAGAGTGACCGATTTGGAGAGAAAGTCTGCCAGAAAGGAGGAGATAGATTGAGTTTGGTAAATAGAGCTCTAGAGAGAGGCCGTCAGATAGATGTGGAGAAATGTGTTGTTTGAGGGAAACCGATAAAGAGGGAGGAGAGCCAGTGTTAGTAGAAGATTTTCTGTATTGAGTGAGGATTTATGACTATTAGAGAAATCGTTTAGTCTAAATAATCTTTCTTTATGTTAGAAAGTGCATTTTTTGTTTTATCTTCATTTAAAATTAAAATTTTAAAAAATCATTTGAGACGATGTTAAAGCTTATTTTTGGGCATACTGGGATCAATTCTTCAGCATGGATTTTCAGGGACTGCATTGAAGCTTAATCGAAATAGTAACCACTTGCAGTACAAGAAGATGACAAGGAAAGCAAACCGGGTACAACAACTTGACGACGTATTTAAAGGTATTAATTAACAGAATACATCGTTTATTTTCAGTCGTACGATTTACTTAAACACAATTTCTGTTTTCACTTCCTCCCCGCGCATTAATTTAATGACGAGGCCGTAATGGACCAAAAATGTAGAGACTTCAACTCTCGGATGATTGAAATGTTCAAAAGTCATGTCACGTGACCCGTTGATTCAAATAATCAAAATATAAACAGGAAAAAAAGGAGAGTGTGTGTGAGAACGGTGCCGGAGACCGGTTTTAGAATGCTTTTAAAATTCCGTGCCAGGGGACGGCACAACCAATATCCTAGGAGATGGTTCCACACCTAAACCACGGCCATAGAAGTTATGGACTCCCCGTCTCTAGCTATTTAAGTGATGCAAATTCGTGGGCAAGTCGAATTATGGTCCGTAATAAATGTCAAATTTTAAAGACATTAAACGCGGTAATGAATAGTTTGGTTGAAATATAACTTCTTCAAAGTTTGAGGGAATTTTATCTAATTAGTGTGAATTAACGTTGAAATATAGAAGTTTTAAGCTAGCCGTGGAACTAGGAATACAATGAGAACTATACGGCACAAGACTCTGCGTGCCTCGCACGCCAACCTCATAACTGAACAAGGACTATTTCAAATGAGAAATACAGTACTTCGTTTGGAATAATAATTCATATTGGTGAGTACTCCTAATCTGATACTGATAAGTTAACGAAGCTGGTAACCGTAATTTGCTATGACGCTTCTCCCACTATGCACATCAGTTACTCACTTAACCGTACCAATGATATCTTCTGTTAACCAACTCATATTTTCAAAGAAAACAGCTCGAAAACGGGCCAAAACTGCTCTACATAGATTTGTCTCAATGGAGTTCAAAACAAGAGATGAAAAATATATTTTTTCAGATATCAGCTGTTTCTGCTTCCTTGATATAGTGTCTCTGTGATGTATATTCTAGTTTCTACCCCATTTTTTGTCTTCTTTACTTTAAAAAAATACGACATTTTTGTATGTTGGAAAACTTGTGGAAATATCCCAGTTTCACATTGTTTAAAAGGGTTTATCATTAGGAATTTTTGGTTTGAGAGTGAAACCGCTCACTGGCAATAAATAAAATAAAAAAAAAAAAACTATTTTCTTTACGATAAAGATCGCCCCCTCAAAACAGCACGAAGTAAGTTGACCTTCAAAAACACACTCAAGCTATGTTTATAATTTTAAAATATTCAACTCCCCCCCCAATGTTTTATAGTGCCTTCCGGGCACTGCGATTTCGAGAAAAAAATATATTTGACTTAGATTCATAGGTTTATCATTCGGTTGCTGGGCTATTTCTGATTTTTTTAAATGTATCTCTACTATATACAAAATTCCCGTCAATCTCGCAAAATTCTGACCCTACCGCGCATGCGTCAGGATCCAGGATACTGCTAACCCCATTATCATACTCCGATTCAAATGCCTACGTTCTAATCAATCTTCGTTCCGTGAAAATAACAGAGTATACAATAATCTCTTAGCATTTGCTGGAATAAACTTTGAACACAAAATCTCACAACTAATACGTTTAATAAACTGAAACGCGTTTCAACGACATAGTCGCCATCTTCAGTGATGCACGAACGAGAATAGTCAAACTGTAACTAACCTAACAAGCATTTGCTACGCCGCGAGCGTGGATGGGGAGCAGCAGCCTGTCGCCGCTGGGATTGGTGAGCGAAGCGAGCATTGAGCGGAATCATCTAGTACTTCCATGAAGGGTACAGGTGATTTAGGTTTCTACTGAAAACTTAATTTGTTGCATACAAAAATACGAATTTCTATCAGTGTTAGCTTTTACATGTTTATCACGAAAAAAATCCCTCCAAAAATTGTGAATATTACTACTCCTTTTCCCTTCCTCCTCAGTTGGCACCCCTGAACCAAGAAGAATATCCCACAATCATATAGATTCTAGATAACACGGAAGTGCAATTTAATTTCAGTCAGGGTTGGGTTTGCACAATGATGTCCTGAGCTTTCATAATCGAAATAGTATAGATGCTTCATACAGATACGTCCATGACACTATAACGAACGTGAGAAATGAATATGGAAATCATACTGGTTAACGTTCCAATGTATAAACCATAACTTTCACCTGTGTTCACGCCGAATTATCTGTGACTCGGCGGACGGAACGTAGTAAACGCACAGATACACTGTGACGAATGCAACCCGCACAGATGCGTAAAAATAATCTTCGATACTGTTAAGCAAGCCGATAGCGTCATCGGAGGCCTACACAATAACAAGGTCGTAGGGTCAGCAAACCTTTTCAATCGGGTTCTGTTTGTTTCCGCTTGGACGCGTTGTTTTTAGGATCAAGTACACTTGCGCAGTACAAAAAATATGCTCTTTTGGGATTCGTCGGTATCGATAAAATGAGATAACATAACCTCAAAATCCCAATTTTGTCTGTAGGTCGAGTCAATCGGCCACTGCCAATTTTCAAAGTTAGGAAACAAAATGAAAATCGAATTGATTCTCGTTGGACTCGATCATCTGTTCAAAATGTTAAAAGTAAGGTAACATAACCTCATAATCATAATATTGTTTCTAGCTTCATTCAATCGGTTGTTTAAAGTATTTATAGAAATATAAGATGTCCCCAAATTCCCAAATCCTTGATTTAATTAGCTGTTCAAAGTAAATAAGATAAGAAAACATAACCTCAAAATTCGAATGTTGTATTAGCCTGATTCAATCAGCTGTTAAAATGTTCAAAGTTAGATAATGTAACATAAAAATCCGAATGTTGTCTACACCCTAACTCAATCAGCTGTTAAAAATAACAACCTTAGAACCACATTATTGTCTCTGGTTGATTTAAGTATTTAAGGTAAGATAACAAAGCCTCAAAATCCTAATGTTGTCTCTAGCTTGACTCAATCAGCTGTTCAAAATGTTAAAATTTTTAAACTAAAATCACAATGTTTTCTATAGATCGAGTCAATCAGCTATTCAAAATGTCTAAAATTAAACAGAGAAACTATTTTATAAATATTTAGCTGTTTTAACGCCTGAACAAGATTGCGCCAAAGGATAACAAACCTCAAAAACCCACCGTCTCCCGTTCGACTCAATCAGCTGTTCCATACTATTAGCGATTTATCGTGACCAGACTTTACATTCAACCTGCAATTATCTGTTTTATAAAATTTATAAATTTTAGGAAATGAAAAATCAATTGAAGAAAGGTGGACCACATAATGGACAAGCTAGCTGCCGATAACGCGGTGAACAATCCATCAACGCTGACAGGAACGCCTACCTATTCTTGGCCACGCCCCTCCCTACACTTTCCAATTATCATTTTAGTTGATGGGAATATGTTTGTTTGGAAGTTGATAAACAAAATACAATCACTCCGAAGCCAAACGTCTTCAGGTTTGTACGTAACCAAACGATCGACGCCCTACTAGACTAACGATGGAAACATAGTCAACCCTACTGTAATTCATTCGGAGCTGGTTTTCATTAGGACTGACAGTTAAAACCATTCATTGCTTTCGTTAGTTTCACAGTATTTCAGGAAATCTGATGTTATTTTGAGGTGTGTAAAACAGCGAGAGGGTAGACGAGATTCTAAAAGGCAGTGTTGGCAAATCAAACAATAATTGTTATTACATAAATATTCTTACTACCGTACTAAATATTTT
>JAGFPH010000484.1:108397-149428 GCA_018207615.1 Philaenus spumarius
TGTTAATCTAAATAGTAATATTTTGTAATTACACAATCGCCTGTTAACTGAATAGGAATATTTTGTAATTACACAATCGCCTGTTAATCTGAATAGTAATATTTTGTAATTACGCAATCGACTGTTAATATGAATACGAATATTTTTTAAATTACACGATCGCCTGGTAATATGAACAGAAATATTAATATAATTACACTGCAGTAAGATTATTGTAAAATCTTTTACAATACCTATTAAAACACAATTTACTACACTATCCATTTATTTTCAGGAAAACGTAAAAATTCCATTTTGTTCGTAATTACAAACTATAACTTTTTTGTCCCTCGTAAAATTTTCGTAGAGTTATTGGTTTTCGAGATATTCAAAATCAAAAGACGATAATAAAATTTGGAGGTTTTAATAATTTAAAATTTGTGGGAGGTTGGAAAAAGTAATAATTTAGTGTAGTTTGATTATTGTGTTATAAGAAACCATACGAGATTTGAACTTATAATATAATCACTGTTTAAGAAAATAATAGACAACTGAAAAAAAAATTGCGACTGTGTAAAAAACTAATGACTTTTGGACATTTTAATAATTATATTGTGAATAGTCCCTAGCACAAGAACAATGTTTAAAAGTATTGGTAGAGAGTTCTCAAACACCCTGTATATTTCATCGTGATTGATTTAAAGTAGGAGAAAATCAATAACACCAGCACACGGAGACTTCAATGCTAGAGACGTATGAATCGATCCAGTTCTATTTGAAAAGATTTCCAAACACGCCAGGAATTAAATAAGGAGAACAGATTGAAAAATTGTTAAGGTATATATTTAAACGTAATCAAGAGGCAGGCGGTTATTAGCATGATGCCAGGCCTACACAGTGCTTTCTAATCATGGTTATTACAGAACGGACCGAAATGCTCTCCCCCACCCCCAGTCCAAACATTACGTCATGGGACGTGACATTCCTTTAGTACTTTTTGTCAACATACATTTCGCCTAATACTTCGTCCATCAGAAGTTAGTAAACTAACAATTAAAGTAGGCGAGTAAATTAAAAACCAACGAGGAGTTCGTAAAATGAGTTTCAAGCTGTGGAAGGACATGGGGGAGAACATTGTTGAAATAAACATAACATGTCAAAAAAGTTCTTTGCGCTAAAGGAATTTTGAATCAAATGTTTATAACTAGTAGGAGTTGTGCGCCCACTCGTGCTAGATCTCTTGCACAATTGTGAACGAAATAAATTATTATGCTCCAGGTAATATAAACTAAACATGTGTTACTACACACAAAATAAAAACCTGCACATGATTTACTTTTACAATTTGTATTTTGTTTTGTATAATGTGTAGCCTATTTTACAAAAGTATCCAAAATGTAGTTATTTTTGTTAATTTAGGTCTCAGTTATGTTAATCATATTTGTTCTGAACTAAGTACTTTGTAAATGTTGTAAAATTGAAGTATATTCTGGGACCAGAGTGGCCGAGAGGTTAAAGGCTTTTGTCCAGTATGCTACAGTTGGAACCTCCAATACAGTCCGTCCAACTGGCTTCAGATAAAAACGTTAAGAAAAAAAAAATTTATACAATTATAATAAATTAATATCGATAAATTTATATTAACTTTTTATCCGGTATGACACACTAATGCAATGCACATACCGGATAAAAAGGTAATATACATTTATTTATAAATTTGATAATATGTAGGCTACAATGTTAAAATGGAAATTTATTACTTTTATTTTTGGGACCAGGTAAGGACTATCTAGAGAGAGAAAGGGATGGAGAAAACTAGAAAAGGAAAGGGGAAAGAAGGAAAAAGATAGACAAAGAAAGAAATAGGAAAAATTAGATTGTGATGTCGAGAAAGAGAGACAAAGAGCGAGAAAGACAAAGGATGAGAGTGACAGAGAGATGGAGAAAGATAGTTAGAAGAAAGAGAGAGAGATAGAGGGGAGAATAGAAAGAGGGAGAGAATGAAAGAGAGGAAGAAAGGGAGGAAGAGAAATAGAGAGGGTGAGGGGAATAGATAGGCAGAGAAAGAAATACTGAAAATTAAATTGTGATGAAGAAAGATAAAGAAAGAGAGTGACAGAGAGATGGAGAAAGATAGTTAGGGATAGGGGAGAATAGAAAGAGGGAGAGAATTAGAGGGGGAAAGTAGAAAGATGGAGAGAATGAGAGAGAGGAAGAAAAGGATAGAGGGTGAAAATACAGAAAGGAGGAAAGATGGAAAGAGACGGGTAGAGATACAGGTAAAGGGCGAAAGAGAGAGGGAGAAAGAGAAAGAGGAAGAAATGGACGACAAGAAGATGGGATGGTAAAGACAGAGAGAGACATAAATTGATTGAGATGGGGAGCTATAGGGACACAAAGATTTAGAAAGAGGGGTAGAGAGAGATATGAACACAAACTAATTTACAAAAAAAACAGTTGAAATTCCTGAAATTACTTTTCACATATTTTCCTGTTATTCGCGTACGCGCAGTAATTCCCAAAGCACTGAAATAGGAAGTAATGCGAGTAACAAAGATATTTTATCAATTTGATTCCGTCAAACAGAAAGCCATACCGGCGGAGAAGAGGACTGGAAACAAGAAGCAGCGAAGGTATGGCCTAATCATATCGAATGACGGGGAATACGGCCGAGGAAGGCTGTTATTAAGTTCAAATAAGGATGATTAGAAGACATAAAGATGTTGGAACACTTGGTCTCTACCAAACAAAATTAAGCAACAGCATTGGAAATATTAAATAAACAAAGGTTAGCCGACAGTAGGCCTTAGCTGATTTTACAAGAAACTGGTTTGTAAGTGAAAAACATGATTGAAGTTCATGCGCGGTGTTGCTATCTCGGGTTGAAGAGGGTGTCGTTGCGGACACAGATCCGGGAGTGAGGTAAAACAACGATAACCAAACGTAACATTTTGGTTTGTTGCCTAACGCCTTTAACTTACGCCAGTTATAGTAATGAAGGAGGGGAGCAGCGTAGACCGAACGCCAGTAGGCTGGAACCTAAGTAACAGTCCACTGCTACGCTACTAGGACATAAAATCATGACATTTAGTGCCACGGTATTTTTCGTCGTGAAAACTAAAGGTCAGTTGCCATGACAACGAATTTCGTGTAAATTGATGTTGTGGCGCGCTATCTTGATGTAAAAAAAAAACAGACTTTGAAAAGTTAAAAAAGATAAACTGTTTAAAATAAAGCAAAATTGTAGGCTTAAAATTTGACCATGGAATTGTAGCGTCCAGTAAGTAAATTTTCAGGACAAAAGATTTGTTTGAATGTTGATGAAAGACTTAGTTTTCACTAAATCCGACATTTTGTGTTTTCAAAAGTTAAAGACAATGACAGTATTCACAATATCGTTGTGTTTACTGTGCTAGGTCGAACAAATCAAGTATTTCACATAACGTAACTATTATCCTTCACCCAATTGTTTTGACAGTTGCACCATCCGGTAGGGAATTAAAAGGACTAGAAATCTTGAAATGTTTTGTTAAAATGTACTGTTTTTGGATGATTCAGGTTTGAAATTTTCAAACAGCCACCATTTTGAAACGCATGGTTGGATATAATAGTTTATTTTTCTTTAAAAAAATCATTTTTAGGTTAAACTTCATGCCACGTTTGAACTCTATCGGTTAAACCGTTCTCTATCATGTTTTATTAAAAAATGGCGGATATCTGGAAAACAAAGCCTTTTAGGAAACAATTTTATTCTTGATTTTCTTCTTTTTTTGGCTCATAGAACGATTTCCCGAAGTTTAGCACTTTACTTACAGGGTCACCCTGTATTTTGACGCTAACGGTATAGCGCGAACCCTATGAGGCGCACGCAATTAAAACCATCCGCAAGATTTTCGACGAGGATATCAGGGTTGAGTTTACAATCTGTTCGAACGATGTTAACGAAACTAAAGAAATTCCGCAAGAAATACGATTTTCACTTCTTCGGGAACGTTTAATTCGAATCGTGATCCAGTGATGTTTTTAAACATCCATAAAATTCGTCGTAACTCGAAACAACTAGGATAAAAAAGATCCACCATAACCTTCCATATTATATGGAGCGAATCGGCCGAGAAATTAAACGGCCGAAGAAGTGCTTTCATGTTGTGCCTACTGTCGTTTTTGTGTGCTGAATTCCCCGCGTTGGACGGTTTTACGATAATTCGAACCTGTAACGATTTGCAGATTCGGAAGTGTATTTTTTTTTTTGTAATGTGAGCAGAGTTGGGTGCATTGCTGACCCAATTGCGTCAAATGGTCTACCGAGATGAAGGTTCTATATCACGAACGAGGTGAAGTACGAACTTCTTTAGGTGTACCGACCACGTTTTGGTCGAGGTAAAATATACGAACTCTCAATACGCTTTGCTTTTTTGATTTCGGCATTGATTACTTTTTCTTCATTGGTTCACACACGTACTAATATAAAACAGAAGTTAAATGTAACAGCTGATCGTAAAAGAAGAAGATATCTGCGAAATTAAATAGGCAGTGGTAAATTCAGAGTCTTAAACTCAATGGGTTTAGTCACGACACGCTACCGATGAAACAGACATAGTGCTTAATCATTTCGTAAGTAGTGTTAAAATAGTTTACTTGGTAGTAGCACTGAAATGGACGAAACGCTTTGCGTTTTTGATTTCGTCGACGATTTCTTCTTCTTTATTGGTTCACACGCGTACCAATATAAAGCAGAAGTTTAATGAAACAGCTGATTGTAGAAGAAGAAATCTGCGAAATAAAATAAACAGTGGTAAATTCAGAGTCTTAAACTCAATGGGTACAGTCACGTCACGCTACCGATGAAACGGACATAGTGCTTAATAATTTCGTAAGTAGTGTTAAAATAGTTCACTTGGTGAGATACTTCTAAAATGAGCTTGAACTTCCTAACTTTGTAAGTTGTGTTAAATTAGTGTACTTGGTGATACCTCTAAAATGGACATTGCACTTCCTAATTTTGTGAGTTGTGTTAAATTAGTGTACTTGGTGATACCTCTAAAATGGACAATGCACTTCCTAATTTTGTAAGATTTGTTAAATTATTGTACTTTGTTTTACCTTTAAAATTGACGTAACGCTTTTTCATTTTTAAAAAAGAATAAATGTCCTAACTCGGTTGCCATCATAATGAATGTAAATGCTTTAAAGAAACTTATATTGGTACATATAGGACTAACCTAAAAATAATGAACAAATTTCGAACTAAAATAATATAACCAACGATTTATATTCATGGCAGTTTTAACTTCTGTCGGCAGTCCCATGAATTACCTGAAAACAGGACCACATTGGGACGAATGTTAATAGTTTTATGCAAAATTAACCGTCGAATGTTGAATTAACCGGTGACAATGAGAATAAGGCAGTTAGTAGTTGAAACATAAGTGCTTGTCGCTACCAATTAAATAGCAAGCGGCCGTTTTTCTCAAATTTGATTTCGCTCAACGAGTTCGATGAATTTACTCGAGATGTACTCTACCCATATCGCAAGAAAAGTGTCAAATTCGAGCACAACACTCCAACAGAAAAGATTCCTTTTTACAGTTAACATCTGTGGTCTCTAAAAAACAATCCACACCTTTAATCCATCAACCGTAGAGGAACCACAAAGGGAACAATTGTCAATCTGTGACGCAAGAGATTCCCCCCCCCCCAACACAGATAAGCACTCATTTTTAGTGGAGTCGGTATTCTTGAACGCTTCGCTCAAATATTGACACATTTCGGCCTAACCAAATATTGGTATACTTTAAACACCAAGGACGTGGGTTCAAGGTGTGCTAGGCTAAATATTATTCCAAAACAGTCTCGAGTCCTGTTTGACGTTCGCATAACTACATCGCTTTACCATTTGATGCGGGATGGGCAGGAAGCGGACGTTATACAGGACGCCCTTAAAACATACACCATCGCTTGCTTTGTAACCCATTTTGGGGGTTTTCCGCGTAAGTGTACAATACGCCTCCCTGGACGATATTTGAAAAAAATTGTTTTATTTATACCGGGTGATCTTTTTAAGCGTGACACTATTGGCACCTCAGAAGTTATAGATTTTATAGAAAAGTTTAAAAGGGAGGGGATGCTTCACCTTAACTAAGGAGGGCAATAAAGTACACTTTCATATTTCTTTTTAATCCTAGAACTGATAAACGGCGATAATCAACTTTCAAACCTTGCTGCTGTGGTGGTATCGATGTTAAAAATATCGATCGCGTCATTGCGTTGAATAGTTGTTTAATATCGGCCTATCAAAGCAAACTTGGATTCATCAAAAGATAAACCAAACCACCAGATTCTGTCATATTTTTTAACTAAGTCGTGCTAAAGCTGAGTTAAAAACAAATTTATTTAGATGGCAATGACTGTGACGTAATGCCTTATTTGTGCGTCTACTTTCCCAGCTGATTTGTGTTGTGTTTGTTGTTATTTTATACCAGAACTAGGGGAGACCCCTGCGTGCTCCGCACGCCAACCCCGTTGGAACCTTTCATACACATAATCGTGTTATGTTTTCTTTATAAGAAAGGTGCAGGATTAATAATAACCCCAAAACTAAGATGGTGAATAATGTTAAATGTCCAAACCAAATTATTTAGTATATTTTATAACAGCAGTTATAATAAAGGTTAAAAGAGCCACCAAGGCTTAGGACTACACTTTAATAAAAACCTAACCTAAAAGTTAGAAATACAAATAATTGTTTCGAAGTTTGAAATCAGCTCTTAATGGAAATATTACAACGAATAGCTGTCTAGACTACTGTTATTATCATAATCAATAAAAATATTTAATGGCGCTAACATTTTTTAAAAATATTTAGTATATTTGTTGTTGTTTTTATGTTCAATAGATGCTGTGTTTTTGTAAGTATGTAAGAACATGCTTGTATTCGAATGTAGCCTAATGTTGTGGAAAATGTTCAAAGTAATCTGTGAAGAACTTTCGGAGATTTCCGATTTTGAACAAACAAACATTTACATTTTCATATAGATAATTGAAATGTTTTTCCATTTATAAGTATGATTATCTCTGTTAATGAATCTAATGTATGTATTTTATTTACATCATTTCAAATACATTTTTGTTCGTTCAGCGTATAATCTGATTTCATAACGTTTCCTAAGGTTATTTAGTTATGTAACATAATTATTTACTACAATAACATTTACAAATTATATGTTTTTGGATTCATCATACATTTTAGAAAAAAACTGCTATCTCAGATTATGTAGTACTCTGTGGACCCCTTGGTCAGTCAAACATTAAAAAAAAAATCATTACTGAATATAAAAAAAAAAAAAAATTAAAATTAGTTTTCCATTTTTTTTTTCTCACTATACTATAGTACCGGTATAGGGAAAGTATAGTGATCGAAAAAAAATCGATGTTGAGATTTTTTGTGAAAATATTCGTTTTGGGACCCCCTGAGTCAAAAAAGTGGTTTTACATAATGTCTGTCTGTATGTATGTATACAAAGCTAGAGTGAAAACTATTCAATCGATTTCAAACAAATTTGCACCAGACATGTCAAGTAGTCCTGTATAGATGCACAAAATTTTTTTTGAAAATTTTTGAAAAACAACCCTCTTTTTGGCAAAAAAACCCCCAAAAAATCAGTTATTATTTTTTATTAAAAAAAAACGGCTCTAACGATTTTGATAAAATTTGGCTTATTTGTAACCTTTAATGTACCCTACCATATGCAAAAAAACAGCATCTTTCTAAAAATTCTCGTTTAGCTAATAATAATAATAACTGATTTTTTAGTGTTTTTTGGCGATAGATGGGGTTGTTTTTCAAAACTTTTCGAAACGTTTTTTCGTCAATCTATACCGGCCTAATTGACGTGTTTGATGCAAATTTGTTCGAAATCGATCGAATGGTTTTCTCTAGATAATAATAATAATATTTATTAGTTAATCTCCTACTTGAATAAATCACCTCTCCTACAATTATGAAGTCACAGTGAATCTCTTTAATAATTTAAATGTGTTTGTGAGAATTTATGTGCCCTTTTATCCTGGTACCGTTTATTTTTACTTGATTCATATTTTACACATTGCAAAACGTATGGTATATAACATCAATTTTGTATAATTTAAATGGCTAAAATTGGCCTACCATTGTAGAAAAATATAATAACCAGTTCTAGGGTTTTAAAATACGACGGACCACTCTAAAATCCTTTACAGAAATCCCTATTTATATTCCATTTAAGGATTTTAGACGTAATTTTAAGACTTTTTATTCTTTTCTTGTTCTGATAAGAGCCAAAAATTCGTCTCAATTTTATTTTCATCATGTTTTTCAAAAATCGAAAAATCAAAATTTTAAGTCTAATTTACAAGAAAACGGCTAATTTTATCAATAAAGTAAATACAAGACGGAATTTTTATATAAAAATAATGTTCAAATAATGTGAAGCACGCACAAGACTCATCCAGTCTAGACTGAATAAATCCAAACAATTCCCAATTCGTTTCTGTAATCTGTACAATTCCGTTTTGACACGCCGGCGCCATTCCTAACGAACTGTGAATAGCGCCATTACGTCAACGACAATGACACGCCGTAAGATTACCGGAAACAATACGACCGGAAGTAGCAGTTGTCATTGTTGAACGGCATCAGCTGATTGAGGACTTAACATCTGTTAAGTGTCAACACTGTTTAGAAACAATGGCCGATGTAATTACTATTACCCCGGCATTAATTACCTATCCGCGACCGGCAATACTTTACGTTTGGTAACTCATTAAGCGCTCGATTAATTATGGTCAAACGTGACAAGATTGTGTCTTCTTCTTCTTCTTCCAATAACCGTCATAACTTGTAGGACGCCGTGGCTGACATTTCCACCGTTTGGTTCCGGGTACGAGAAGGCGGGTGATTGGTTTTAGACGGGGCGCTTCTAAAAAGCGGGGCTAAAAACTCACCCGCGTGTTTATTGTACACCATTTATAGTAAAAATGTTCCAATAATAAATAACAAGTCATAAAATGACGTTGCCTGGTTGGGCGCCAGTGTTTAAACTAAATTATGTTTATGTCGTGACAGTTTATCTGATTGAGTTCAGATTTTGTACTGTATTAAAAAATGTAAAGCCTCAGTTTAGCAAAAGTAATCAGCTTGTTTGAATGATTCGTGTACAAATGGCGGCCATTTAAGGGGGTCGGGTCGGTAAAAAAATGTCTTTCTAACTTTTAGTCTTTAGTGACAGTATGTTTACCTGCAATCAAGATGAAATAGTAGAATGTGCTAAGGTTGGCAACACTGTTCTATTTCCTAAAAAAAAAAAAAAAACAGATCGTCATCTGCAAACATATCAGCTGAGAGTAGTAAGGTAAATTTACGCCAATTTTTTATGTAGGCGAAAAACCTAGTAATTTTCATTACTGGGTATTTAGTTTTTCATAAAACATCTTTATACTTTAGAACTGAATTGACCTTACAATTTTTAAACGGCTGCATAGGGCGAGTAGCCGACATAATTTTGGGAAGTGATAGGGAACCTAAAAATAAAACGATTTTTTCCATCTGTCGCCCATTTTTTCAAAATGAATGATAACTTCAAAAATTACTGAAATAAAAAGTTTAAATTTGGTACACGCATTGTCTGTACTATTTTTTATCAGTACAAGATCCAAAATTTAATCAAAAAAGTATTCAAAATGGCGACGTTTAACATTTTTTAGGTCAAATATCTCGGAGACCGTAAACTTTATGATAGTTTTACAAAATAACGAACGAAATGGATTTAAAAAATTTTCTGTACTTTGAAAAATAATCAAGTTGTCGTCGAAACCCCTAAAACCGGTGTATTTTAAACACCAACATTTCTTAAACTTAAAACTATGCTTTATCTTTAACAGTTTATCCATTCGATTTTCCAATCACTGCTTAACACAATTTCAAAGGAGGAGAAACACGTTGGAACTCGTACTACCCGCACGTTAAGTTATCACACGATTAAAAGTTGGACAAACACCGAATAAGTTGTTTTCTAAATAAATCTTTTAAAAAAATCCAGGTGTGCTTAAGATCACACGAGTAAAGTGTAAACTTCTATGGCGACATTCTGATAAATATAAAATATATTATGGAAACTATTTTGGTTGCTAAAAAAATCCTGCGTAAAACAAATTTGCAAAGTACACAAAATTTGATTATTTGCACACTACCAAGTAAACTATTTTAACACCATTTATAAAATGAGGAAACAAAATTTCCATTTCAGAGGTAATACCAAGTAAACTATTTTAATGCAATTTACAGAATGAGGAAGCACAATGTCCATTTCAGAAGTATTACCAAGTAAACTATTTTAACACAACTTACGAAATGAGGAAGCACATTGGCCATTTCGGAGGTATTACCACGGAAACTATTTCAACACAGCTTACGAAATGAGGAAGCACAATGTCCATTTCAGAGGTATTAACAAGTAAACTATTTTAACACAACTTACGAAATGAGGAAGCACAATGTCCATTTCAGAGATATTACCACTTAAACTACTTTAAAACAGCTTATACGAAATGAGGAAGCACAATGTCCATTTCAGAGGTATTACCACGTAAACTATTTTAAAACAACTTACGAAATGAGGAAGCACAATGTCCATTTCAGAGGTATTACCACGTAAACTACGTTAAAACAACTTACGAAATGAGGAAGCACAATGTCCATTTCAGAGGTATTACCACGTAAACTACGTTAAAACAGCTTACGAAATGAGGAAGCACAATGTCCATTTCAGAGGTATTACCACGTAAACTATTTTAAAACAACTTACGAAATGAGGAAGCACAATGTCCAATTCAGAGGTATTACCACGTAAACTACGTTAAAACAGCTTACGAAATGAGGAAGCACAATGTCCATTTCAGAGGTATTACCACGTAAACTATTTTAAAACAACTTACGAAATGAGGAAGCACAATGTCCATTTCAGAGGTATTACCACGTAAACAATTTTAAACAACTTACGAAATGTGGAAGCACAATGTCCATTTCTGAGGTATTACAACGTAAACTATTTTAAAACAACTTACGAAATGAGGAAGCACAATATCCATTTCAGAGGTATTACCAAGTAAACTATTTAAAAACAACTTACGAAATGAGTAAGCACAATGTCCATTTCAGAGGTATTACCACGTAAACTATTTTAAAAC
This sequence comes from Philaenus spumarius, assembly GCA_018207615.1. NCBI lineage: Eukaryota > Metazoa > Arthropoda > Insecta > Hemiptera > Aphrophoridae > Philaenus > Philaenus spumarius. The sequence goes on from JAGFPH010000484.1 coordinate 119,600, forward strand.
AACTTACGAAATGAGTAAGCACAATGTCCATTTCAGAGGTATTACCACGTAAACTATTTTAAAACAACTTACGAAATGAGGAAGCACAATGTCCATTTCAGAGGTATTACCACGTAAGCTATTTTTTAAACAACTTACGAAATGAGGAAGCACAATGTCCATTTCAGAGGTATTATCACGTTAACTATTTTAAAACAACTTACGAAATGAGGAAGCACAATGTCCATTTCAGAGGTATTACCAAGTAAACTATATACTCTGCTATATACACATGTGTACTATACATAGTAGAGCGTGACGGTAAAATTCGATTCACCACCCGCAAAATATTTTTGACGCGGCGGCTTTTTAACTTTTAACACACTAGATCGGTTAGTTTCACCAGTTTCAATATTTTCGGCTCGACTCTCTTAAGCTCTTCCTAGAACTCCAGTTTACAGATCATTCTGTGACCCCGACAGCTGTTTATGATCAGCTGTTCCGACCGTTAATTAAAACATAAATCCACAATTATTACAAATCTTCGAGGAGAGTTTGCCAAGCACTAATATTACGGATTAGACGATCCTCGTCTATTTAAGAAACGTCCGACCACCGGCTCGGCCTTGACCCACGCCTGTCAACGCTGCAGTAAAGGATTTTTTTACGACTCGGTTAATAAACAGGAAGACGCTGTCTGTCAATACACAAGGGCCGCCATAAACCCTGCTAACAAAGTTTTAAAATATATATTTTATTGTGTACGATTTAGTTCTGGCTACGGCCGAGTGTGTGGGCGAAGTCACCACGTTTCTATGTATAGTTGTAACGGAACAGAATAGGAACCAAGATTGGGAATGCGGCAGTCCGTTTGTGAGTAAATGTTTTCACGTTAGAATGTACTTGCGGACGTATGCGTGCTTCGAACGCCACCAATGTGCTTCCTATGACCACTTATAATTTCCCTTCAATAAAGTTGTAAGATAAATCCTGACCTAACGACAAAACAGCAGTGTAAAGATTAAGACATACCCTAAATATTTAGACAAAGTACGAAATCAGAATTTGATGGAAATGCTACTGAGAAAATTGCCTACGTTCCAATTTACTGGTGTTTGGAATAACAGTTGCATAAACACCGAAACTCTTCCAGCCGAGCTAACCTGCTTCCACACACATATTTAATAATTTGTGTTTATAAAAGTGTAGTATTAAGCATAACCTCAAAGATAAATAATATTAAATGTAAATAAATATTCTGTTTATAATATAACAAATGTTGTAATGAAGGATAAATGGAATCTGTACGACTGTACTCCGAAACAAAATCCTAACCTAAAAATTATAGACAAGAAGTGTAAAATCAGCTGTTGGTGAAAATGCCACTCAGAAAATGTCTAGAATGCCAGTTTAGGGGTGTTGGAATTAACAGCTGGTTATTGCATAAGCACTGGAACTCTATCAGATGAGCTAACCTCCTTCCTTCCTACCTAATGTTTAGTAATTTGTTTTCAAAGGTGAAAAAGAATCGTTATGACTTAGGCATACTCCTCAACAAAAACCCAACCTAAAAATTGTAGACACGAAGTGTGAAAACAGCTGTTGGTAGAAATGCTACTGAGAAAATGTCCAGTTTAGGGGTGTTGGAAAAGCTGGTTATTGCGTAAGCACTGAAACACTATCAGCTGTGCTAACCCAGGGCTGTATAACAAGGGCTAAACCGTTTCTTTGATCTCGGAACTGTGCCGCCGGTTTCACTCTGACGTCACTGTGCTGATAACTGCAAGACTAGAGCAGTGGACTCCTTGTGCGCGCAGTCGTTTACTCGCTGTTGTAACTCGACGGAAAAGCTTCAGTAAAATAAAACTTAGATATTCTTAATCTACATAAAGTACGGATTCTAACAGTATAAAACACTTTTATTTTAACAGGTATTTCAAATTTTAATAATTGAAAATATTTCAGATTTATCACAGACTGACATGGAAAAGTTACTAAGAGAGGAAATTTTTTATTTTTGGGTTACAAACAAACTTCCAGGAGGAAAGTTGTAGCCAATGAGTTGACCTAAACTTTTCAGTTCACCGATTTGTGATAAAATGATTACATCAATATGAAATCGTTTTTAAATGAGCGCGAGGCGGTGACGCGTCGCCACTCCCGGTGTACTGTTGTTTGACACTGGAATATTTGTATCCTTATCCATTACGTTTATGTACATATTGTTATTTTTAGGTAATATAGTAAATCACTTGTCCCCAGGTAATTGTGCCAGCTAGAAAAAAAGTAAGCATTTTATTTCTTTGAATGTACGTAATAATAATATTATTTCTTAAACGTTAACCTCCAACTTAACTTTTTGTGTCCACTTCAATAATATCAAATTTTAATTATAAATTATAATTAGTTTATGTTGAAATGAAATGCTTACTTTTTTATTATCACTGGGGAAAAGTGATTTACTATATTACCTTAAAATAACAATATGTACATAAACGTAATGGATAAGGATGTAAATATTCCAGTATCAAACAACAGTACTTCAAGAGTGGTGGCGCGGCACCTCCTCGCGCTCGCTTAAAAACGATTTCATAATGATGTAATTATTTTATCACAAATCGGTGAATTGAAAAGTTTAGATCAATTCATTGGTTACAACTTTCCCGCTGGAGGTTTGTTTATAACCCAAAAATAAAAAAATTCGTCGCTTAGAAACTTTCACATGTCAGTCAGTGATAATTCTCAAATATTTTCAATTATTAAACTTCGAAATACCAGTTAAAATAAAAGTTTTGTATACTGTTAGAATCCGTACTTTATGTAGATTAAGAATATCTAAGGTGTTATTTTACTGAAGCTTTTCCATTGAGTTACAACAGCGAGTTAACGACAGTGCGCACATTACTGAAATATTACCAGCTGGTGTAGTGTCAGCATGGTGACGTCATAGGCGATCGATACTGGGTCACCGTAAATGAGCAAAATGTTATAGCCTTTGTTATAGAGCCCTGGTGCTAACCTCCTTCCTTCCTACCTATGCATATTTAATAATTTGTTTTTAAAGTTTAAAAATAACCAGTATGACTTAGGCTACTACTAAATCCTAAAGTTACAGACAGAAAGTACGAAATCGGATGTTGATGGAAATGCTACGGAGAAATAGCCTACGTGCTCGTTTATAAGTTTTAATGGAACAGCTGATTACTGTACCAAAACTGAAAACCTCCATCAGCTGAGGCATTCTTTCTTCCTCCATACATACATTTTATAATTTCGTTTTAATAGCCTTAACCTCAAATCTAAGATATTAAATGTATAAATTATTCATCGCAAAATTACGGTTGAAAAAACCAGAATGACGTAAGCCTTAAAAGAACAACCTAAAGTAAAAATTATTTTATGTACCAGCTGTTAATGGAAACTCCGCTGAGAAATTTCCTACATGAAAGTTTAGAGGTGTTAACTTTTTATTGTTGGAATTGGATCAAAACGAGGGTTCAAAGTTAAAACCTTACTCTCAAAGCCCGGTACGACAGCTGTCCCAACATTAAAAAATACAAATTTAAATAAGCAATAAACAGCACCTTCCCAAGGTCTTTGCACCGACTATTGGTGCAACAAAAGGATCTATAAAAACTAGTTTCCCTCCGCCGTTAATTAAATTTCATCCTTGATAATCCCCTCAACGTTCTGTCTATACTTCTTATTTCGAACTAGTACGTCATATTTAACCAAGGCACAAGAAATATTACGGAATTAAGATTGGCACTTGGCGTAGCAGGAGGTTGCAGGATTCTTTCACATTCCACTGAAATCCATTAATATTCTTTCACTTCTCATAACCTATTTTAGACTCGATGACCTTGCTAGGTACACTTTCAAGCATGCGCGGTTTAACGCCCTTTCGGGTAATAGTTCATTGATGTCCGATAAAATGCCCTTATTCAACTGCGTTTTTATCGCTTGGGTTGTTTAGTTAAAATAGTTGAAAATGATAAGGTAGGCATTTCTGGGATTTCAAAGAGACGATTTTCCTTTAAGAATTTGACTAAAACTTCTTCTTTCTTTATTGAAAAAAAGTTATATAAGAAAATTAGGGCAAAATTTTCCTTCACGTCTTATTTACTGGTTTTAAGAAGTATGTGCAAATCATTGACAAGCAGCAAGCCGACGAAATCATAAATGCAGCAGATGTTTGTATTACAGTAATTACTTTCAAAATGTCTTAATTTATATCATAGATAAACCACTAACGTATTCCTCTTTCTTTAAAGAATTCCTTGCCAAATTAAGTACTACTGATTATACAATCTATATCCAGAGATCAGAGCCCTGTTAGCAAAATGCTTGCCCTAACGACAGTGTGAACCACGTTATACGGTCTCCAAACCTAAAACTGTATTTGTTGGTTACAAAACGTTGAAGTTTGCTGCGATAGATGCTTTTGCAATGATAGAGCAGCAGGAAGAGCTTGGGTGTGGGAAAAATTGGGAGTTGAGGCAGGCGGAGAGGGCTGAGAGAAATGGGCATTGATCGTGTTGCGAAAGCTGAAAAAGCTGCAAAAGAGATGGACTGAAGAGGCCAGAGTTAGGAGGGGATAGCTAAAAAGAAAAGAAGAAAGTTGATCAGAAAAAGGACAGTCATCAGTATGGCGCTGAAGAGTTTTAAAGGGATGATTTTCATTATTTTACTTTAAATGACATTTCCCCAGGCCTACTTTTTTAAATACATAAACGTAAATTAGGCTAGAAATTTCCAGGGAGTTTTCAGTTTACTAGTATCAAGAGTTGGTAGCAGAATCAAGAATATATCTTGTGCATTTTCTGATAGAAAAATATACATCTTTCAATTTTAATTAAAATATTGTAATTATTTTTTGTTTTAGACATAATTTGTCATAATAAACCACTATTGAAATTTGAATGTAATAAATTAAATGGGGTTTTCATTGGTAATATAATGTCACCAAGTTAAATATTTTATGAGAGCATTCTTTCCTCAAGTGTTTTATACTTTATACTTTTGACACTTTGTTGTCAACAAAAAAAACAAAAAAAAAAAACATGAAGTTTGCAGTTTATTTTATTCTACACTACATTCAAAGCATTTTCATAATGTAAAACATGTATATTTGCCACAAAGCTTCATTAGACAAAAATGTAACAATACTTTGTCGGTTGAACCTTTTTGAATTCAAAAGTTCGGTCTCACAATTTAAACTTATGCAAAAATGTTAGAAAACAGCATCTACCTTATTATTAAGGCCATGATAGAAGATCAAAAAATGTAAAAAATTTTCTAGCACATCCTACCCTTTAAGGATTTGCTTAAAATGCAATTATTATTGATTTGTTAGGTTAAAAGACATTTTTAATTGCAGTTTGAGTTTCTTATCTGGAGCAAATTGTCTAAAACAATATATATTAAATTAACAATTCAATATATTTTTTAAATTTGAACAAGGCCTAAATGAACTACATACGTTTACAAATAATTAATATTTCGACAGGGGAATCTTTCTTAAATGTACGCCTTTTAGAGTAAATTCGAAAAATATGGCTACGGTTGCATGAATTTAAAATCATTTTAAGGGGAAACTTTGAGTAAAATTAAAAAATCTTTGTTTAGTTATTATTATTATACAGTTCTTTCTTCCGAGAATTTCGATTTCGATATGTAATACATACATATTTTCGACACATTTTCGTTAAAAAAAAACAACGTAAACTATACTTTGTCTGTTTTTGTTCAAATAAATCTTTATAAATATAATTATCTTTTGGCAGCTTTATTTCTGTTGTACAAAAACGACTAAGAATTAACAAACTAAGCTAAACAAGACTCACCAGTGACGGGGTTAATCTGGAAGCTGGAGTTGCTGGGAATGAGGCTGAACCTCAAAGCAGCGTTACTGTCCAAATCTTTGTCCGAAGCTTGCAGTAGACCCACCGGAGCACCTCGCGGCAGATTCTCTTCCACCGTGAACTGATAAGCGTCACGCGAAAACAAAGGATCGTTGTCGTTAGCGTCCGACACTACGATGGTGACCAGAGCCGTCGCCGTGCCCGCGGGAGTTCCGTTATCCGTCGCCACTACACGGAGGGAGAACCGATCCCGAGACTCGCGGTCCAAAGACTGTTTGAGGTAGAGCCAACCGCTGTTGGGAAATATACCGAACACTTCGCTAGAAGACGATTTGGCTTTGTTGTCGGCGAGTCCTAGGAGACGGTAGGTGAGGCGGGCGTTGTTCCCTGTGTCCAGATCCACTGCTGTTACTTGGACGATCTGAAAACATAAAATTCGTAAGTTCCGAATTGTTCAAAATAAAGGAGGTATGGAAAGTAAATGAGGTATTGTAACTTAAATACTTTTCTAGTCTATAACTGCTTCACATACCTAGTGATAGCCATAAGTAATAACCTACACTAGACAGTCATATTAAAACAAAATCTATTTATTGACCAAATCTAACCTATATAGTGACAGCCAAACCTAATCTATGTAGTGACAGCCAAATGTGAAATAAGCTATTCAAGCCAATGGCAGCCGTACCTAATCTATCCAGTGTCAACCGAACATAACCTGCCCAGTGACATCTGAATCAAACTTAATTTGAAGAAAAACCTAACCTATTCAATGACAGCCAAACCTAAACCTATGCTAATCAGTAAAAGATAAACCTAATCTAACCTATTCAATGACAGACAAACCTAACTTAGCATATGCCAATCAAGGACAGCCAAACTTAACCTAACCTGTGTTAACCAGTGACAGCCAAACCTAACCTATGCAAATCAGTTACAGAAAAACTGAACCAAACATAAACTATCCAGTGACAGACAAAAGTACCCTAACCTATGCTAACCAGTGACAGTCAAACTTAACTTGACCTATGTTAACCAGTGACAGCCTAATCTAATCTACCTAGTGACAGCCAACCTAACATAACTCATTCAATGACAGTCAAACTTAATCGATCCAGTGACAGCCAAACCTAACATAACCTATTCAATGACAGACAAACCTAATCTATCCAGTGTCAGTCAAACTTAACTTGACCTATGTTAACCAGTCTAATCTAATCTATCTAGTGACAGCCAACCTAACCTATCCAGTGACAGTCAAACTTAACTTGACCTATGTTAACCAGCCTAATCTAATCTATCTAGTAACAGCCAACCTAACATAACCTATTCAATGACAGTCAAACTTAATCTATCCAGTGACAGCGAAACCTAGCCTAACCTATCCTACCCGGTACATCCAAATGCAACCCGACTATAATAGTTACTTATAGTTATATTTATAAGTTATTTTTTTGTAATAGTATAGTTACTTATAGTTACAGTTATAGTAACTAGTTATAGTTACTTCCAAACGTAACATAACCGGACAAACACTATAGTAACCTAACCTTTCCTAGCCACGAACTACACAATCTAACCTAAACTAACTCATTAACCTAAGTATAACGTAATTGTCCAATCAAAAAAAATCAACACAAACAAGAATGTAAGATACTTCCAAAAATAATGCAGCGTAATCAATTCGTAATAATTAAAATGCGAATACGCGTAGGTAAAAAAATATTTCTCAAACAATTGAAGGACTAAAATTTTGTTTCTTATTATTCATTGTCTTATTTGAAGATTTACAATACACAATAATGTTAAAACCTCTTGTTTATATTTTAACTTATAATTTTAAACAAACGTCTAACAACATAATCGCAGTGCAAGTCTTTGTCCCAGTGCATGAATGGGATAAATTTCACAAATTGCATCCGACGCCCTTGAGCCTCTAACAGACCGTAGAGCGAGCGCAACGAATTCGAATTGTTTTCAGCCAACACATGAATTACCGATGATGTTTACATTTTCTCGGGGTTTCAGGCTAAATCGACCATGAATTTATAGGTTAGTCATTTGTTTTGGCTAAGAGTGGAAAACGTGCTGTAGGTAGAAAGCACGTAAAGTCGAAAGAATAAAGTGTTCGATGGATTTTACGTACTCCAATCGAAAAAATACCGGGTTCGAACAATATGTCGGAGTGGAGTGCAGGAAAACGTGGTTAAAATAGTGTAAGTATATTTTCTCATGCACGGTTTTGTTGATAGAACGGCGAAAATCGGATAGACCAAAAAATTGGTTGCTGTTTCGCACTATTCGGTTTCCTTTAAAAGTTCAGTGTTCTAGGAATAAAAGGTGTAAAATGGAGTGTTGATATAATCAGTCGTGAATAAATTTTAAGAAAGAAAATCCAAACAAATTCGTAATATTTTTTAAACCGGCTAAAAACGCCTACATTTTACTTGTCGTTTTAAATACGAATAAATACGAACCGCTGTCGCGAGTTGAGCGAATTTCCAAAATTAAGTTTACACGATGTAGGGTTTCAACCGACTATTTGGGAAACCGATCTACTCATGAAGGCGCTGAATAGCTGCCGTGGCCTGTGGGTATGAAATAAATTAGTAGAATTGGTTAGCACCTAAAGTCTCCAGTTTCGACTCGCACGCTCCTTCGTTTCACTCGCAGCGGAAAAACTCGCTTTGCTCGCAGAGTACAAACTCGGCCGTTGGGCCTCGGCTCACAAGATGCCCCCGCGGTAACATCCCATACGTGGATTTGAACCGGGTACTTTTATGGTATTTTAGATTTGATCGATTTTGGGGGAACCAAGCGAGCTATAAGGTCGTGTAAAAAAATAAAATGTGCAGAATAATATCCTAATTTTTTTTATATAAAACTCTAACAAAGTTTCATTCTCTTACAAAAAATCTAAAATAGTTACTTCCTGTTAAAAAAACGCGTTACCAGTTGTTGGATTTTTTGGGTAACGAACTCGTCCCAGCGACTTAAACAATCCACGTGTGTAATAAATTTGGACCAAATCTTACTTAAAATGCTGCCGCTAGAGGGCGAATACATTTTTGTTTGTGAAAAAATACAAATTGTAATACTTAAAAACTTGCCATAAAAACACCTAAACGTAATTTCTTGTTTGTCATATCAGTAAAATACGTATTATATTAGACATTGTAATATGCTTTGTCCTTGTAGACCTAATCAAGATCATAAATTTTGGCCATTTTTATATTTCTACAAAATACTTATTATCTTTGGAAGCAGAAAAGATATTACGCTAAAACTTTGTTTACTAATTTGTGGGGACGTTGGTGCAACAAATTATTGGAGTGGGGGGTACAAAATATTCCAGTTTTGACCATATTTCCCAATTTCTGTGGTGGGGTGTTACAACGTAGAGATGGGCCCTGGAGACTAATATTCGGATATTTTTTTGAAAAATGGACCCTACTCTAAGTAGGGTTTTTAACACTGCACGTGCTATATTGGGTACTTAAGACTTTTACAAGAATTTCACGTTCATCACATTATTGAAAAAAATTCCCCACATTTTCTTTCCCTCAAAATTTTCCCATTTTGGGGAAAACCCTCAATCTGACAATACTGGTCTGGCGGCCTGGCATGGTGAGTCAGTGTTACCACAATGACAAGGGTTGGAACTAAATTTCCCAGGAAATCATAATTTGCTTGTTTTTTTGTGAATATTGATAATTAACAACAAAAACATTCGAAACCCAAACCCAAAGTTCTGGTTTTGACTTTTTGAAAATCTCAAATTTATCAAAGTTAATGAATTTTAAAATTATTGTGGGGGTGACGACCCTTCACTCATAGCGACTTCTCTGTCTACTTGTTGGTTGATTGTTTATCAAAACCAGAACGAAAAACCAGAACGTTCTTTTGACGAAAGTGTAAAAGCTCCACAACCCAACACTTGTATGCAACAGCGCCTTAAACAGCCGAAATTTCCATCGACCCGTCCTCCCTTTGTTCCGAGAAAGTCTTTGACCCTGAACCCGACCGAACTAGTGAAAGAAGAAAGACAAAAACGCCAGGGAAAACGAAACAACGCGTTGGAGATTCGGGCGGGCCTTCGATGGCCTTTTCACCCGTTCAATCATCAATCAGTCGGAAGTAATTATGAAGTTTGAGAGGTACGATTGTTTCCAACCCCGGGGGGTTTCTTCGCCCCGACGTGTCATGCCAACCTGATGGAAAGGTCGTAAACTTGCCTTCAATGAATTCTTTATTAATCTTATTATAAACCAAACGTAATTATGCCGGTGGGCGTCGACACATCTTCTAAATGATCATTTACTTGGACAATAATCCCCTTGAATTGTTCTATCCTCAACAGGGACCGTTTTGTTGTCGGGTGTCGATGAACTTGAACGTTTCCCTACGATCGGGTCTGGATTATCGTTCTGTTTGGTTCCATTGTACGGACAATGTTCACTTGTTGTAAAAGGTGTTTGAAATTTTATTTTGTTTTCTGTAATGTTGTTTTGGTTTTATGAGAAGAGAAGAGGGAGCGAGAGTGTGTGTAGGCCAATTTTGTTAATGTCACAACTAAAACAAAGATTTCTAAACCAAATTATAATTAAAGTAGGTGATACGAACATCATTTCATTTTTATTATTATAGATGATTATACATTTGAATCAACTGATGTATCTGTTATTTTATTGTATCGGTTGCCATGGTAATGAATTCAAACAGCATGGCTGTGTTAGTTCATCAGTCTTGGCCTAACCTAAAATTATTTTGTGTTTTTAATTTTATTTATGTATGTTTCCTTTTAATACATATTTTGCTATTCGGGGCAAAGGCAAATCCAACAAATCAAAGATTATAAAAATTGGTTCAGCCATTCTTGAGTTATAAGTGGTGTAACAAACTACAGGATTTTTAAAAACAGTCTTAGACAATTTCTATTGTCTGGATCCTTTTACTCGGTGGAAGAGTTTGTGCATCACGATACTATTTTGTGATAGATGTGATCTCTTTTTTTTGCAAAGCATTTTAACTTTTTAAATTATTATCTTACTAACTTACTTTTTTTAATTTTTTGTATTTGTGTTGATTATTGTATATTTTGCTCTATTTTTTGTACTACTTGTTGTTTAATTGTATTTTGTGGATATTGTTCCAGTGTGTTGTGATATGACTTGTTTTATAAAATTTGTTTGTTCTCAAAGAAACCACTAAATAAATAATAATAAATAACAAACCCGACTTTGTTTTATATATATATATATATATATATATATATATATATAAAATAGATGAGTTCGCAATCTAACGACCGTTTTTTAAGTCCAATTTGGTACACGCGTTGGTTGTCTTAGTCTCTCGCACGAGATAGTTAGCCAAAAAATCCAACTACCGGAAGATCATTTTTCGACAGGAATTAACTATTTTTTTTAGATTTTTCGTACGAGAATGTAACTTATTTATTGTTTTCTCTAAAAAGATAAATGTAGGGCATTATTCTGCGCAATTTGTTTTTTTACACGACCTTATAGCTCGCTTGGTTCCCCCGAAATCGATCGAAACGTAAAATACCTTAAAGATACCCGCGGTCAGAGGCACGCGGCCGAGTTTGTACGTTGTTACAGTCCACAACCCGAGGCCGCAAGGTCGGAAGAAGCAGCGCGTGAGCAGCTGGAGGCTTAGGTGCAAACAAATTCTACTGATATATTTCCTACACAGAGCGCCTTCGTGGATAGACAGATTTCACAAATTGTCGCTTGAAACCAAAAAAACAAATACATTTAATTTTGGAAATTCGTAAACTACGTCAGCGGTTCGGCTTCGCGATCGAATTATTAGCGAATTTCCATAGGAAAAATAAGCTATTGCAGTGGCCCTTATGGTGAGACCCAAGGTCGGGAGTAGCAAATGAGCACCGATCATGGTCCCCAGAACACGTTTTGGGGTGTCATTAAAATTCATATATATGTGTTCGCACTCTAGCGGTCGCATTTTAAGTCCGATTTGGTCCAAATTTGGTACACGTGTTGGTTGTGTAAGTGGCTCGGACGAGTTCGTTAGCCAAAAAAATCCAACAACCGGAAGTAAGTTTTTTGACCGGAAGTAACTATTTTTTGAGATTTTTACTACGAGAATGAATATTTTTTAGAGTTTTTTCTAAAAATATAAATGTAAGATGTTATTCTGCACATTTTGTTTTTTTACGCGACCTTATAGCTCGCTTGGTTCCCCCAAAATCGATCAAAACGTGAAATACCATAGAAGTACCCGGTTCAAAGCCATGTGGTGGATTCTACCGTGGGGCTGGCGTGCGAAGCACGCAATGCTTTGCGTGTTGAAAATACCCCTAATACGAGGTTTGGCGTGCGAAGCACGCAATGCATTGTGTATTGAAGACAATCCCAATATGTGGAATGGCGTGCGAAGCACGCAATGCTTTGTGTATTTAAGGCAATCCCAATATGTGGAATGGCGTGCGAAGCACGCAATGCATTGTGTATTGAAGACAACCCCAATATGTGGAACGGCGTGCGAAGCACGCAATGCTTTGTGTATTGAAGACAATCCCAATATGTGAAATGGCGTGCGAAGCACGCAATGCTTTGTGTATTGAAGACAATCCCAATATGTGGAATGGCGTGCGAAGCACGCAATGCATTGTGTATTGAAGACAATCCCAACATGTGGAATGGCGTGCGAAGCACGCAATGCTTTGTGTTATTGAAGATACTCCCAATATGCGGAATGGCGTGCGAACCATTTTGCAGCTATTCAGCACCGTCGTGAATAGACCTATTTCCCAAATTGTTGGTCGAAACCCTAAAATATCGGTCTATAAACTTAATTTTGGAAATTTGCTCAACTCACGTCAGCGGTTCAGCTGCGTGGTCGAATTATTATTCTTAGAAATTATTTCCGATAACCATTATCTCGTATTCACCACCATTTCGGTTCCGTTCGAAAGAGAAGGCTGAAAACGTTCGAACGGTCGGACAATCTGACCTCTAAATACAAGACCGGCAAACGCCGTCCCTCCAACTCCCAGTCATGACATATCTTTTCCAATACATTTCAAAGTAGGTAGGAGTAATGCGATTTTGATGGTCTTTGAAAATTCATTGTTCATAGATTCAACTCTCACGTCTTCCTATTAAAAATAACAATTTTCTTAATTGGATTGTTGAATGGTGTAACGGGTATTATTAATGTAGGTAATTGCGGACTCCTCCTGTAACTCGATTACCGGTTAAACGTGCGCAATGGACACAGATTTGTCTTCTCCAAAGTTTTTTCTTCTGCTCGTTTAATTATGCCGTGGGAGGGAACCGATAATTACCGATCTTTGGTTTGCAGGAGTTCCAGGTTGGAACGTCGGAGCAGTTCGTCGCGTATGGGGAGCGTTCTTTTGGTGTACTCGCAAACTGCGGGAATCATTTCCGTGAAAACCGATCACCGATTATGTCCTTTTCGTTTTAACAATCTGAATTTTTTTCAAGGCGACAAAAATTATTGTTATCACTTTGTAGATTTAAAGAACTTTCAAGCTACCGTTGCGCCAGTTCACAGGTTAGAATCAGAAATAGTAAATAATGTTGGCTGTATAGATTAATAACACAAATTTCTAAGTATAAAGAGTATTTGACTATTTAAAAACATATTTCCAACTTTTTTTAGGTTAAAAACGTTACCAAAATATTCGATAGTGGAAATTGCCGCAATCGATTCTGACAAAATGTATTATTGATTACAATCTGTAAAACATTTAAACAATTTAAAACTAACATAACCAAAATGCGCTCTAACGATTTTGATCAAATTGATATTTTCAAGTATCGAAAACGTAGGCCTACTCTGACTGTTTACTTTAAAGCTAATTCTGTTATTTTTTCAATAATACGACCTTAACGAAATAAACGAACCAATTGGCTCTATCGATTTTGATAAAACTGATTTGACTATATTTTTACTAAACAAAATATCGTTAAAATTAGCGATTTTGATCAAATTGATTTCTTTAAAGTAAAATGTAGGCCTATGCTTAGATATAGTTTGAGGTCTAGTTTAACTCTCTAAACTATCTTCACCAGAAACCGTAAAACTGTTAATAGATTTCGATAAAGATATTTTTCGTTAAAATAACTGCAGACAATTTTTTAAAATTTATTGAACAGAATCTGAAAAAAATATTTTCTTATGTACCAAAAATGTAGGCTTGGCAGTATTTTTTAAAACTACTGTTTTGTTCCATTTTCTTCTCTAAACCAACCTAAAATATTTGTAAACTCTATCAAAATTGACAAAACATTTTTTTCAGCACCGCGAAAATGTACGTTTGCCTGTTTTTTAAAAGCATTTTTTTTTTCGCTAACCAAACACAGCCTACCAAAATATCCGTCATTTGATCCTAAATTTAACTGCTCTTCCTAGAGGGAAAAATGTTATTCCCCTTACAGTAGTTATTTTGCGTTTTATTTTAAAAGTTATGTTTGGTATTATATTATAATTTATTTTTTACTTTATTGTGAAATTATGTTCTTATATTTCCAAAAAAGTCTTATAAATTAACCCCAGTGAATTTGATAAAATTTATTTATAATTTATATTTCTACAAGTATCAGCAATTTGTAATTTAAAGCTAAAATTAGTTTTTCCGTTGAATTTAAACTAACCTTATCTAGCCAAAGTTGGCTCTATCGATCTTGAAATTTGTTTACATTAAAAAGTATGTTTAACTTTTTTTTCGTAAATTTAAACCACATTAAAAAAAAACTCAAATAACTTTATACTTTTGGTTAATTTAAATTGTTTCCAAAATTTCCTTTTAAAAAGCAAACAAAGCGCGACCAAAATTGAAAACGATCAATTAACAATAACTCAATTACAAATATCGGTTAAATAACGTTGTTATAAATATTACTTGGAATAAAAGTCAGCCCCGAGTAAAACATTACGCAATAAAGGATGCGGTCGCTCGCAATGCACTTTTAAATAATTCAATGTTTGTGAGGCTGGGTGTAACCGACCAGACAGTTATAATAACAGTCCAGGTAAGATGGAACACGTCTAATATAACTAGTCGGGCAAGACTCGGTTACCGTACGAAGATACCCGAGTGTTTCCGACAGTACGTCAACGTAATCAACCCTCAGACTGAAGTAGTGCATAACTAGTTTTAAATAAGTAGGGGTTAAAATACTGCGAGACTACAACGTCCGGGATCCCTGGGTAGGCACCTGTAAACTGAGGGGTTTATGATAGGATCCTGTGTAGAAACATGTATTGGGGGCTAGGGAGAAACTAATAATAGAAATCTAAAGGGTAGATAGTTGTATCGTAAAATTATGTAAAGACGACCCAGCATAAAACATGTATTGGCACTCAAGAGTAAAGATCTGAGATGATGTTCAGAGACATGTAACGAGGGCCCAGCGACAGAAAACTGTAATGAGTGGTCTCGGAGCGGAAACAGATAATGTGAGCTCTAGAGTAGAAACCTGAATGAGGACTCAGAGATAGAAACCTGTGATGAATTATCCCCAGGTAGAAAAATGTGATGAGGGCCCAGAGCCAGAAACAAGTATCGTTGGCACAGGTACAGGAACTCGTAATGAGTGCTCTGGCGCACAAACACGTAATGGGGCCCTGGGACAGAAACAAGTATCGTTGGCCCAGGTACAGGAACTCGTAATGAGTGCTCTGGCGCACAAACACGTAATGGGGCCCTGGGACAGAAACAAGTATCGTTGGCCCAGGTACAGGAACTCGTAATGAGTGCTCTGGCGCACAAACACGTAATGGGGCCCTGGGACAGAAACAAGTATCGTTGGCCTAGGTACAGGAACTCGTAATGAGTGCTCTGGCACACAAAAACGCAATGGGGCCCTGGGACAGAAACAAGTATCGTTGGCCCAGGTACAGAAACTTGTAATGAGTGATCTGGCGCACAAACACGTAATGGGGCCACGGGACAGAAACAGGTATCGTTGGCCCATTTACAGAAACTTGTAATGAGTGATCTGGCGCACAAAGACGTAATGGGGCCCTGGGACAGAAACAAGTATCGTTGGCCCAGGTACAGAAACTTTTAATGAGTGATCTGGCGCAAAGACACGTAATGGGGCCCTGGGACAGAAACAAGTATCGTTGGCTCAGGTACAGAAACTTGTAATGAGTGATCTGGCGCCCGTAACACGTAATGGGGCCCTGGGACAGAAAAAAAATATGTAATGTTGGCGTAGATACAGAAACTAGTAATGAACGGTCTCGGAACGGAAACAAATATTGTTGGCCCAGGTAGATAAACTTATAATGGGTGGTCTTAGGCAGAAACACATAATGGGCCCCTGGGGCAGAAACATGTAATGAGGCTCTTTGAGAGAAATATGAAATGTTGGCTCAGACACAGAAACGTATAATGAATTATTTCGGAACTAAAACATGTAATGGGGCTCTGGGGCAGAAACATGTAATGAGGCTCTTTGACAGAAATATGAAATGTTGGCACAGACACAGAAACGTATAATGAATGATTTCGGAACTAAAACATGTAATGGGGCTCTGGGGTAGAAACATGTAATGAGGCTCTTTGACAGAAATATGAAATGTTGGCTCAGACACAGAAACGTATAATGAATTATTTCGGAACTAAAACATGTAATGGGGCCCTGGGGCAGAAACATGTAATGAGGCTCTTTGACAGAAATATGAAATGTTGGCTCAGACACAGAAACGTATAATGAATGATTTCGGAACTAAAACCTGTAATGGGGTCCTGGGTAGAAAACTGTAATGAAGCCCTCTTAATAATAGCACTCTAGGTCTTCCTCTAGACCCCGTATGTTATGCCTTGCCTTTTTACTTTTTTTAATAAGATCCCACTGGTTGTGAAAGATGATGTAGATGTTTCCTCGAAAAAAAACACAGCACAGGCCTAACAGCGTCGGGACAGGAAATTGATCAAAATGAAGTAACGAAGTACCGTAAATTAAAACCGCCAGATAGAATTCCCAAAAAGTATAAACCTTGATAGAAATAACAGTTTTTAGAATTTGAAACATCCATCGTAAGAACAATTTTATTACAACTAGTCAGTCTAGTGGACAACGCTCTCACTCAATAGCTGATACCGAAATCTTGGCGTTGGTAACTCCGTGGTTAGAATGCTAGGTGTATGATGGCTACACATCACCAAACACGGGTTGTTTCGCTAAGGGTGAAATCAGCGGCAAATAAACGTGATTGTAAGTGCACCAGCTGATCGGATTTCACTGACCATGACCTAAAGTTTGGAAACCAAGAGAGTTACCAGCTGATCGTGACGGCCAGCTGTTTAATTGTCCGCTACCATTGAAACGAAGAAGAGCTTAATTCTCTCTTCACGATTTTGAGATATTATTCATCGATCATTGATGTTCGTTTTAATTGTTCTGACCTCGGACTACTCAAGTAGTCTTCGCGTCTTAATTGTTACCTAACTGATAAATTGAGGTCTCGGCTTGAAAATTAATTTGTGTATTCTTTATTTTTTTTTTATTTTCCGAAGAATCCGTCTCTCAATGGAGTTGATGAGCTGCGGCTACGATCGCCGATTAGCCGTGGAGTAATGATCTGGACTAACCCACCCACGGCTATTTTTCAACAACCGCGATGGTGCGGCGATTTCAATATAATTGCTGTCGGTTAATTGCCGGTTAACTGGGCACGGTTGTGGAATATACGCGTTAGCTGGGACGCAAGTTGGTGATTTTGTGAACAATACCAACACTGAAGTAAATAAAACAGTTTGGGACCAAACACTGACATTTAGTGTTTCAACTTTAATTTCAAGTTTTGGGGGATTTTTTGGGTTCTAGACCCTGGAAGGAAAAACGGCCTCATAGACCTCCAGTTTGTAAAAACGGCCTCATGGACCACTAGTCTAGACATCAGTTCAGAAAGGATAAATACGTTACAATGAAATAAGGCAGTTATAACGCACACTAATCAGCATATCTTCTAGTAATCATAATTACAAATTTTATGAGAATTTGGTGAGGTCATTTTAGTATCCCAAAAAGTGATTTTATGATACTCTCTTGCAAGGTCAAGCTAAGCGGTATTGAAACAATTTGGATTTATGTAGATTTAATGATATTCTTCTGCATAAAGTTTATATTTCTAAAGTTTATTTACGGTAGTACTATACGGACATTTTCTTCAGTGGTATCAGAAGTATTCATACACTTAGGAAAATTGACTGTAGAGTAAATTACTTTAGCGGAAATTACACAGAGGAAATCGCTGTTGCGGAAATTACTATTGCAGAAATATACACTTTAGCTTAAATTACTTTAGCAGAAATTACTATAGAAGAAATCACTATTACGGAAATTACTATAGCGGGAATAAAAACTTTAGCGGAAATTACTTTAGCGGAAATAACTATAGAGAAAATCACGGTTGCGGAAATTACTGTAGCTGAAATAAACACTTTAGCTTAAATTACTTTAGCGGAAATTACTATAGAAGAAATCACTGTTGCGAAAATTAATATAGCGGAAATAAACACTTCATCTTAAATTACGTTAGCGGGAATCACTTTTGCAGAAGTTACTATAGCTGGAATAAACACTTTAGCTGAAATTACTATAGAGGAAATCACTGTTGCGGAAAAAACTATAGCGAAAATAAACACTTTAGCTTAAATTACTATAGCGGGAATAATAACTTTAGCGGAAGTTTCTTTAGTGGAAATTACTTAAGCAGAAAATACTGTAAAGGAAATAAATACTTAAACAAAAATGTTTGTTAAAAATTGACGGAAAACATTTTATAGTGCTAATGCTTTGTGATAATACTGTGCTTTTGGAACTTTTAAAATTATAACAATGTTGTTTATTAAACATTTTCAAAATTCAACAATATTTGGAAACTAACCAACAGTATTTTACAGTTTATTACCAATACCCCTGAATGGTTTATTGTTAAATGAGGACATTTAATAGGTTCAGAGTTATTTGATGCTAAACATTTCCCTGCCCCTAATCAAATATAAAATATGCAGTTTTGGTTCTTGATATATTGGTAAAAAATATATACATAAGTTCCAACACAAAATCTTATTCATTTTTAAAGTTGTAATTATTTTCTCGCGTTATAAGACGGAAAATTTTCTCTATCTCAGCCGATAATCACTTCCCAAAAGTTAAGCCTTTAACTAAAAAAGTTCTTAGTTTGTACGAGAGTTAGAATTTGATGAACTTGTTTTTTGTCTGTCACTATACAATACTTAAACCAACACCAAAAGTAACCAATATCCTTACCTGTGAATTAACAGCCAAAGATTCCACCACAGTCACAGCGTACTCGGCTCTCTCGAACACCGGAGGGTTGTCATTCACGTCCTGCACTTCCAGAAGAACGGTCAGATTCGACGACAAAGGCGGTTCTCCGGTATCCGTGGCCGCTACTACCAGAGTATGTCTCTGGGCAGTCTCGTAGTCAAGATGTCTCGACAATGTCAGGTGGCCAAGCTTGGGTTCGATGCTGAACAGCCGGGCGTCGCCCGAAGAAGCCGACACCAGGCGGTATTTCACCACACCGTTCTTTCCGGAATCCTTATCCATGGCGTGGGCAGCGTAGAGCGGAATGCCCAACTCGGCGTTCTCGGGAACGGAAATGCGGACCGTCGCGGAATCAAACTCTGGACTGTTGTCGTTGACGTCTTCTATGATGATGTTCACCTGGAAGAAAGGAGTTTAAATAAGTATGAGTTAAATATAGAGGAGAACACATTTAGAACAAAATAAAATTTCAGTAACTACAATAAAAATTGATAGAAAGAGAACGTTTAGAAAGTGAGGTAAGACGATGTAGTAATTTCTTCCACCTAACCCCTATACAAAATTACAAACATATAGAAGAAAGCATTCTTAAAAAATAATTCTTTAACAAACGAAAATAAATGTACACATTTATAAAAAAAAAAGAAAAATATCAGCAGTAATTAATACTTACAGGTTAAATAGTTATTTTAAGCAGAATTAAACAGTCATATACATCCATACAATTGAACAATAAACACTTCTAAAGTACGCCTCAAGACTGGGATGCATCATCCACGTTGCACAACAAATACTACATCAACAGCTTATTCAGCAGAAAGAACGAGAGAGAGAGAGATGTGTTTATTTTAGGGTAAAGATGGTCCATCATAACCTCTTTTTCACATAACCCATTAAAAAAAAATCTTTACACGGTCCATTTTAGAATACATTTTAAAAACATATATACACAAATATAATTTAAAAGAAAACTTCAGTTAAAACATAAGTAAATTTAGAAAACAAAATAAGTTTTAATTTTAAAGATAAACAGTTTAAAATTTAACAAACAGTGACATTCACATTAAATTCAGAGAGGGTAGAAGAAAGTAGAGGTGAAGAAAGAAAAAGTGAACAGAAAACCTTGGAACCTGGCTTGCAAACAGAGACAAGGTACAAGAAGAGGAGGAGTTATATTGTTTTTTATGAGTCAACGTAGTAATACTCGTTTAAAATAGTATTAACGACCATCAACGAAATTGTTTTAAAAATAGCTAGACATAAAGAGGTAGGAGGAAAAACACTTAAATAGACAAAACGAGAGAGTGAACATAAAAACACACTGAGGTAGAAAGAGAGAGGGAGGAATGCGAAAAAGAAGTTAGAAACAAAGAAAGCTCTCGATGATTTTTTTAAGTGTAAACGTAATAAGCTCGGTTTAAACTTTATGAAGATATTGCACGGTAGAACAGGTCGTGGAAGTGTAGCAAACGGTGGTTGGCTCATTAAAAGGCTTGGATATAGTCACGATCTATTTGACTTGGACTGTCATAAATGTAATTGTGTTTGGAATACAGTTAAGTTTCACGCATTTAAATAAAAATGTACACATAGAGTTTTTCATACAGGGTGGTTCTGCAATGCGCACGGAAAATTCAGGAGGTAAAATAAAAATAAAAAACACAGGTCCGGAAACGCTTCTTCTACCAGCGTACCAGATTTATATCTTTAGAACGGTTCAAACCGATTGAGTTGAAATTTCGCAAGTTATTCATCAATTTAAAGACCATGTTAAAAAAAATAAAATATCAACTTCAATCAATCCGTTTCAAAATGGCGGCCAATCGAAGTCTTTAAATGAGAATAAAAGGAAAACCGTCAATTTTTTATAAAAAACTTCAAGAGTACATTTTTGTATCCAGTTTTATTTTGTACCTAATGGAACCGTCGAGACTACAAACAAAGGGTGCAAACTAATTTTATTATTGGCTACGCTTTGTTCGATAGTTTTGACAGCTGTACCAATTAATAGGAAATGAAACGGGTTACAAAAATTTACTTTTGATGTGTTTTTTTTTTATTTAGTACCATAATTATTAGTGAATTTCCACAGGAAAGATTGCAGCGAACCTCATGGCGAGACGTAAGGTCGGGAGTAGTAAATGAGCACCGATCAAGTTTCCAGAACACGTTTTGGGGTGTCATTAAAAATGTTATATGTATGTGTGTTTTATTTGTGTTGGCACTCTAACGGCCGCATCGTGAGTCCGATTTGGTCCAAATTTGGTACACATGTTGGTTGTCTACATGCTCGGACGAGTTCGTTAGCCAAAAAAATAGAACAACCGGAAGCACAATTTTTGACAGGATGTTACGTTTTTCGAGATTTTTCGTACTAGAATGATAGAGTGAAACTTTTTTACAGTTTTATCTGCAAAAATAAATGCAGGAGATTATTTTGCACATTTTGATCGATTGCTTGGTTACCGAAAATCGCAAAATCAAAATGTAAAATACCGTAAAAGTACCCGGTACAAATCCACGTGGGGGATCCGAGGCTGTCGTTAGTACGCTGCGAGCGAAGCGAAACAGCGCGTGAGCTATTCAGCGCCTTCGTGAGTAGACCATTTTCGAAAATTTTTGGTTGAAACCATAAAACATATAAATTGAATTTTGGAAATTCGCTCAACTCACGTCAGCGGTTCAGCTGCGTGGTCGTATTATTTTGAGTTGAATTCATTTAAAATTTTAAATTTCCGCCATTTTAAAACAGATTATTGGACCAAATTGGTTATTTAGTTCAAACTAGGTCTGCACATTGTCGAGTAAAGTGCAAAATTTCATGTCAATCGGTAAAGCCGTTGTGGAGATGTACATTATTTAGTGAAAACATGAAAAGAGGATGGCTGGTGAAAGAAGTGTTTCGGGACACATGAACCCCCATCCCTCCCTCCCCGAATTATCCCTCTGTAGAAGCCGGTTGAGCTTATAAATTTGAACTATATTCCCGGCTGACTGGTGCACGATTAAGCCGTAAGTGTTAAACAATTGGAACTGACATAAGACCAAATAACCAAACCGACACGCCAGCAAACAAACAACGCGATTATCACGTTCCTCGAACCACGTAAATGCACTCGCTACAACAACGTGCTAAAGAAAAGCAGAGAGAGATCGAGAAAGATAAAACCCCCTAGACAGAGTATAAGGTCTTGGACTCATTAGCATAGCAAGAGTAGTGCACCGAGCGCGATCTGACGTCGTGGCCACTCATTAAAGGTAGACTGACCTTAGTGGTCATTGCGACCGGACAATTAAATCGGAACGAAAATAAAATAAAAGGTCGGTTACTGTGGGATCTCTGACAGTTATGGCTCATCATAACGTGCCGGATTGCTTCCTCGTTCTTCTTGGAGACGTTTCGTGGTGAGGCCACCAAATGGAGATCTGTGGGAGCCTATCTTCGGTTAATCAAAATCTTTTGAATTAAAATTCTAAAGCATCTTTAAGTTTGTGCACTTTAAAAGGAGAAAAGGGCTCTCTTTTGGAGCAATCGTTTGTTTGTAGGTCGGTTACAATCAATTTTCACTAGAACGGATACAAGCATCACAATGAAACTCTGTATAGTTTTAAAGAGTTCTTTTTTAAATTTTGCTGCAGAAATGTTATTATGTACAGGTTTCCCATAAGTAAAGTGACATACTTCGATAAATGGTTCCACTGGTCAAAATAAAGAGAAAATCAAGAATATAAAAAAAAAAACTTTGTTTTCCAAATACTCGCCATTTTGTTTGTTCTACAAAATAATTCATATCTAGAGAAAGAATTGACCGATTGAGTTCAAACTTGGCACTAAGTTTAACATAACAATAATCTATTTTAAGAAATATAAACGATTATATCCAATCATGCATTTTAAAATGGCGGCTGTTTGAAAATTTCAAACAAAAATCACGCAAAAAGAGATACTTTCACAAAAAATGTGAAGAAAACTTTTTCAAACCTTTTTAAATCTCTATCAAACGGTGTAGCTGTCAAAACAATCGGGTGAAGGATAATAGTTATGTGTAATAATTGGTTTGTTCCTATGCCAACACAGTAAACACAACGATATTGTGGGTACGTATGCTTTTATTTAATTTTTAACTTAAATATAAAACCTTATCCGACTGTTTTGTCAGTTACACCATCCGATAGGAAATTAAAAGGGCTGCAAAAACGGTATCTTGAGATATTTTGTTTAAATGTACGATATTTGGGTAATTTAGGTTTGACATTTACAAAACAGTATAATTAGATGTAATTGCTTATTTTTCTTGAAATAGACCATCATTAGGTAAAACTTCATGATTAGTTTTAACTCAATCGGTCAAACCGTTCTCTGGATATGAATTATTGTGTTCCAAAACAAAGTGGTGGGTGTGAGGAAAACAAATCGTTTTTGAAAAAACTATTTTATACTTCATTTTCTCTTTATTTTGACCCGTAAAACCATTTTAAGAAATTTAGAACTTTACTTAAGAGACATCCATTATTCAGGGAGTGGAAACTTTTGGAAAAAAACACCCTGTTTTGTACGTTTTCGGGAAATCCTTAAAAACTATGTTAGAAAATAAAAAAGCGATTTCCTATAATTAAAGCCTTCAAGTAACATATTCAACAAAATTTGATTGTTTTCAATAACAGTGTATAGCTCTAAAATGGCTAGATTTTCGTAGTGTTTCCAACAAACATTTCTTTTTTTAAAAAACAAAATTCATTTAATTTTGTAAAATTTATGAAATTTAAATTTTTTAAGGCTAAATTGTACCGGTAAAAATTACAGTTTTAAAATAGTTTGAACAAGTAATTAGTTGTTCATCTATGGAGTACTTCAGGGTTCTGGATTAGGTCCTATCCCTTTTCTAAATTACAAAACCAATTAGTGGAGTTTTACCCCTGAATATACAATTTTGGCCTTTTAAGGTATCATATTTTTTCCATCCTACCAAGTTATAACTTTAACGAGGGGGGGGGGAACACGGACAGACTTTAAAGGAAGCGTTACGTCACTACTTATAAACAATCTTATCTAATCATCGAGCGATTATTTTGACTAAGAAATAATATCTTCTTTTACCAACTAATTTGAAGTGGTGGTAAGCAATTTTCACGCCGTTTATTTGCATAAGTGTGGGAACCGGGATCGCGATTTAGCTGTCAAATAAAGCACTCAAAGTGGTACCACAAAGACTACCGGGTTAGGTTAGGTCGTGCGCGCGCATATAAAAGCTTCCTTATTACACACGGCTTTGTTATGTTTTTGTATGAAATTTCGCGTGAAATTCGTTGACAAGGTTTGGGGTCAAACCGAGTACGTGAGAGTTCGCCGCCACTCATTAAGAGATGAGGGAAGCTGGTGAAAACGGAAGTTTAAGTTGGTCGGCGTGTAGAAAGATCGGTCGTATCTCGTTTTGTCATTTAGCGGTTTGTAATTGTAAAAAAAAAGTAATTTACAACTCACAGCAATCAAAAATAGTTTTTTTTCTTTATGCCCGTCAGACGGGGGAGAAGCGTATAACGCAAATAAAACAAAGGCCATTATCTAGGATCGAACCTATGCAATTTTAACACTTGACGAACGCCTTTAATCACTGCGCCACTCTACTTAAAAGAGATCCAAGAAAGGAAGGTTTAAACCGATTTAATTATGTTTTTTAAATAAAGTGGTACGTTTAAAAGTCAATTAATGCGATCTCGCAACTGAACCGCTGTCGCGAGTTGAGAGAATTTCCAAAATCAAGTTTATATGTTTTAGGGTTTCAACCAAATTAGAAGAATTTGTTTGCTTCTCAGAAAAAACAAAATCTGCAGAACAGTGTTCTATGTTCTTTTTCATTCTAGAAAAAATGTTTACGAAAAAGTTTTACTTCCGTTCAAAAAACGAACTCACAGTTTTTTGGATAACGAACTCGTCCAAGCGAATTAGAAAACCCACGTGTGCTGTAAATTTGGAACAGATCAAAAGTAAAATGCGGCCGTTAGAGTGCGAACTCATATATAAGTATATTGTACAGTGTTTATAACTTTGATTGTCCATTACTTTGAAACGAAGCGAGATACTGAGCTCTAATTTGCGCCATTTTGTTTCTCTTTTTAACTTCCGACGCAAACAGAGGGGTGTTTCAGTTTAACGTGTGTTTCTGTTGGTTTGTGTATTTGATCTGTGTGTCTGTGTATCTGTGTGCCTGTATATCTGTATGCCTGTGCATCTCTGTGTCTGTGTATCTGTGTGTATGTGTATCTGTGTACCTGTAGATCTGCGTATCTGTATGTCTGTGTATCTGTGTGTCTGTGTATCTGTGTATCCGTCGGTATGTATATCTGTGTGCCTGTATATATGTGTGTATATGTATCTGTGTGCCTGTATATCTGTGTGTCTGTGAATCTGTGTGTCTGTGTATCTCTGTATCTGTGTGTATGTGTATATGTGTGCCTGTATATTTGTGTGTATGTGCATCTGTGTGTCTGTGTATCTGTGTACCTGTAGGCGTGCGTATCTGTGTGTCTGCGTATCTGTATGTCTGTGTATCTGTGTGTCTGTGGGTCTGTGTATTTGATCTGTGTGCCTGTGTACTGTGTATTTGTGTATCTGTGTATTTGATTTGTGTGTCTGTGTGTCTGTGGGTCTGTGTATTTGATCTGTGTGCCTTTGTTTGTATCTTTCTGTCTGTTATCTGTGTGTCTGTGTATCTGTGTGTCTGTATCTGTATGTCTGTGTATCTGTGTGGCTGTGAGTCTGTGTATTTAATCTGTGTGTCTGTGTGCCTGTGTATCTGTCTGCGCATCGTAGCTCCAAAACGGATGAACCGATTTTGATTTTGATTTTTTGATTGGACTTGGTCGAGAGTGTTCTCAGTTAGGATTAAAAAAAATATGTTCAGCGGTTTTTTGTCGGTTTTAAAAATTTTAATAAGCTTTACAGTGGTGTATTACATGGCCTACCTTTACACGTTTATAGAAGCTGATTAGGTTCAATACAAAACCTAACCTATGAAATACCTTTAATGTTATGTTTACGTCTTCGATGATATCGAATGCAAAACTAATGGGAGTGACTATTTGGTATGTTAATAACAAACAACTTAAACCAAAAATAAAATACATAATTGAGGTACGAAAAAGGAATAATTGTGTCATTCGGTATGAATTTAAGGGAAGACTGACTACCTTTGTCTATACTAATATTATAAAGAGGTAAACATTTTTTGTTTGTATGTAGGGTTTAATCTCTGGAACTACTGAACCGATTGAAAAAATATTTTTACTAATAAAAAGCTACACTATCCCTGAGTAACATAGGCTTATAATTCATTTTGATAAAAACATTTTTTATTTCAATATTTGTAAATTTATGCGGAAAAATCATAGGTTAAGCCTTTACTGATGAATTAACACGTGTATTTACATTTATTACCATAGCAACCAATTGAGTAAAATAATAGATAAAACAGCTGTTTGCTCTAATATTTCCAACAGCTGATTTCAAACTTTGAAGTAATTATTTGTATTTCTGACTTTTAAGTTAGGTTTTTATTAAAACGTAGACCTGAGACTTGCTGGTTCTTTTAACCTTTATTATAACTGATGTTATAAAATATACGAAATAATTTGATTTGAACATTTAACATTATTTACCGTCTTACCTTTGGGGTTATTATTAATCCTACACCTTTACTATAAAGAAAATAACACGATTATGTGTGTAGAAGGTTCCAACGGCGTTGGCGTGCGGAACACGCAGGGGTTTCCCCTAGTTTATTTTAATCCCGGAAAGCTTGGGAAAGGATCCTTATATTTCCAACACAAACGATGCAGGATACTCCCCATCGTATCACATTTTCCCCGCGAGAATCAGAACCAAACCCAAAACGTGCAGCGTGTGGCGACGACCCGCCGGATGAAGTAGGACGGCTTCCATCGTCCTTGTCTTCGCCGCCGTGACTCTATTCCGCGGTGGTACATGTGTTCACGGAGAGATACTTATCGGAAATATTGCTCCGTCCGGCATATCTTAATCCTGGGAAGAGAAGTTCTGCTTTTAGGGGTCACGTGATCCAAGGGGTAATTAGGCGCAGACCACCTGGCGAGGCGAGCACGGCGTGAGTGGGGACCAAAAAGGGTGATTTGTTGAGCGTCATATCGATAAGGGCAGATATCAATAAGGGTTTAAACACAGAACGTCCGGTAATGTGAAAACACTTTAAATTCAATATAACATTCACAAATGTTGATCTATTTAAAAGACGTGAATGGATGCTTTGATTTCCCTTTTTAGATGTTTTAATGTAGGTGAGATTTAAGGCACCTCGGTACAGTCTCCATGTATCTCCTGCATATTTAAGGGGAGGAGGAAAAGTGTGTAGAACTGTTTTGTTTGTAACGATTTAACTAAATAACGGTTTACTTGATGTTGTTGAAATTGTCACTGCTTTGTCCAGGAAGCATTTTCAGTCGAGTGTAATTGGTAAGGTTTCGCCACACCTTTTCGAAAAAAATATGTTTGGGCAGTAACTGAATACATTACACAAATTGTTTCTGCAGTTTAGTAGTTGGACCGATGTTTTTTTTAAATTGGCGTGTGCAGTAATTGGGAATTTTTTTAAAATTGGGCTTAGTAAATTGAACAAATTTTCAAAATTTTGCTGTGCAGTCAATGAACAAATTTTCAAAATTGTGCTCTGCAGTAGTTGGATTTTTTTTTTAATTGGGTTGTGCACCGGTTAGACAAATTCTCAAAACTGGGATCTGCAGTAACTGGACAAATTTCCAAAATTGGGTCTAGTAGTAATTGCACAAATTCCAAAATTGGGTCTAGTAGTAATTGCACAAATTCCAAAATTGAGTCTAGTAGTAATTGCACAAATTCCAAAATTGGGTCTAGTAGTGATTGAACAAATTTTCAAAATTTTGCTGTGCAGTCAATGGACAAATTTTCAAAATTGTGCTCTGCAGTAGTTGGATTTTTTTTAATTGGGTTGTGCACCGGTTAGACAAATTCTCAAAAGTGGGATCTGCAGTAACTGGACAAATTTCCAAAATTGGGTCTAGTAGTAATTGCACAAATTTTCAAAATTGAGCTTAACAGAAACTGAATGAATTTTGAAAATTGGGCTGGGCAATGATTAAACAAATTTTCTAAATTAGATATTGTAGTATTTAAAAAAAATTCAAAATTGGCTGTGGAGTGGCGGGAAATTTCTTTTAAATTTTGCTGTGCAGTCATTAGAAAATTAAAAAAATTGAGTTCTGCAATAACTGGGCAAATTTCCAAAATTGGGCTGGGCAATGATAGGACAAACTTTCAACATTTGGCTGGGGAGTGATTGGTCAAGTTTTTAAAATTGGGCTCAGTAGTACAATACAAATTTTCAAAATTGGGCTTAGTAGTAATGTGAAAAATTTCAAAATTGGGCATAGTAGTCACTGAAACATTTTCAAAATTGGACTGTGCAGCGATTGTAACAAAACAAGTTTGAGTGTAGGGTAGTTAAACATTTTTTTTTTTTCAAATTGGACAGAACAGTAGCAAAAAAGGTTGGAGCATGTCAAAAATGGAACAAGTTTTAAAATAATTGGATTATAGCAGTGGGAATTTCAAAGTGGGACTAAACGGTAACCGAACAAGTTGAAAATATTTAACAAGCCGTTATTTATTCTGGCTGAAGCGCTAAAAATAAATCAAAACAGTAAAAGAAAGGTTGGCTACGGAAACACTACAGTTTCGCAATGTTCGGTTTGAATGAAAAAAGATGCACAGCATTCTGAAAACTATTTTAGTATACATTAAAAAAAGGTCTTATTTAAACAAAAAACAAAATAATTACTTTACACTGACAAAATTTACTTTACTGTGTTAAGACTACACGCAGTTTTGATTATTTTTACCCGAGAACATCCGTTGTCGATGTTGGATCGCTAAGGACACGAAGAATGAAGAAGTAAAAGAACGAAGATTAGGTTCTGCTAATTGGAAAGGCAGTGGATGGTTGTAATTGAGCGATTAAACCCGAAGCCATTAATGACAACCTATAAAAATAAAGGTTTTATTTTCATGTGTACTCGTTGTGTTTAAACATTAGAGAACGATCAAAGTCATGGGACTAAAGGAAAAGTAGAAACAAACAAGGAGGGCTAGAGGCCTTGCGTGCTTCACACGGCAACAAGTTACCTTTCCATAATATTTTATAATTTCCTTTTAATGAAACAGTGTAGGGTTAAGGCTCGGGAGGAATAAACAAGTATTTCTGAGTTGACCGCTGCTCTCCAAGCTGTACCAGCATTGAGTTTGTGTGCGTTTCATTCTTCCGCTAGCAAATGTAGGGCAGCTTCGTAAAGGCGGAAACTAGACTGTAACATGGGCGCTAATATGATATTTTCTAGGGAAGGGCTAGACCGGAGTATGGTGCTAACACGTCCACTGCTAAGGACGCACATATGAGCTTGACACTGAACACTATGAGAAGAAGCCGACGCACAGTACATTGCACGCCAACCCCCGTATTGGGAATATTTTCAATACACAATGCATTGCGTGCTTCGCACGTCAACCCCCGTATTGGAAGTATATTCAATACACAATGCATTGCGTGCTTCGCACGCCAACCCCCGTATTGGAAGTATATTCAATACACAATGCATTGCGTGCT
>JAGFPH010000484.1:149438-179269 GCA_018207615.1 Philaenus spumarius
CACGCCAACCCCCGTATTGGAAGTATATCGCCAACCCCCGTATTGGGAGTATTTTCAAAACACAATGCATTGCGTGTTTCACACGCCAATTTTAAGCCTATACGCTATGGACGCACATGTGCGTCCTCTTTAAAATATTAGTGATTAGGCCCTATTACATAGAAAGGATAAAAAATGAAGTAATTTCTACTCATTTAGACTATAAATATAAAAAATAAAAGGTCAGCAATATAGAAAATTCGAAACTTGCGTAGCAGTGTTAAGAAGTACCCTCCCCTCCTTCGGCAAAAGGAGTCCAGGGATATTTTTGACCTCCCAAAGAAAAGGTTTTAAAATTTGGAAGCCAGTCTGGTTGTCCAGGTAAATTATTAACCCATACAGCATTGAGGTACCTTTACACCGTCAGTGAATACACAAAGACCTAATACACTCCTAGAGGCCGCACCTAGTAGTGACCCAGCAGCTCATGCTTGAACTGTTGTAAAAAATAAAATAAGTATAATATACTTATTTTATTTTTTACAAGTAAAATCAATATGTAAAATCAAACGGCACATTACATTTGAAACATATTTTAGTGCTAATCTCTTTGAAGAAAAATACCTGACTATAATTAATTAACAGTATACATATTTTTCTTTTCCCTGGGGGCTAGGAGTGGCCGTGGCCCCGGTCTGGCCATAGGTATGGGCGCCCATGGACTATAAACGTACTGAAATGCGCATGCATGTCAATGTATGCGAGTATGTGTTATTAAACACAGCTTTCTCTCACACATTCAAATTTAAAGGTTATATTTCTAGTATTCCTAATAAACACATTTAAAAACTATATTTACCTGAGTGTGACCGTAACTCTGCGAACTGCCGCCCACCGCTTGGACGTTGAGCAGTACCGACTGGTAAGTTTCGTGATCCAGCGGTGATGCTGTCCTGATTAGTCCTGTGTTTGGATCGATCGTGAAGTAACCATCAGGGTCGCCAGAGTAGAAGGAGTACCGGAACATACCTCTTGCGCCTGAAAAGAAGAGACAAAGGTTAGGCTACCATAGAGAGTAAATGGATCTGAAAACAACAGTGCAACTAATGATGACGATTAATTGTCGAAACGTCGAGGGTGTAAATTTCTCAATACTCGTAACTGTAGACAATAATTACTTAAACATACATAACGAAAAAATAATATTGGGTAAACCTAAATCCAATTGAATTAAATAGTGCGTAATTTCTTGTTTGTAAAAGTCTCAGGAAATTCGCTGTCCCTCAAAATATAGAAGCTCCATTTAAAACCGATTATGTTGTGTTTAAGAATAAATTACAAGTGAAGAAACGTATTCCAAGACCGGAATTTGAACCCAGGAACCCTGGCTTTCCGAACCAAAGCTCTAGTCATAGCTATCCTGATCAAATTGGATATTGGTCGGTGTTATCCCACTATAAACCATATACATTTGGATTTACATTCTATTTCCAGCCAATGATTTTTGTTATAATTTTAGTCTAACTATCAAAATGAACTCTACTGATGGTAGGAATCACAAAACTTGTTTGTCAGTTTTGAGAGCCAAATGAAGGAAATATGGATTTATCTTACTATGAAGCAAACAAAGTTACAAAACGATTTATCGAGTAGAGTGAGGTGTCGTTTGAAAGACTTAATTTCGTTTGTTTGTACGTCTGTAAAAAAAATGATGTACCGTTCTCCTTCTTATCTATAAAGCTTGAGAACATTTTTAATCTTTCGAGAAATATCACTGTGGATGAAGCCAACAAGCGACGAATACAAGAATGTGATATGACGCATGTTTGGGCTAATCCGATGCCTATGCGCAAGAACAATACATTAACTGTTATACGGTAATGCCTCGAGGATCTAAGGACCCGGAAACAGTGTCGCTACCTGCTGTGATTAATACCAAATTGAAAACACTATGACACCTCGGGTGTGGTACTCTGATCTTGGTCCATCCGGTTGTTCTAAGAAGATTTAAAACAAGTAACCTTAAAAACGGTTTAAGTAGGTTGAGTTTGGTAAAATATGTTATCAATAAACATCCTTTGAAGATTTGGACGAATGTGTGAGACTTTATTCCCAACCGCTGGTTAAAGACTCCACGAGAAAAGTAGCCTAATTAAATTTAAGGTGATTTGATACAGATACTCTTTATAAAATTTGATTTGATTGCAAAGTCCTCTTAGTAATGATAATTAGTTGCTGATTTGAAACGAATCACTCTACAGTCGGAAATCTGAATCAATGTTGAAAGATTTTTTTTCATAACCACTCGTTAAAGTCACCACGAGAAAAAAACTAATTTTATTCCAGTTCTTTTTCGAATAAATATTGTCAACCTCTATCATAATAGTGAAACATTAAATATATATTGAGAATAAATCAATTTCAAGAGGACAAATGTCAAATTTAATTTATTTTATCCTAACCTATTCCTGAAATGGTGCGGAAACATTTTTAAGACGGTCTCTCCTTAATATAGAAACACTGTATGTTTTGAAGAATACTTGAAGATCTTATTCCTTCCTAACCGACCGTTAAAGTCTCCAGAGAAAAATCATTTAATTTTAATTCTTCAGATACATTTAAGTTTCTAAATAAAAAAAAAAGAATACAGTTAATCTATTAAGCATCCGAAATGTAAATATAACTTTATAAAAGTAAGTTAATACTTGTAATTTGATTTCAAACGAAACGGTCAAAACTGTCTGAAATCGGCCCCAAATTGTGTCTATTTTAAAACTTACCATACCGGATATTTAACTCTATTAGTGCGACACACCAAGTAATTCAATAAATAATTCAAAACGTTCAAGACCCTACCATTCTTCACAGTCCACGGACTTAATATCAAATAAATATCACTTAATCAAATCAGCGGGGAATCTTGTTATTTCTAATTTTAAATCCTAAATTTCCATTTGGATAAGTTTCAACCGAGAATACTAAATACGAAGCCGCATCAATCACATTGTCGATCAGGCTTAGGCACGCGTTATGGCCGGAGGCTATTGTTTCAACAAATTTAAAGCATTTCTTGGCTATGTCTGCGCTAGGTAGCGCCTAGAGACGTGTCACGTTGATTGATGCCACTCCGACAGACATCTCTGTTTCCACTTGTCACCACTAAACTATAGTTTTATAGCAAAATAAACGCGTGAAACGCTTCACTAGTTCTATTTGTTTCCGCTGCGAGGCGTGGCGTAGCGTCTTTCGATTTATTTTATGTAGTTTTTAATGTTTCTAAAACTGCAAAAAATGCAATCAACTCTACACATATAAGTTCCATCCTTTTATATAGATGTAGATGGTCGTAATTTTGTACAATTTATTTACCGAACGATTATTACAAAAACGATTAGTTTTTTAATTTACAAAATAGTAATTAATAATTTTTAGTTCATTTAGAATTTCTAAGAAATATTTGTTACCGTTAAAATTTTTTGTGGTATCAAAAGAGGAATTCAAAATTAAATATTAGGCTACAAATTTATTTCGTATAAGCCAAATTGTTTAACCATTCATCTTATGAAACAATAGTTAAAAAAAAAAAAAAAACAATGATATGGGCAACGAAAACCAATCGATTAAAAAAACTAAGTATTTTGTTTTCTAAATATAAGAGAGTTGGGAAGAAGGTGATGACTACATACAATTGACAGGGAAGATGGGGAACCGATGATGGCCTACAGTACTGGACGAGGAAGTTGATTACGTACCTCATGATACGGGAATGCAGAGGTCATGGATTCTAGACGCGGACTGGACATCGATATTTGACAGTTATTTTCTCAGAGTCAAATTGGGCGGCAGAAGAACCTCCTTCCAAAATGTTCGAGGATTTTCCGGTTCAGGACTATCGAAACGACCTCCTGATCTACAACGTTCTAGAAACCGGAAAGGGGCCACGAAGTTAGAGACTTAAAACTTGTCAGTATATCTCTCGTAAGACATAATGGATGCCCATACCTATGGGCAGAGAGGGGCCGCGGCCCCTCCCTTGCTCAAAGGGAAAGAAAAATATGTATATTATTAATTATTATAATCAGGTATTTTTCTTTAAAGAAATTAGCACTAAAACATGTTTTAAGTGACGTTTGATTTTACGTACACTTATTATATTTTTTATAAATGTTCAAGCATGAGCTGCAATGCTCTGTGTATTGAAAATACTCAAAATACAGGGGTTGGCGTGCAAAGCACGCAATGCTCGGTGTATTTCAAATACTCAAAATACGGGGGTTGGCTAGCGAAGCACGCAATGCACTGTGTATTGAAAATACTCAAAATACGGGGGTTGGCGTGCGAAGCACGCAATGATGTGTATTGAAAATACTCCCAATACAGTTGTTGGCGTACGAAGTACGCAATGCTCTGTGTATTGAAAATACTCCTAATACAATGAACTGTACGTCGTGCAATGCACTGAACGTCGGCCGCTTCTCATAGTGTTGTGTCAAGCTCACATGTGCGTCCTTAGCAGTGAACGTGTTAAGCCAACTCCCTCGGCCTAGTCCTCTGCTAGAAAATCTCATATGGGCGGCTTGGGCGCCCATGTAAGATATGTTTGTATATGCAGGAGAGAAAAATCATTTGAATTTCGACTATTTCCGTCTAAGGTGTAAAGCATTTTTTTTAAATTTCTTTTTTTGGTAAAATGTAGTCTACACATAGACGTGAAAATAGCCTACACCTCAATCAAACTGTTGGAAATCGGGTTTTTTGCGCTTGCAGGGGAATAGCAGCTGGTATTGTGTATAAACCTAAATGTGAAATGAAGATTGATATGAACGAAACTCACTATAGGCCTACGTATTTGGGCCAGTGAGCTTTCAATATTTAAATATTTATCCGATATTTCTTTAATCAATTTATTCGTGCCACTGTGAACGGGTACACCTAATAATAATAATAATAATTAATAAATAAAATCGCAAAATGAGTAAAACCATTCCAAAATTGTTGAATCTTATAATATATATGATTCAGTTTGAACAATTAATTTACAAAAGCGACAAATAAATTTGGTTGACTAAATTGGGAAAACTATAAGATTTAATCGTAATAATAATTCGATATTACAAAATGATTTCATACGCCTTTAGAAACAAACTAAACACACAATATTATTACATTCTTCTTTCATCCGAAACTTACGAACGTGTACACAAAATTAACGCTTTAAAACCTTTTGAGCCGACTCCAACGGATTATCAAATACAAAAGGCTTACTAGACAATATCGTCTGTCCGCCATTTTGACGGTTATTAATTATACTCGCATTGTTTCATCTAGTCTCGTTGATTGGCTAACACTCTGGGGGGTCATCCCTTGTCGTTTACACATTATCTCTATCCGATAATACTATTATACTAACATTTAGCCATCCGACTAATAAGCCATAACCTTCAACAAAGCCGATGTCATTCAACTTTGTAATTCTTTCTTGAAGCATTTAGTTTTTTTTTAAGGTAACTTAAACAGCGTAATTGTTGTTTTTATTGTATAGAGGAACAATATATAGCAAATTTTGAAAACGCTAATAACTATGAAAGAGACTTTAACGGTGGATAGAAGAGACTTTAGCGGTTGGAAAAAAAACAGAAAACTATTAAATAAACTGTAACCGTACTATAGAAGAGCAAACATAAAAGAGACATTAACGGTACGGTAGAATAGTAAAACATTTGAATAGAATAAATATCTAATGAGTTTGACGTGTGAGAAAGTAACTAGATAAAATAAAACCTGAACACAAAATCTCACAATAAATACGTTTACTATGAGGTTAGTAAGAGTATTTATTGTGAGATTTTGTGTTTAGGTTTTATTTTATCTATTTGAATAGAAAACAATAGATGACGAGACTCAATGGATAGATAAAAGATTTAACGACGAAAGAGCTTTATAAACAACGGTTGGATAAACAGCTAACGATGGAAGATACTTTAACGGTGAGATAGAATATAGCAAAACGTAAGCAAATGAAATACACAATTTTTAATAAATTTATTCTCGAAGAAATTCATATGTTACTGTATTATCAAAACAACAACAAGTTTTAGTGTTTGTTACGGTTCAATTAATTTCATTTTGATGAAACTTTTACAAATGAGTCTATAACTGCCTTTGTTACATTGCTTTGTCCCATTTTTCATTGCCTTTTCTTTTAACACGGCTGAAATAGTGACAAGTTTTGTTTAAAAGCGTTGTTTGGGTGTCGT
Source organism: Philaenus spumarius (assembly GCA_018207615.1). Taxonomy (NCBI): domain Eukaryota; kingdom Metazoa; phylum Arthropoda; class Insecta; order Hemiptera; family Aphrophoridae; genus Philaenus; species Philaenus spumarius. The sequence continues at coordinate 155,675 of JAGFPH010000484.1, forward strand.
GGTGTCAAAACTGACATTTTAAATACAGACAAATGTAACAATAACCGTTTTAATCCTACTGTTCTTAGAAATGGTCAAATTTACAGCTCAGAGATTTATATGATACATTAATTAAGACCCTAACATTCGTTAGACCAAAGAATTTAACAAATATTTAATAACCTTGCCGTCAATAATGCAATTTATTTCAATTCAAACGCTCAATACCCGAAGTAGAAAACGACCAAAACATCTCCACCAACTGCAAAACAAAACCACCGGCTCTACACATTGTTCCATGTTTGCCGAAGATATTTGCAAGTGCGCGCTGTTTGTTAGGCAACCTGTAGCATCTCCGCAGACCGGTCCCTCTGCAATTTCTCCGCGTATTTTTTCTCGCCGTATAAACTGATTGAGAAAACGCACTCGCGCCAAACTCTGCGCATTCCTCAAATAATAACTACCCTATTATATTTATTTATGCGCGGTGCACGCTACTGTATTTCAACCTTACAGTATACGTGTGTCCGTCCATCTGGTGTGTTTTACATAATGTAGGATCCGACGGTTCTGATTTAGTTTACTACGACTCTTATTGACGACTGTATTTAGCGTTTATTTGCGGTGACGAGTATGGGTACAGGAGTTCAAAGCAGTTAAACGAAGAAAATTTTAAAAAACTGTTTTTAATCGATTACTAACAAAGATAAATAATATTGAACTATGGGCACTAGTGTTGCCTGTGGCCATAAAAAGTCTATTTTTTCTGAAACTACAAACTTCACTGATTCTAAAACAGCAAACCAGAAAACTAGCTGATACATATTATACAAATTACAATAGGTTCACCCATAGGTTAGGTTTAAATTTAACTAAATCAACTACATAGTTCGGTACGTTAATACTGAACATACTAATAACTGTCATTGACAAAGTATAAAAACTTCAGTCGTTTTAATTTACCACTAACTTATGCAAAGAGCTTAAATATAATACATGAAAGTGCGTGCCGCTTTAACAACGCCACCCACACCCGCAGCCCCATGTGTGTTATATGGAACTGCAGGGGTTGGGTTCGGAGATATGGGTGTCAAAAAATAGCGTCGCACCAATGAACATCTAATGGGAACCCGGTGAAACAGGTGGGAATTGGGTTGTGACTGGCCAGAAGGTCCATGAATGTTCCAAAAGCTTCAAGAATAATCTACAATCTTCCAGATTGTTGCAGACCATAGGAGAGACATCCTGTTTCGGAACGTTCTAGAAACCGAAAACGGGCTAAGAAGCTAGTGACCAAAAACTTGCCACAGCTTACTTGAGGAAGAAAATTTGCATTTCGATTATTTGCACCTAAAGAAACCAACGGAAATCGTGGTTTTTGCACTTACTGAGGCACAGCTGATCATGTGGGACACATAGACTGCTTGGGACGAAACTTACAACACGTTTTTAACCAGTGAACTCTTAATATTTACTCCATATTTTAATTCATTTATTCACGTGTGGGAGAATAGGTAACCCTGCAGTAAATTTAATTATATGATCAATTATTGTTCTCCTTATTTAACTGATTTTTAAACAGTTATCATATTAGAAATATCAAGTAGGTGAACAATGAAACAGAGAACGTGTGCGTTATTTACAGATTGTAAGGAAGTTTTCACCTCTAGTTTAAATAAAATTATGCTTAAAAACGAATTTTAATAATACATTTCAGAGACTTTAATGGACGGCGCGAAAAGAAGTCTTTTGAGAACGTAAATAAATGGAATTAGTATTTTCCTAGTAGTAATTACTCGCGCTGAATATTTTACGAGCCCAAAACACATCTTCAATAACAAGACGGTGTAATTTATCAGGAGATAAAAAAAAGACCAAAACATCTGAAAAGTATATCGTGTTCTTCCCACGGCCGAACATTTCGTGGAAGAAAATCGCTGTAGTCGTGAATTTTTCTTGACAAGTCTCCCTCGTCGAGTCGGCGTACGAATACAGTAACAACGGTAGACCGTAACATAAAATAGCTTAATTAGGTCCCACACTCGCGATTAAATAACCACAATAAGCGCTCAAAGGAATCCGAAATAAATTACAATAAGCCTTAATCTTTCGCGTCCGAACACAATTAATAATTCATTTTGTAATTGAACTCGACTCGGGGACAATTTATTTTTTCGTGAGCAGTAAATTCAATTATCAGAGAAGCCCGTGGACGGCTTGTTCGGAAGAATGTTTAATTTGGAGGAATAAATTAAGAGGACCCCCGATAACCAGATGCGAGAAAACGCTCGCCAAATGTAACGATTAAATTTTCTGGAATAATACATTTGCGACGAAAATTCATAAAATAGTTGCGACATACCTCGAGGCCTGTCCCCACTTTTCCCCCCAAAACTCGTTCCCTCTCCTCTTGCAGACGACTCCAAGCCACCATTTGGTAGTCTAAATAAAAGATCGCAGCATCGACCCACAGCCTGGCCGGAAAGTCATTGCTCCCGCTTTTTTCTACCTTTTCGTCGTTTTTTATCCTTCATTGTACACATTTCTATTCGAGTTTACATATTTTAAATGGATATCGAAAATTCATGGTGTTTAGAAGATCTTTTTAATCTAATATTCAGGTACAACAGGATTCCTTAATTGACAGGACTAGATGACCGACAACGCATTGTTATGTGTCCTTGTTCGAGAGCGGACGAAGGAGTAAAAAGAAAACAGCAAAACGAGTCATGTTTACATTGAGAAGTGGTTAATTGACTTTTTACCATGATCGAAATTGTAACCGAGGAATAAAAAAAGCGATAATTATCGAGGATATGCAGAAAGACATGGATGCGATCCTGTTCTTTGACATGATCTGATTTTCGTTTTCGTGGATAACATCGAATTTCGGAGTACAATGGAAATTTAGACGGAGAATTGTTTTATTCGAGTAATCTTCCCGCGGCTGTAACCTGATTTGAAGGCCTTTGCGAACTTTTGTTTCGCTTTGTGATTCCCTTTGTTTCATTGTTAAATAAATTTGTAATCCAAATACTGGAACGATGTTCGGCCGAATCAATTAAGAAAGTTAGTTATGAATCCTTGTCTCACTAATATCTGAACATGTTTGTCCTTTTACAGTGAATAGAGGCACTCGGAACGCACAATTTCTCTTAAAAGGATTTCTTTTTTCCAGGAGACTTTAATGGTTGGTTAAGAACGAAATTCTTAAAATATGTACAAAATATTAACAACGAATAAATATATATATATGTACATTGCAGAAAAGAAAATAGAGGCACTCGGAACGCGCATTTTACTTAGGAATTTGTTTCTTTTCTGGTGTTTTGAATGGTTGGTTAAGAACTAAGTTATAAAAGATGTGCTAACTATTAACACGAAATAAATTAATATACATACATTACAGAACAGCGAATATTATTCAGTTTTAGAAATCTAACGATTTACTCTTCTTAACATTTACTCAGATTTTTAAATTACATATTAGATTTCAACAGATTATGGATTAAAAAAAAAATACTAAGCGTAAAATTATTATATCGGAGGAATTATAAAGATTATAGTTTAATTATAGTCTATTAAAACGACTTGCCGTCACAATAGTCAATATTTTAGTTCGTACTACGGCTGTACCGGCTATACAGCCATTATTGAGTGTTAGGTAGAATGTTCCAGTTGTCATCCCCAGCCAATGACTGGATATCCGAAACGGCTGTAGTGAGATACAAAATAATAATAATAGATACTATTATTGTCTTTCTAGTATAATTGTTTTTATTATACATGCCAATAGTCGGAATCGAAATTGTATGAGTATAGTTTAATACAAAAGTATAAAATGTCTCTCATTTACTTTAAAGATTTTAACAAGTGGGTAGGAATAAAATTCACAGGTATTATTTTTACACAAGAAATTGAATTAAAAAAAAAAATCTAATAAAAATTACTTACCTACTTTACTTAACAGCAAGTTCATGATTTTGAATTAAAACACTCGAATCAAAAGCAAGTTCCATTCCACCGAATGTATAGAATGCGGCGACGGGATACAATAACACGTTTCGCATATTTGATTGAGATCGCCCTTAAAACGAGGCTGTTCGCAGGAGATAGCAGGTGATAATTGTATGAGAGTCTGCCAACCGCCTGAAAAGTGAGCCAACTGTAAAGTAGAAGACTTCAGTTTCAATTGCTCAGGTGGGGAACACCTGGGGTTCCGAGTTAAGGCTGGATACATTGTCAGTACTTAATAAATTGTCTTTTTATTGTCCTTAGTATGTTCGTATATTGCGGTGTGTAAATTTGCGTACGTTAGTGGTTTTCGGCGTAACTTGAAAAAGATCCAAAATAATAACAATGATTGCACACTGATTTTGTAACAAAGGTTTTGAAAATAATAATAATTATTATTATTATTGTAATTTAAAGTTTATTAAAAGAATAACGTGTCCTAACAGGATTGTTTTAAATTCATTTGATACTTTAGAATATAAATATTAGTAGTTTTCTTATTTTTGTAATAGGCCTATATTAGAATATATACCATGAAAATTTAAATCTATGTCTAAAATTATTCGTTTTACATTTATCCGCCAGTTTTTGTTTTACCATGAAAATTTTTATGTAGCAAGTTCCAACCTCCTGTACTGCTGAAGTAATTACTTAAACCCATTTGTATTTTTATTCTGTAATAGAGTAGGAAAAAGCTAGACTATATTGAAAATACGATTCATTTTATTTTATGTAATAACTTGTTCTGGCTAGAGACTTTAACGTTTGATTGAGAAAGAAGTTCTCTTGGAAATATATAGACTAATAATTATAATTTTTAAGTGTAAAAAAGTATGTGTGTTTTTAAGTTACATGTTTTAAAATTTCAACTCTATCATTTAACGTTAAAAAGAAATTAATATTTTTGTTAAAGGAAATGAGCTCCTGTAGCTGGTAAATTCTGTGGGTAACGGAACCTTATTAGTTTGTACATAAATACTATTTAACTCGAATTAAAACCACGCAATAATTATTAAATTGTCCAAAATTAATTTTTTTCCTACCAGAACGTTGAAACTTCCTATCTAACCAGTGTGTTTAACCTTCTACGTACCAAACAAAAAACCAAAATTAAACAGTCCGAAATATTTCAGTTACAGCGAAGAATAAATATTAACGACAATAACTTAATTAAGGTTTTGTCTCGAAGAGATAAATGTTTACCAAAGACAAAATGAATATTCCAAGTGGGTGTCACAAGGTGTCGGAGACAATATGGCTGCTTCTGAACGTGTACCTTTTTCTTTTTCTTCTTCTTCTTACTGTTGTGCCTGTGCCAATTAAGCTTGGTACACTCACGTCTCAGGATATATTAGTGAAACCGTGTGGGCACGGGCATCTGCATCTCCTGGGCGAGTCCATTGTTCCTCGGCTACTGCTGGTGCAATTACTTAAACCCGGTGAATAAATAGATTTTGGGTTTTCCAAAAACGTCTCCTTAAATTCAGCGATGTGTTTCTTTATCTGCGAAAGTATTTGTATTTTTATTCTGATATAGTGTTGAAAAAAAAAAACTTGAATATATTGAAAATTTTTTTCATTTCATTTTATTTTTCTGACTGGAGACTTTAACGGTTGGTTGAGAAAGGTGTACTGTTGGAAATTAGATTATATTAATTTTAAACTAAAATAAATTTAAACTTAAAAAGAGCTCAATAACTAAACCCCAATAAAAACAAATTAACAACTTTTATTTACTAAAACTGTATTTTAGAAACTATCAAAATACTTTATGTATCTATAATTTTACTAAATACCTTTTATACAGTTTTATAAACGAAACCTGAAGCCCGAAAGTACATCAAAATTATTTCACGATTGCACAATGTAAACGCGATTAAGATTTTCACTGAGGTGGGACCACCCTTGAGTGCAGGTGCCCGCATATCCGGTTCAAAATCTGAGCGTAGAATATTTTCGCGCCAAATTTGACACCTTCCAAATACAACAGAGGATCCCTATCGGATTACGTGCTGAATGATGGCATGACACCTTCATTTGTACAAACAGGAAATTCATTATCATAGATAATCTATTATTCTCTTAGAGTGCTATATAACCCACACAAAGCGGCGAGAATTATAGTACATCTAAACTTTCGTTTAAAATATGTTTAGTTTTAAATTCGTTAAATACAGCCAAATTTATTATACCCAATTTTAAGAAATATTTCTTATAACACTTGTACATTAAATGAGTTTTTCTATGTATGAAATACATTTTTCCGGTTGGAGACTTCAACGAGTCGTTAAGAAAGAAGTTAATTTAGAAGGAAAATATTTTATTTAAAACTAAATACTTACTATTATTTTAAACTGTAATGCCAGAGTTTATAGAAAATACATTTAAGTATATATTTTTGTAGGATTTAAAAAATTATTATTATCGCAGAATTAATAAATAAAATAAAATATTAGACTTACCGTCTTCAATATTCCACGGTAAGTTTAATATTTGATTTTATCAATTAACAATATTCGGAATGGCGAAAACAAATAATAATGCAGAATTAATATAAATATGCACCTAGGTGAAGAGAACACTTCACCTACCGTTTTACTTACGAATGTAGGTCTATATACCTGTATTTCGTTATTATTATTATTATTCCATCAAGCAATGACTTGATCAGCCGGAGACTTTAATGGCTGGTTACAAAAGATTCTAATGTCGATTTTTTATTTACATTAATTTAAAGGCAAGACATTACAGTTTTACTCTATAAAAAAATCAATTAAGTATAGTAGACATAATTTGTATAAAATAGGTACAGATTAAAATATAGTAAATAGCGCTAAATACAGATATACGGTAGAAAATAACATATTTTAGTTTACGTTTTTCCCTAGACCATCGCAAGCAACACTCATTCCTAGATAAAGTAAATACTTTTAATTTGTTACAACTATATTAATGGATGGAATAAATAAACACACTTTATTATAAATATTATAAAAAACTTACGCAAGTAACAAATTTGTAAAACATCTGATATATCTGATATCGTTCTATATTTCAAGTAAATGATACAGAAATATACGAGTTGAAAGTGTAACAGTATTTCTACAGAGAATCCAAAATGGAAGACGTAGAATCGAGTCTTAAGTTCAGTTAGAAAAAAAAAACTAAATTGAACACTCCACCCACGTTTTCCTCTATCCTCTTGATTTATGATCATTAATTCCTGCAAAAGCTAAAAACACTACCCGTTAATTAAAAGGCCACCTACTACAAAGGTTACCATACACAAGGGGCACGATTTTAAGATTTTTTCCAAAGTTACTAATAAAAGCTTTTTGTTTTGTTTTCCGTTTCGTACAGAAGCGATCTCGGGTCGTGATGCTAAGTAAGTCTTTGCAAATGCAACGTGATTCCAGCTCGGAGCTAATTATCAGAGAGTGAGACACATATATCTGTTTCGTCTCATTAGAGTTGACTTCAACTTTGTTCCTCCGGCCAATTTCTTCGATGGTTACAATGTTGGGAAAACGTAATAAATACAAAATGGTGAATTTTTAAAATATTATAACTTCATAAATTAAAATTCCCAGAAACGTTTCTTGATCTTAATGTTCGAGGCAGATTGTAAATTATTTTGGAACAGTATGATAAGTAATAATAAATGAATTACTACCATGAAATCTGCTACTTAAAACATTCACATTGAAATTAGAAATCTCCCACTTTAAATATGAAATAAAAAATTATATTTCTCCTACTTAAATCGTAAATAAAAAAATTATTACTCTCCTACTTAAATCTTATTAAAAAATATTACTCTCGTACTTTAAATCTTAAATACAAACATTAGAAATATCATAAATAAATCTTAAACAAAGATATTATATATGCTATCTTGGAGTTAAACAAATACCTTTCAGTGCATCATTTTATGAGTTAAGAAAATATTAGCCATAGTCTAGGTTCTTATGCATTGATTTGTAGGACGTTCGGCCTATCTTGACTAAATTTAGTGCGCCGATATCCCCGTCCTGATATCTAGAATACTCGCCGGTTACTTCCTCCGGTCAAAGTTGAAGAACGTTTACCCTCAGCACAACTTTACGATACCTTTTAATGCAGGATTATGTTAAGAACTATCCTGCCTCGTAAAAAGTGAATCCTGGAAACCTAACCTAACGCCTATTAATCGGGCATCACTGACTTTATTGCGTGATTTTGATTCCCTCGATGCAATCGCGACTATTTAATTCTAAAAGTAACACTAATGTACATACCGGGTTGCCAACAAGTTGTCATCGGTTATTAACCGACCGAGGAGACATCTAGTGGGGAAATATGGAAAAGGTGTTTACCAAAGATTACTTTGTTCGAATCGGTTTGACGTAACACTGGTAATAAATAAAATCCCTGATAAGTTTATTGTTTCGCCAAGAGTTATTGCTTTGATATGATGTTCAACGGGGTGTAAATCACCTATCCTTCGCAGGACGAAGAGTGCATAAATCTCGAGAATTGTCCGGAGTCGCACTCGTCGGCCACGCCTTCCACCAAACGGAATAACATCAATGATTCATGGCTACGGGTCAGATTAAAGTAAAGGATCTAATGGGGCATTACCAGAGTATTGCATTATGTTTGTATCTGCAGACGGACAGATGTACTGGATCGAGATCCCAGTTGGGATCGCGGGTTTGTTCCGATGAACGCCTCCTTGTAACCCCACACTCTTCGGGCACGGTGTTGGTGTTGATGCATGCTTCCTCCGTTCAGACATCTAGGTAATGGTGATATTTACTTCTGTTAGTGAAATGTAGATTATGTTAAGGAATAGTCGAGATTGAATGTTGCATTAGGAGATTCGTGTTTGTCTGCAGTTGGCAATCCAGGAATGTAATCTTAATCGTCTTGCAGCAGAATCATTAAACAAGGTGTTTTATGTTTCTACGAGTTTTTTTTTTAAATACCACTACCTACCACATGAAAAACGAAACAAAATACTATTTTTTATTTTAATCGTCCTAGAACAAGTAGTATTCCTATTTTTACACCGTAGTTCTTTTTACACAAACAGTAAAAAAAACTGCGAAAATACTAATTGAAAAATATAGGGAAAAGTCAAATCTAAGGTTAACGATTTTGGAATTTTAAATTAATAATTTTAACAATGAATCAATCAAAATAGGTTTGGTTACAGTAAAAAGCTCCATACATTATTATATTGTCTTGAGAACTTCTTTTCTATCCTCCCGTTAAAGTCTGAAAGATAAATACCCTTATTTTTTATTATAACAAGTAAATAACATATTTTTAGTCTAATAAACGGAACGCAATTTGAATTCGGCCAACAAATTAATAAATATAATACATGTGTCTCTAATCAAATTCTTTCCTATCCATAAGTTATAATAGAGAAGAATAAACATTTGTGTTGCCTACTAAAAAAAAAGGAAAATCTTCGTTTCTGAACAATTAGGTGCAAAGTAAGGATCAATACGTTTACCACTTGAATGAGTTTGATAAATATTTAAAAAAAATAAATGCGAAATAATTTGCCATCTAGTTTTACGACCGTTGCATCCAATTTCATTAAATGTGAGAAAATGTTTACGTAAATAAGTTAATTCTTTTTCCCAAATAAGAACACGCATGGTCTTCGTTTGGTACTACAAAAGAACATTTAGACAAATGAACCCAACATTGGACTTTTTATTTATAATTTGGCATATACAAATGCCGATTTCAAAACTTTGTAAATATAATAATCAAAAGATCTATAGACAAGAATAGAAAATAAAAACTATGTGAAATACAAACTTAAATTGACTTTCAAAGTAAAGAGGCAAATAAAGAATTTTATTTTACACGTTGTTTGAGGTTATGAACCTTCTATTTTAATAATAAGCATCTGATTAAAAATATTCGAATTTTAATTTATTTACTACTTTGGTGTTAAATTTATGGATTTTTCTTTTCCGTTAGCAATTTTACGCTTCACTCATACTTTTCAAAGAACAATTCCCTAAAACTTGCAAACATTTAGAATTTAAGAAATAACCTTTACTTCTTTTCCTAATGATTGCAAACGTATTCAGCGCGCGGTCGTTCCAAAGATAAACCAGGACGTTATTGTCGTTTACCAGAAATATTTAAATTTCTATCTAAGCACGATCGCCCGATCTAAGATGGTAGATAATGCATTTAAAGTTGGCAGACAATTTGAAATTCCAATGTCATTGTGTGAACATCGGGTTTTGTTCTTGTTCGCCCGAGTGTCTCATAGCAAAGCGAGTAGCGGGCACCCACGCGGCTTGCCCTCCCCCACAAAATAAAATATTACGTTTTGTGACTACAATGGGTAAAGACGCAAAATGTAATTTCAAAGTTGATTCTATCGTTCAAACTTGGTATTGTTCTTGGAAGTGTTCCCGATGAATATTATCTAGCTGACTTGACTGTTATTACGCTCTTGCGATACAGTGGTAACGTGATGTCGTGTGACAGATCACTTGGTATAAGTACAAATTGATGTGCAAATTTTAATCGCCTACACTAAATGTCAATATAGTTATCATAATGAGTATATATTTTCTTGTAGTAACACAAATATGTATAATAGTCTGGAGACTTTAACGATCGGATAGAAAAGAAGTTCAGTGAATATATCCACATATATTATCGGATTAAAAGAATTCGCAAGACAAGCAGTATTTTGTAGTAGTAATACCTGATCTAAAGAAAATCAAGTATTAAAAAAACTCAAATAACCATAAATAAAAACTAGATGCTAAATACAATGGTTGCCTATAGCTAGAAACAACCTACATCATTTATATCAAAATCAGATATTTAATATTATTTGTTATTAAAGAAATATATTTAACTTACTTTCAAATCAAACGGTTTACATAAGAAAACACATTATTAAAAAGCGTAGTAAACAGATGTTATATTTAAATTAAATACCTTTAGACTAAATATCAATATCGGTAAAGGTTTCTCAGAGAGTTTAACGAACGTATGGAAAATAAGTTTGCTATTATAGAGACAGTGGAATTTTACTGTACGACATAATTAATGTTTCGATAATTTATTTTTATAATAGATGGTTAAATTATAGGTATTATAGTTGAATATTATTGATTCAAACATTATTGTTGATTATAAAAATATCAACAAATTAAAGATTGGCTGAAATTATAAGTTTTTTGGATATTATAGTAGATTTACCTACTGCTAGTAGATATTTACTGTAATTATTTTCCTGTACATAACACTTGATGGAATAGATAACCAATATCGAAAAGCAAATTTTTGTGTATACAAAATCAACGGTGAAAATAATGTATGATAAATATTTCGTATTACGTACTTGTAACAAAATATCATGAACAAGGTTCAAATAACTTTTCTCGACAAATATTGCATGGACATATCGAAAGCCTACTTGTACTGTTTAATAGACGACAAGGAAACCCAAGGATATGAATACGAGCGAGAGAACCTATAGACTAGAAGAGTTTAGTGTCTTGAGACTACTTTGCATACATTGGTAATGGAGGGGACGAAGAACACGCTTGGAGCCAGCATTCCTGGAAAACACAACAAGGAGCCTGGAATGTAGGGATCAGAACTGGGAACAGGCTTGCAGTTTGCACAATACCAGTTCGCATTGATTTGTAGTTCTGTGTTATTCAATAGACAAAACAAACTTGTTTTTGTTTAATATCCAAACAAAGGTATACGATTTACAAAGTCAGTGTATACGTACAAAAGACTTTAACGCGTGATTTGATTGAAGCGTTTACAAATTTATTTCATGTGCAGTTAATTTGTAAAACTTGGACGGATATTTAAACGTGTAGCTATTATGGACAGATATTTCTATCAAAGCTATTATGTCATCTTTATGACAACATAATGAATAAATTATTCATTCATTTGGCGTTTTGTCACAAAATACCTAACTATTCACACAAGAGACTTTAACGCTTGGTTTAACTGGAGTTGTAAAGTAGGCTACGTTATTTTATAAACATTTTAAAGTTATTAAATAAACTAAAAATACATTTCAAAATATACTTGCTGGGAATAGTTTTAAAACGTATTTTATCCTTTTCTTTCCTGTATTTCAAATTGAAAAATTGTAAAAGCCTGGGCCTATTTCGATAAATTATAATTTTAGACAAAATTAAGACACTAGTAATTTAAATGACGATTAGTAATTGTTTAGTCCAAGTTATTTCGAATTGTAAAATACATTATGCAAATCTTGAGTACAACGGCTAGTTTTATCTAATGCATTTATTGGCTCACAAAAAAAAATTACATTTAAATTTGTGGGAATTAGAGGGTATTATTCTATGTTAAATCAATTCAAGGGACTGCTAGTAAGTTTTTGGCGTGATAGCCTATATTATTTCGTTATCACAATTAATTGATAGTAGCAAATTGAGAATTTTTATTGTAATCTTATCAAAAAAATTCTTTTTCAGTTCATCCTATCCTAATGAAACACGCAAAGTTAAAAATTGTGTCATTTTGACAGTTTTTAATTATTTATATGACTTTACATATATGCACAAATTCAAAGATAGATAAATAATTTATTGTTTTATTGAAATTTTTTTTATATTGTATGACTTATTTTATTTGCGTGAAGACTTTAATGCACGGGTTGGGGCGAAGATTAAAACTGTTACGTATAAATATCTCCTACTTTAATAGTTTGTAATGTACATATTTTGTAATATTTTTCTCACAATAATTTCTTATTTAATAATTTTTATTCTTGTATACTTAGATAAAGTGAACCCCTAGTTGGAAAAAAAATCAAAATACAATTTGAAAAGTTCCATCATAAATTGAACAAACTGAACATACATCCTGTCCGACCGCTCACACACAACGATCCACCAAAAGATCATTAAGAGATCGTGTTTTATAAAGATTTTCTTTCTCCTTCCAGTCAGTAAATGAAGAAAGCGTGGTGGGAACACTCGGCCCTCGCTACTTTCAGAAGGCGCACGACAATGGTAGGGTAATGTTTTCAACATTATCAAAACAGCGAGTCATACCGAGGCCCACACACGTACGGACGTCGGCCAGTGCCGATTCATTTACAAAGAATAGAATCTCGCATTCCGTTGGCCGAAGCAGGTGTGTGACATTAACTAACAAATACCCGGTAATCTTTCCCCCTCCTGCACAAATTAAACATCAGTTAGATATGGTTTCTACGCACCAAGATGGGCGGGTAATTCTAAAATGAACAGTCTGACCATGGTCTAAGTTGAAGACAATGGGTTCAAATTTAAAGGATGAGAAATAACTTAAGGAAATGTCCGTAGAGGAAGGGAAGGATCGAAGTTTGCAGTACTAATGCGGTTAGATCTGCTTTCTTGTTACGTTTACAGAACGAGCGAAATAGAAACAAACATTCAATAAATGTTTATGCTTTAGATAGTTTAAACCCTTGAAATAATTTCAAACATTATATTTTTAATGTGTTCTGCTCTAGTACAAATCTGATAAAAAATAAAGCTTTAAGTATCTGCTCTACAAAGTACTAGATAGGCCTATATTTTATACAAACATATATATAATTAGATGTGTAATTAAAATTAAATGCATTATGCTTTATAATCCTTTACTCCTAAGTACAATCTTTGATGAAAAAACTATAATTTATTTCTAAACATTACCCATATGTTATTTATTTACTAAAATGACAAAATATATAAAATATTCAGTACAATTTAAAGTGATTATAATAAATCGTTTTTTTTAACATTTTTGTGATTGTTGATAAAATTTACTATAAGAGACATTTGGGAAATTTCTTTACCTCAGGCAGGTCACAAGAACGAAAAGCAATTTAAAAAAAGTGTTATCAAAGTAATTATTGTGAAATTTGATATTTCTCTGCAGAGAATTAAAGACGAATGTTGGATGTCTCCGGAATCCTGCGCAAAGACAGGCACTGGACATTGTTTGCTGACGTCGTGATCCAAATCAAGCCCTTACAATTCCTGGCATTGTTGGATCCGCATACTTGAAACCATATGCAAAGAGTGCTTCAAAAAGGACAAAGAAACAAGATGTAAACACATCCAGTCCGTTTGTATCGGAATTTCTTTAAAACCCGAATGTTCAATTAAACAAAATTAGTCGTCCTGGTTCCTCGCGACGTCCTTCTTTTTGTAAATCCGAAAGAATTTAAGTTTCCTGAAAATCGTTTCAGCCGGTGGTAAAACAACGCGCTGGACGAACGTTGTACGGAACAGATGCATAGGGGCTATGAAGTCGACTAACTGGCGCATCTAGAGTGAGCAAAAACTCTCGCTAACATAACGGGACGTCTCATTCAATGGTTAGGAATGCAATAGGAATTACTATTATCATACAATACTGATCAACCGACTCTAGGAACGGTTGCCATCTCTGACGTCTACGGTGATAATCTGTGTGATGATCAAATAATATTTATAATGGTACCGGTTCTCGGCAACACTTTCGTTGATTTCAGGATAAAGTAATAAATATAAAATAAGTTCAAAACACGTAAAATTAAACACAAGACATTCCTAATTAAATATGATTTCAATATTAATAGTTGTATTACTCAACAGTTGAAGAAACACGATTGTATATGTATAGTTGTAGATGTTAGAGACTTTAACGATCGATTAAGAACGATGTTCTTCTCAAAGAGTGACTGTAAAACATGTCTAGAGTGAGAAATCAAATCGTTATTTTTTTAAATAGTAATGCCTAGAGTGAGAAGAATTTGGATTACATTAAAATCTAAAAGAATAACTGTAAAACAAAGAAATAAAATGTATGTTATGGATTTATTGATTCAAATTGATCATTTGATGGATTTATAACTAAAGAAAATCAAAGATACAGTTTAAATTCCAGAGACTTTAACGCATGTTAAGGAAATGACATGCGGGTTTACAGTACATGCACTGATTTTAATAAAGTCTAAGTGTTTACACAGTGCTGAGAGAGGAAATTAGATTCGCCATTTTTAAACCATCAAATAGACGTTAAAAGTATTAATAAATGGTGGATTTATTCGAGACTTTACCGCGCGGTTAAGAAAGGTGCAATATTACACTATGTTCAAGACATTCTACCTTATTTAAATTACGTATTTAGTAAACAAATAAACGACTTCTAAAAAACGGATTATTGTATTAATATAACGTGCGTGCACTTGTACATAACGTTAACTATCTGAATTCGACCCGAAACCCAGAATATACCTCTGAGGCGGGAAATCTCCATAAACTATTTCCAACTAATAACAACGACGTAAACTAAATCTTCACAAATCATTTCTGCGATTCCGAAGACTTTAACTAGGAAGTCTAAAGGAGAGGACGCCATAAAACTTGTTTTATTTTACTTAACCTATTCCCATTCCATGATATACTGCGTAAACTTAAACTTGAATTAACACACGCACGCCAAAGGTTAATTTCTCTAGCATAACTTCCTGTTTTATTGGAAGCAATGTCTTCAACGTCTACTGGTTCTAACTTAAACGAAAGATCAAAGGGCAAGTGTTATACTAGAAGTGCTCTCCTTTTGGCTTCGAAATTACACTTTAAAATTTGGTCGAATTTGTGAAGTTGTAAATAAATAAATGTATTTTGTAGAGATGATAAAAGTTTTCAATGAAAAAAAATATACTGCTTTTAATATTACTTCATGTTCTTATTAAATACTGTGAACTACGTAAAATGAATAGTAAACATTTTATAAAAAACTCGATTACACAATAATAAATATGTTAACTTTCGGGAAACTTTAACGCTAGGTCAAGAACGATGTTACGTAATAATATTTTTGGAACGTAATGGAACAGTATAATACGTAAACTTAATTATATAATATTCTCTGATCTTTTAGAAAACGAAGTCTAGTTTTCCGTTTCACATCTCCCATCTCCGTTTTAAATTTATATTGATATTTTGATAGGCTACATTTAGCCTTCAACAACACGTCCTTCATTCCAAATGAGTTTTCATTCTTCATCCCAAACTCTTAAACTATTTTGTCCCTCTACATTAGAAATATTTGTCACTGCCTTCCAAACAAAAGCACAGTTGACAATACAATCGACAATTATTTTGCGAGTACAGTCGTCGATTGTAATTAAATATAGACGGCACTGGCCTCCGTCTACGGATACATTATGCATTAACCAGTATTGTTACCGTTCTGCATGCATACTATATCTCCCCACACAAAATGTTTTGCAATCTCTTTAGAGGATCACGATTATCAGGTGTTAAAACAACATGTCCTCTTGGTCTTTGTCTCCTTACCGGCTTATGTAATATTAATATTACCGAGAAAACACTTGGCGTCCTGCTGCAGGATACGTTCTTTAAGGTATGGGTACTTTAGCGATTTTAAGTTTATTAAAAGTTTTAATAGATAAGTAGGACATATAAAACATCAGTTTGAGAAACGTTTATCTGTAGCATATTTAGTTCATAGTTTTAGCAGTCGTTCGGTTAAACTACTGTTTGGACTTCATTCTTAATCACGCGTTGAATTCTCCAGTAAGGCAATAAATGAAAGTTATAGTTTATTGAGATTTATTATGGATTTTGGTAAGCAAACATTCGGATGACAAACTGTAAGGGCGTATTTCTGGCGTATTTGATGATTTCACTTACTGAAAAGCAGGAGAGTGTGATAACATGCTTTTCAATCGAACCGTCGTCAACTACTGTCTTTTAATCTCGCTATAATATTAACAAAACCGTCTAGTTCACGCCAAAACTCTGATAATACTGCGCATGCGACAGGATTCAGGTCAACGCTACACCCACACTCTAAACTGACAAAATAGTACGAAACAATATGAAAATATCATAGTATGCAATACTTTGTTTGCATTTGCTTTGCCGCCGAGTGTTTGGAGAGCAAAGGGAGCAGGATTCTAGTAAAATAATACAATATAATATAGAGGTAAAGTTGAAGGGATTAAGAGGTTTGCTCAAAGGAGGGATAAGGAGGGACAAGGATTAGATAAGGAGGGACAAGGAATATAAGAGGTTAAGGGGGACAAGGGGTTAAGAATAGATGGTGTTGAAGGGGTTAAGGGAACAAGCGCTTAGCTTAAGGGGTTAAGGGGACAAGGAGTTAAGAATAATAGGGGTTAAGAAGAACCAGAAGTTAGCTATAGGGGCCAAACTTTAGAATAGGAATGGAAGACAAAATTGTAACTCCCTTAGTACATATCCGGTCCAAGTTGTTGTAAACAATTTTCGATACGACCAACGATCACTGCGATGGATGGCCAAAATAAGGTAGCAAACAAAATGCGTTACTCCCGTGTTTCTGAGAATTTATTTAACGCTCATATGTTAAGGGAATTATGAAATCTAAAAGTTTTCGTAACGTAGATTCGCAATAACTTAACACAAAACCACCCCACAAAGTCGTCCAACGACAAAACACATCCCATTGTTTCAGAAATATTGACTCGGGAAAATAATGTCGCCAGCTCGGACAGACCGAATTGAAAACGTGATTATGAAAATAGAGTTGTACTTTCACGACTTGGGGGGGGGGGGGGGGGGGAGAAGAATAAGAACTCGGAGCAAACAAACATACCTGTTGTTTTCTTTTTTGCATTTTCTTTAACGATTTAGATGCACCTCGCCTTGGATCGTGATGGCGTCGGAGCGCGCATCGTGTTGTATCAAGGAAGTCCATGTATTGTTGCATATGTGTTAATACCAATGTTATGGACACGGAGGTATTCCTGGAGACACAATACTGGAACTTCGCATTCCTGCCATCGAAATAATGAAAAACGTTCGTGTTAACATGGGTACGAAATCGCTTGGTCAGAATGTTACGGTTTCTAGGGCGACGTCAGAAGATAGGTCGAAATTTAATTGGTAAATGTAGTGTTTCAACCTGGACAACCGAATAACACAGGTACTGTAGTTAATGGGAAATCACTGTCAAAACAAAATATTGGGGGTCTGAAGCGTATTTTCTAGGTTAGGACTACAATAACTTCGTTCAATTTTTAGTAAACAAGGTATCTTTTAGAAAAAATGTGCGGAAAATTTAATTGTAAATAAAGTCGTTAAAAATGTACGCATTTTTTACAAACCCATATTTGTTGCAAAACAAACACAACTACCAATTCCGAAGATCAAGCACTGCAAACGAAGAATCAGTATTAACAGGTTGTATTTATTGAATTTATTAACGAGAAAGATGAGCTATTGCAATGACCCTTATGGTGAGACCTAAGGTTAGGAGTGGTAAATGAGCACCGATCATGGACCCCAGAACACGTTTTGGGTTGTCATTAAAATTTTTACATATATATGTACTCTAACGGCCACATTTTAAGCCCGATTTGGTCCAAACGTTGGTTGTCGGACGTGTTCGTTAGCCAAACAATCCAACAACCAGAAGCGCAATTCTTGACATTAAGTAACTATTTTTTAGATCTGTCATAATAACATGAAACTTTATTAGAGTTTTTCTACAAAAATAAATGTAGGACATTATTCAGCGCATTTTGTGTTTTTACACGACCTTATACACAAACTTTTAACCTCCTATAGCCCGTCTCAACTTAAGTTGAGGCAAGGAGGGTGGGTAATTAGGGTCGGTTCAACCGTCATAAAACTGACCCTTATTAATGCCGCCTTGAGTGAACCTGTAGGACACTCTAGTATAAAATTGCAATTCAGTATGTCTTAAGTCAAAATGGAAAAACGATATCATATTTCGTTTCATGATATTTTCCAGATAATTTTGATACCAAATTTGATTACATTTGGCCAACTTTGAGCTGTACTAGCGTTATAAACTTTCTTAGTTGAATTAACATTACTAATACGGTTTACAACAATAAAGCCACACAAATGTACTAGAGAAGTTCATATTTAAAAATGTAAAAAATAATCATTTTGACAAAAAATTCGATACTGTAACGTTATTTATCATAATACAAACAATTGTGTGTTTGTCCCATGTTAATCGGCCGACTTAAAGTGTTGTAACTGTTTTTTTTTCAATACAAGAAATTACAAAATAAAATTTTTATTATTAATGATAAAGCTGTATTAATTATATTGCATTAATTAACGCAACATAATAATACTAATAAATAGTAATAACATATTATAATTACCATATGTGATATTATAACTTTTGTCAAAAAACGAAAGCTGTATTTTTTTCTTAAAGTAAATAGATTGTGGGTGTTGATTGCTAAGGTTTTGTGCAATATCTCTTTTTGCAACTGAGTAAACATTTTTACTACTTTTTACTACTTATATCATACCTTTATGAAAACAAAAACACAGTTTTTGAAAATTTATTTAGCAATCAACATCCGCATATGACAGTACTTCAAAATGAAACCAAATTTTAAAATTTATTCCACGAATTATCAGATAAAATTACTTATTTTGTAGCATTGCTCTTATGGGAATCAGATTCAATATGTCGGACAGGGAAGTCGGCCGATTAACATGGTTCAAAGACACAATTGTTTGTATTATGGTAGTTTCACAAAGGTAACTGTAGAAAAACTGTTAGTTTAATTACAGCGTGATATTCATTCCTTTGTAACAATAGAAAGAAGGATTGCTGCTGTAAATTTATTACATTTTGTTTTATGCGTTTTTGAATTACCATGCTTAAAAATATTACAAAAATAACTGTAAAAAGTGCTATAATTATTTTCCGACGAGGCATATTACAAAGGTATATCTTATGTTTACTTACGAGCGAGCGCCACAATATCCAGTGTTGAAAATTTCATTAAGTTTCGATAAGCTTTTTACAAAACAATGGTACAGATACATAAAAAATTGCAACTTACGGAAAAACAAGTTATAAATCTAGCTCCTACTTGATGCTTGTGAGCTCCATATCCATGATACAGTGTATCAGTTATATTAAAGAAACACGAAATTACAATTATGACTAATGTGATATCAATTTAAAAGTTATATCGTTGGAAATTAGATTCATAACATTGGATACAAGAAAAGCTATACAAATTTTATTTCCTGTCCTGGTAAACTTAAATTGCCTGCAAATTTTGTTATTTACTAAATTTGTTCTGAAAATTTAACAAGGTTTTTGCAGTCCTTCCCCATTCTTTTGTGTACTAGCATTGGTTTCTCGTAAACTACTATAGATGCAGTGTTCTCGTAAAGGTTTTATTCAAAATTTAAGGTCAAAAAACACATAAAATCGCTAAATTTACAAATTAATTTTGAATTGGGCATGATTTTGACCAAATTAATGTAAATAAAGGCAATATAAACTTAACGGTGCCGTTTTCGGTCAAAAATTCACAACAATATTTTTGTCCTAAAATTCTTCTATTTCTCCTGTTTAAAAAAGTACATAACACTATAAGTCAAAACAAAATATCATCATATATATTATTTCTCAATGGTGTTTTTTGTGTGCCAACACCGTATCTCCCTTAATTCTTCGTCAAAACTGATAATTTTGACAAAATAACATCATTTTAAAGCATATGTTCCCCGTTATTGACGAAAAATAGACAACTAGCAAAATTAATATCCTCGTTAAAAAATGAATTAAAAAAAACTTTCATATGAAAATGCATAAGATTACTGCATTTGTTATTATTATTTGTGCTAAGATGCTTGAAACATTTTGTCTTCTTGTTTATCCGCCTTTCTCTGACGGATAGATAGCCAGATAGATAGCCAGACTCTGATAGATAGCATAGTAGCAAACAAAGCTTCTGAAGATGGGGTCCACCCGAAACGCGTCAGGCTAAGAAAGGCGGATAAACAAGAAGACAAATGCATATGATTCCTAATGAAAGGCGCTATCTATTAACAATCTGTTTAACTAACATGACAGCTATTAACCTATCACGTAAATCAATCAAGTTAAATCAACGTAAAGCGTTATAAACTGTTATTTATAAACCAACGTAAATAAATAAACGTAATTAACTGAATTAAATCAACGTATTAAATCAGGTAAGTAATCCTACCTAGTACTCCTGACACAAGCTGTATGTTTAAACAGAGAGTTTCGAAGTGAATCAGTAAAATTGTACAGGAAACATAATAAGTCGAGTTCAATTGCCCTTTGTGAGGGCTTTGAAGTTATTTCAAAATAGTTTTCTGGGGAATTTTGCGGTATGTATTTTTCTAAATATTCCCAAAGATGTTGCTAAAGACCCCAAAGCCCCCCTATTACAAAAGATTTAGCAACAAACCCCAACGCCCCTTTATTTACAAAGACGTTGCTGAAAGCCACAATACTCACTCTATTTCTTAAATGCAGGGAAAACAGGGTGTTAGAGATATTGATTTACTTATAACGGATCGGAACTTTTACAATAAATATGTTTCACACAGAAGGTGTAAGACAATACTGTACTTGGATGCGTCACCCTCGTCACTCAACGCTTCAGTGTAATAACTATCAGAAGTACGGAACGCTTGCCGCGCCAGGCTAACTCAATCTTCTACAGTTTAATTTCAGTAATTATGTTTCATTAAAACTATCAACAAGTATCGGCGCCATTACGATATCACCGCGCACAACAATGTAAACACAATCGCGCAGATATTTAGTTCCGACGATTAACACCGAGCGCTAAATAACAAAACAATCGAAAAAATGATGTATCCCGCTTGTTCATCGACTATTGTTAAATTATCGATACCCTAAGCTATGCGATCGTGCAGACAAAGCGGTCCGTATAATAGCTTAGCTAATAGTACAGATATGTCGCCGGATTCCGCGTTTAATGGCAATGGAATGACGCCGATCTTTGCATGTAGTTAGGCTGAAGAATGCGCATGCGCAAACACCAGTACATTACGTGGAATGCGTGCACTCACCTGAGTCCGAGTCCGTCGCCTTAACAGCACCGACGATGGTGTTCCTGGGAACGTCTTCTCGGACGTTGAAATTGTACCGGCTGTGTTCGAAGACGGGTCTTCTGGTATCGACGGTGAGGAATACTTGGGCGTCCTGCAGCGAACGCAGGCCGCCTCCGTCCGTCGCGGATACGTTCAGGCGGAAAGACTGCGTCCTGGAGAGCGAGTTCGGTTGCGCGAGGTATATCTCGCCGTTGGTGCGGTTTATGCGGAACAAGTTGGCTTCGTTGCCGGAAGAGATGCGGTAGCTGATGGTTCCGAATCTTCCCGAGTCTTTGTCGGTGGCGACGACCACCACCAGAGGGTTGGTGCTGGGACCTTCTTTCAAGGTGACGTTGTACTCGCGTGGGTAAAAGTTCGGCCAGTTGTCGTTCACATCGGTCAGTTGTATCTTGATCATCGCCGTCGTGCTCAGTCCGCCTGGAAGAAAAGAAGTGATTTAATAAACACAACAACACAGGCTAAAACATAACTTAATGACAGAAAACGGATTAGTGGTAGACCATGAAGAAGACGGGAGAACTGCGTAAGATAGGTTGCGAGGGTAAGGACGGATATTGCGGACAGATACATGGAAGAAAGAATTGAAGGACGCCAGGGTCAAAGAGGAATGTAGTGCCATAGAAGAGGAAGAAGAATTACTTAAATTTAAAGGACAACATTCTGAACAGCTATTTTAGTACTAGTGAGAAAGTATTAAATTTCTACCAAACATTTACTTCCTCTTCTACGGGAGATCCCTTCGCACAATTAAACCTAGCCTACATTTAACCATCCACGTTTTTTGTTTCTTAGTTTTCATTTAGTGACACCGCTTAATCTAATCACTGACTTATCTGTTAATTACACAGTAATAGAATCAAATCTCCCACTACGCATTTTATTTACTCATTCGTTAAGGCCTATAGGAGAGCGCGTGAAACCGCTAAAGCAGTAAAGCACCTCAACTAACTATCTCCACTCTTTCACCGTCTAAGGTAACATCAAAGATTTATTTTCAAAGTTTTGTACTCGTTTGTCCGTCTGTACAAGACGGCATGAAACTGGAATCTGACAGTTTTGAAGCACGCTAATCCGTATATATTACAATAATCGAAACTCAAGAAATTACCAAAGATTGTGTAGTGTAACGTTTATAAGGTCTTCCAGGAAATAAACAAACAATA
Organism: Philaenus spumarius; assembly: GCA_018207615.1. Taxonomy (NCBI): domain Eukaryota; kingdom Metazoa; phylum Arthropoda; class Insecta; order Hemiptera; family Aphrophoridae; genus Philaenus; species Philaenus spumarius. The sequence continues at coordinate 178,776 of JAGFPH010000484.1, forward strand.
TGTCATTTTTAGTTTTCAACATACAGTATTTCCGAAAATCATGCTAAAACACACATCCCTATAATTTCGGAATGCATCTGTAATTAAAAAAAAAGAATTAATGTTTTACGCTAAGCACTAATATACTATTCCGAAAAACTACAGAGTGAAAAATGAATGAACAATATTATGTTCACTCTTCTTATGCAAGAAGAGTTCATTCGAAGGTTGTTCTGCATTTTAGAGCCGCCATCACTGTTTACTAGTCATTTCATATCAATGTATGATTTATTTCTCAGGCATTTGTCCGTCGGTTACATTGAAATTTCTCAGACATCTGTCCGTCGTACAGCGAAATTTCGCAGGCATTTATCCGTCGTACAATGAAATTTCGAAGATATTTGTCCGCCGTTTCCAGTGAAATTTCTCAGACATTTGTCCGTCGGTTACAGTGAAATTTCTCAGACATCTGTCCGTCGTACAGTGAAATTTCGCAGGCATTTGTCCGTCGTACA